>LR999965.1:67692362-68292362 GCA_905220375.1 Tachina fera | reverse complement strand
AACCTACAAATGCTTCCGTCAATAAAGTACTCATTGTGCCAACTTTCTCCGTCGCTGCGCTAATGTCAGTTGAAGAAGGCGAAGTTTAAGGTATGACGGATTCATTGCGCCCGGCCTTAATTTCTTACAACAAACACAGGAAAAAAAATTGAAAAAAATTTTGGAATTTATTTTTCCTGTTTTTGCCAAAAAAAATACATTTTTCCAACGAGAAAACCCTGAGATGAATACCTTTAATATTTTTAGAAAAAAATAAATTTCGTGGGAGTTATTTCCCGGGTAATGTATAGAATTGGGCTGATAGCAAACATCATACAAAAAACAAGTAAAAATTTCGTACTTACTTTGGAACGTGTTATAAATAAAAAACAGGCTGCAATAAATAGACCCTGCAATGTTGCCTGAGTGTCGCTGAATTTAACACCATCTATATAGAGTACAGATTGACAATACGCAGATATGAGAGCGTTTAAAGCCAAAATTTTAAACATTTGTAATGTAGTAACTAAAGTGCAACGACCCTGCTTTATGATATGGTTAACTATGAAGGATACAGATAACTTAGTTTTCCATAAAATACACGCAGACAAAGAAATTATAGTCAGAACTTACCACACATAATCGATGAGGATTTGCTTGTAAATGGTGCTGCAATACTAGCGTCACCTAATTTCACAACAGACAACTGTTCTTCATCAATTTCCCGTAGCACTGTTTGCAAACGTGCGTGGGATTGTGCAAATTTTTCACGTCTCTGTTGATTTGCTCGTTCCCGAGGTGACAGTATTTGGTTTTGAGGTCGGTTAGACAGAGAGGATTGCGTGTTGCGGCCACTTGACCGTTGGTTTGCAGTAGCTGCACTAACAGCAACTGAGCTAGTAGACTTTGCAAGGGCTCCAGTAGTAAAAGCAGTGGTGGCATTTCGTTTCAATGGTACGTTAGAGAGCAATGAAACTCCTACATTTGCGTGTTTTAAGGCACCTACATCATTGGTACCATCTCCACACATAAGGGTACAATATCCAAGTTGCATAAGCGTTGTTATAACATATTCCTTCTGTTTGGGTGAAAAACGAGCACACACTGTAATGCGCGGCAGGATTTGTAACATGTATTTATATTCATACTCTTTGAGATGCTGCAGGCCATCACCAGTTATGCAAAGATCGAAATCAGTCAGCAATGTATTTAATTCAGGGGACAAAGTAAAAACTGTTCCACCATCAATAGAAACCCACTGCCATTCATCAATAACCATTGGAGATCGGGTAAGCACAAGCAAATTTTTTCTAGTAAATCGCAATTCTTTGGCAACATGACATGCTGTTAATGGATTGTCACCAGTTATCATTACTACTTTGTGAGATGCTTGTATAAGTTCCTTGATAACAATTTTTGAATCCGGTTTTATGGGACATGAAATAATAACAAAACCTGCGAAAGTAAGATCTCTTTCAACGTCTTCTCGTTTTAGTTCACGCACTTGTTGATTGCTCAAAGTACCAAATTCTTTTATACCCAGAGCTAGTACTCGTGCTCCTCGACGAGAATATTCCAAGAATAACTTTTTGAATAAATAAATGAAATTTATTTAGCAAATTAAATAAGAATTAAAAATGTAATAACGACCTTTTCGTAATTTTTGGGAACTTGCTTTAACATATCCATTAAAACTTCTGGTGCTCCCTTAACTGTTCCAATATAATTAACTTCATTGCTGAATGGTGACAAGTAGCCCGCTAAAACAGACATACGTTTAAGAGAAGAGGAAAAATAGAAACGTTGATATATACGAAGTGGTTTTAATTTTCCTCGCTGTGGTATAACATTGTCCTGTTTTGTAAGGTTCCAATCAACAGCAGTTAATGTGGCTTTTTCGAGAGGGTCTCCTACAAGGCCGTCTTCAAGTATTACAAGCGAATGACAAGTGGCCAAAACTTGGATGGTAGCATCTTCTGCTTTCGATAATGGTACGATGCCTCCATCATCTGGTAATCCAGCCACACCTTCCACCATCAAATTATCAGATGTCAATGTGCCAGTTTTATCGAAACAACAGATTTGAACTTTTCCAGCAAAAGGAATACGGAATGGTTCTGTGCAATATATGAACAATTTTGAAAGTTGCATCAGGGAAGTGTTCACGGCCAATGTCAACTCAATTGGTAGATCGGGCGGTATTATAGATGTGAGAATCAATGTACATTCTAAAAATAATTTGTAGCGGTTACGTTTTGGATCTTCACTTCCTTTAATCCAAACATAGGAAGCTGCTCCAACAGCAAATACCATAAGGAATACAATAAAAGCAAATGTTTCCAAATTATTTTCTGTTACACGTTTGACTCCAAATAAAATTGTTCGCAGCAATTTTCCTTGAGCTGTATTAAAACCATTTCGAATCACGTAACCAATACATCCTCCATCTGGAGCTCGAATAGAATCCTTCGTAGGTGCCGTATGTTGTACAACTTTGGTGCCACCAAACAATACAAAAAGTTTGCCTTCACCTTCGACATCAAGTTCAGTATTAATATTATCAAGGAACTCTAAGGATTCTTTCATTTGTGGTACTGATTCACCTAAAATTAAGAAAAATAAAAAAAAGTAATTATTTAAGGCAAACTTGAAAATGTAAACGAATATTTAAATATAATAAAACAACCCAGGCAGAAGTTGTGACTTTACCCAAAAAATATGTTACCACCACAACACTGTAAATACAAAATTACAACTCTTCCAAAATTTTTGTTCCACCACAAAACTTTAAAAACCAAAAAAAACTTAACGTTTACAAATACCGCGTTCTTAATAATGCTATACCACTACAACACTGACGTTAGTTTCCCAATACCCCGTTTACAATACAACACCGTCAATACAAAAATTTGACTTAAGTTCCCCAAATACCCCATTTTCAATAATTTTTACCGCTTCAACACCGTAAAACAAAAATTTGACATATTGGGAAATTTCCATTGTGAAGACATTAAAAATTTGTATTTAGAGTATTGGGACATTGAAAACAAGAGCCGGAGGACCGTCATTCGGCATTATAATTTTAATGTTATGATTAAATTAAAATGTTGGTAAACGAATGTTGTACTGATGTTAGTTGTACCCGCAGGCATCGTAGCAACGTCGTGCTGAATGTCTTCTTCTGCATTAAAAAAATTTGTTTTTCAGTTGGGTACAAGAATTTAATTAAAACGATTTTTTTTTGTCGTAAAAGATAAACAAGAATAGTTAAACATACTTAGGTAGATCAATATAATTTCGTGCTAACCTTAATAGATAAATGAAATAATGGAAAAACAGAAAGTGAAGTTTTCTGTTTTCGCGTGCGTTCCAATAAAAGCTTTCTGGACAGTGTGGAAGTTATATCTGCGAGAAATCTGAGGGATTTATCTTTTAAAGCATACAAAGAAAATGCAAATGCTTCCAACTGGAAAACTTACTGCAAATACAGGAACAAAGTGAAAAATATTTTGAGAAGGCACAAGGCTAAGTTTTGGGAAGCTAAGTTTAGCAATTGTAGCACTAAAGATATTTGGAAAATCATTAATAACCAGAAAAGAAACGTAACGAATTTATCTGATTCTTATGATCCTGACGAATTCAATAGTCATTTTATTTCAACTCAAGCACCTCATTTCAACGAATTTACTCAATCAGGTTTTAAATTCAGTTATATCAATATCGATGATGTAGCCCTCGCCCTTTCTAAGATGAAATCAAACGCAATTGGTTTTGACAACATTCCCCTTAAGTTCATAAAAATTATTTTTCCTCTCATTAGCAAGCTACTTCTCCATATTTTTAATACAATTATCATGACCTCTCACTACCCGAATATTTGGAAGACATCACGTATAGTTCCTATTGCGAAGAAGGGGACTGCTGGTAGTTTAGATAGTTTTAGACCCATTAGTATTTTACCTTGCTTGTCTAAAATCTTTGAAGCTATTTTAAAAGACCAGATTATGTGCTATTTAAAGGCCAATAGCATGCTCAGTAATTGCCACTATGGCTTTCGACCTGGTGGTAGCACTTCCTCTCTTTTAATAAACTTAACGGACAACATTAAAAAAGTTTCAACATTAATTTCGCTCGATCTGAGCAAAGCCTTCGATACGGTGAATCATTTTATCCTTATTAACAAACTTTCTTTTGAATTCAAATTCTCAGCAACAGCATGTAAATTGTTATTTTCCTACTTCAACAATAGAAAGCAATTTGTCAGTGTGGGTCATAACAATTCCTCGATTTTGATGTGTTCGAGTGGTGTCCCGCAAGGTTCAATTCTCGGTCCTTTGATGTTTCTTATATATATGAACGATTTTGTGAGTTATATTGGGTCCTCTTGCAAAACTTACCTTTTTGCGGATGACATTAATTTGTTATTTAGTGGAGAGACGACCTTCTTAGATTGTCACGAAGCTATGATCAATCATGTTCTGTCTCTAGCATCTAATTGGTCAGTTATTAATAAACTAAACTTTAACCCATCTAAATGTAATGCAATCAGTTTTGGCCCAAGTAACTACGACAGCTCTTCAATCTCAGTTTTTTTCAACAAAATTCATGTACCATTTGTGGACACTTTAAACTGTTTAGGACTTTCTATCGACAAACATCTTTCGTTTGAAAATCACATCTCCAAAGTTTCAGCTAAAGTTAATAGCACACTTAGATCGTTGTATAGTTTTAACTGCTCTTTACCATTAAAAATTAAATCCAATCTGGCCCGCTCTCTTCTTATGACCCATATATACTATTGCCTTGAAATTTTTAGTGGCTGCCTGTCTTACAATCTTCGTCGAATTCAACTTATTTTCAATCGTATTATTAGATTCATTTTTAACCTTAGAATTTATGATCATGTTTCTGAATTCGCTAAGAAATTTCTAAATTGTTCCTTCCAGGACTTTATCAAAATTCGAATCTTATGCACACTTTTCCATGTTATCAAATACAACACAAATCCCTGTTTACAACAACTGTTACGTTTTTCAAGATCTACTCGCAATTTACATTCCACAAATTAACAATTCAGTTTTTGAAAGATCGTTTCTAGTTAGAGTATGTAGGTTATTTAATGAATTACCCATTAACCTTAGAAATTTTGAACTTTCAATGAGCAATTTTAAACACATGTTACTCACCGTTGTTTTCAATTAATTATTTAGGGATATTTAGCATAGCATCTGTAAATATTTTTCTTTTTATTAACATTGTTATATTTTTGTATATTATACATATCAACCTTACATTTTGTATATATATTATTAGCATATATGTTTCATACATCTATTCTTTGCACTACTACTTCAATCGTACATGGCCCCATGGGCTCGGTTGAAACAATAAATAATAAATGAATGAAATTAAGGTGGTTTCGATTAAAATATTATGTGGCAACACTTACTTTCAGTTTTCCTTGTTTCTATACATACATATTTATTTTAACTTGAACAATTTTTACAAATAATTAAAAATAACATAAAAATATCAATAAATTGTAATTGAAAGCTTAAAAAAGAGGTTTCCTTGAAAAAATAAAAATGTTATGCACTTGTTTTTGTACTAACAGGTACAAAAACTACTAATTCGACCACAAAATTAAAAGTGATTTCAATTCGAGAAAATTGATCGATTTTCGTTTTCTGAAGAAGCTTTTTTCGGATTAAAACGAAATTCGATCAAAATGTATTTCTGTGACAGGCCTGTATATGTTATTAAAGCTGTCTTTACACGGTAATACAAAGTATTACGACTTTGTAGAATGAAAATATTATGAAATTCTCTCCGTATTTAAAGAAGAGAGAACAAGAGTCTTTTGCAGGTATTTTTCGTGTTTACACTGATACTATAAGTAAAATGAAAGCAAATACATTTATTGAACTTTAGCTTAATAAAAACTGGACAATTGTTCAAAAAATGTGTACTAATAAACATACTCATATTCTGTGCTAATAAAACTGAATATTGGAGGAAACATTTTATTATTTCAATGTAATTTTACAATATATATTTTTTTTTCATATACATAGTTTTGTTTATTGTTTGTTTGGTAATGCTTGCACCATCAGCTACTTGATGGTTGCAGTTGTACAATATTTACAAAAACAACATAAAAATTTCCTGAGTTGATTTTGGTTGCTTCTACAAAAGTGTTAAGACCTTAAATCGATACCAATGTTTACTTTGAAATACACCTCTGATGTGATGAAAATACTTAAGTTTCTAAAATGGTTTAGAAAACAAAACATTTACCGACCGCTTGTCAAATTTTCTATCCGTATTCGCTGCTACTCGATACATTTTGCGTTTACATGATAAGATTTTGTATAATCTACAGCATTTTTCGACATGTCGTAATACATTGTATTACCATGTAAAGACAGCTTAAAGGCCGTGATACACTATCATACTCAGTCGTAAGATTCATTCATTGGAAAATCAGATTGAATTCTGTCACACTCTAAAAAAATTGCAGCAAACTCACTTAAAGGTGCCACACTTTTCCACAAAAAATATGCAAAAACATTTAAAATAATTTTCATGTTTAATTATTTTGCATTTCTAAAGAAATAACAGCCCAAAATGTAATCTCAAAATTATCTCTCTATTTTTAAATAAATGAAGCAGAATTTGCTCATTTCTTATCAACTGCCTTCAAAATGCATCTCTGATCTAATAGAATGATCAATTTATAAAAATTTTCATAAACTTTTGGAAATTAGACAGAGTTGTCAAAAAATCTGTCACACATGTCAAATTTTAACCATACTATCATACAAACACGATTTTTTTTGACAGATCGAATAACTGTAAGATAGTGTATCGCAGGCTTTAAGGGCCACTCAGACTATAATACAAGTATTAATACTTTTGACGAAAATGCATGCCTGTTTCAAAAATTTCAAAAAAAAAACAAAAACAACTCAACATGTCAGAGCTGAATTGTTTACAAAAGTATTAATACTTTTATAATAGTCTGAAAGGTGCTTAAGTAATATAATTAATAATATACAAAATAATAATAAACAAAACAATCAAAAACAACGTAGGTGGCACCAATCTAGTCTTCTTAATATTTTTTTAGCTCCAACACGTCTTGCTTTTTGTATATATCTAAAGTTTTAAAAAGAAATACTTAAATGTATAAATTAAATTAAACTTTTCAATATTTTTTATTGGTGTCACTTAACTTTATTAACACATGTATGAATTTTATTTCACAGGGGTACACAGTATCCAACATGAGTGACAGTTTTTACATTAATCGATAGTGTGAACACAAATATCGTCAGTCAACAGTCAACCACAGAATTTTTTGTGGTTAACTGAATGTCAGCGTCTATGTTGGGTTTTGAGTGATAGTGTGTAGCAAAAAGCGTCAGTCAAGAGCACAGAATATGAACTTAGTATGAACTTAGTATATGAACTTTAGTAGTCTATGGTCAAGAGATATTTTTGTGGCATAAACAACACAAGATGGATGCGAGAAATTACTTTTTTAAGATATTTACATATTTTTATGAAATGCAAGGCTGTGTGTGATGTTAAAGACAAAATGTTAACACAATTTCGTACGAGGAGTTGTAAGAGATAATAAAACATTAAAACCTATTAGGAAAAAAAATCAGAAGGTGAATTTAGACCAATATCAATTGTTCCAGTTTTGTCCAAAATCTTTGAACATGTTATAAAAGATCAAATCTTATAATTCTTGAACCAAAATGTTTTGCTAAACCAGTATCAGTCAGACTTTCGTGAAGGATATAGCACAACTTCTCTTTAAATTGGTCTCTCCGATTCTATTAGAATTATTGATAAGAACGCAGGGCTCTGTTATTGGCCCCTTACTATTTATGATATATATATATGAATGATTTCTTTGCTTTACTGACGGCTTCGAATGTGAAGCCTTCGTTTTTGCCGATGATATACAACTATTTTATTTTATTTTATTTAAGGGTCATACGCAGCTTATAGATGTTTTCGAATATGATATTAACACTCTAATGTGCAATGTTTCACGGTGTATGAGTAACAGTAATCTTAGTATTAATTCTTCTAAGACCAAAGCGATGATTTTTAAACCATTTGGTGCTCCGATTAACATGTCTATCATGATCAATGGCCAACTCATTGATTTTGTCGATCGTATGAAATGTCTTGGTGAGACAACACTCTTAGTTTCCGACACCATATTAATAGACTATTTTTTAAAATAAACTTCACCTTGCGAAGACTTTATGCAATGAATTTATATCTCCCCTTACATATTAGAAAGAGCATAGCTCACTCCCTATTGATGTCTAATTTATTATATTATATTGAGGTGTACTCTGGCTGTAGCGCTGAAAATTTAAATATGTAGGTGTGAATTTTTGAAATACGTAGCTAGGACTTCGAGGTGAGTTAAAGTTAGGTAATGCGGCCATTTTTAATGGTCGCATTCATAAGACGTAACAGTTGCGCAACCGTTGAGTGTTTGTCTTAGAAACGCATAGTTGAGTATCTCCGCTTCACTCAACAGTTGATTAATTTTCTATCATAAAATGTTTTCGCTACCTGTAGTCAACACGTTGTGCTCAGCCTGAACAGCTGGTCAAATAGAGCTATTTCTTTTATATGCTTTGTTAGGTGGCAGCAACAAATATTTGTTAAGTTTTCCATTACAAATGCGATGAAGTAACGAAATAAAGATATAGGTACAATTACATTATATACATCAAGCCGGTTCTGAGAAGTACCTGTTGGGGCCAACAGTTGCCAGCAGTTTCACAACTGTTGAGCTCAACAGATACGTCTTATGAATGCGCCCAATGTCAAATTGTATGGAGGAACACGTTAACACCTAATCCAATTTCGTCACTTATGCTAACTTCATGCCAATTTTTCCTTATACATAGGGCCGAAGTGGTCTAGTCTCCTAGTGGAGTATTAAATATATTTTTATGTAAACTTTCTTCTGTTTTGCAAGAGAAAGATTTTTAGTGAAAAAAGCAAATTCAAATGCGTTCATAATACCTACTTTTTCCCCGGAGTTTTTTTATTCATAACAGGAGAAAAGGGAAAAGTGAGTGTTCACGATTGCGCTGTATATTCGAAACACAACAGATACATCATTCTTACCTGTTAGCATACTTTCGTCAACAATACAACTTCCACGCAATAAAACCAAGTCGCAGGGAACAATATTAGCATTCTGAGATCTAGTTATTGAGACCAAATCACCAGGTAACAACTGATTTGAAACCATCTGTATCCATTTGTTTTGACGAAAAACATTTATTAGGTACGGCTTGTTTCCCATTTTACGAATTTCGGACATATTACGTAACTGTTGTTGTACCAAAGTGCATTCGAAAACAATCAGCATGAATAGCGTAAATAAAGAGTAATACCAGTACTCATCCAAGCACCAAAGACCGACAGAAAATATTTGAAATACAAAAAAGGGCGCAGTTGCTCTTTCGACAAATAATTCAACAAATTCCGGTACGACCATCTCCATTTGGTTGTTACCATATATCTTTTCAGCCAATGTAATGGCAGTATCAGTTTCAAGACCGCGTGATTTTGTATACTGCTGTAAAATTTTACAAACGGGAAACTCTATGCCTCTGAAGGTCGACTTTTCTTCGTCCCAAACATACTTAGTTTTTTGAAATATAAAGTAATACAACTCCCGATCGTTCTCTAAAATAGTTTTTCTAATAGTTACTATTTCCGACGAACCGTTATTCGGTGTCGGAACTACTTTGGCAAATACACCTACTTTAGGTATTTTAACCTTCCGAAAGTTCAAAAAAGACAGCACATGAACACTCCAGTAGCAGCAGAGCAATGTCAATACATGAATAAAGGCAATTAGTGCAATTGTAACAAGACCGGCTTCATAATGTTCCTCAATTCCATATACCACAAACCATAAGTAAAATGTTCCCAGATACAAAGGAGCGAACGGCCACACTACACCACATAAAACTATTGGATTCTTTACGTAGAGTGTTACACGTTGGACTAAATCATCAATACCAGTTATGTAGGCAGCAGGTGAAAGTTTGCCTTTTGAAGTTATTGCATTGTCAGAGAATATTTGTTTATGTTTAATAAATTTATTTTTGATGTCTCTGTCTGTATTATTCATTTTATTCACAAGATAAATTATTATTGATTTAAAACGTCCGCAAATTTAATCTACAAGGCAGATCACGACATAGACTACTAATTCATATTCTGTGGATCACGACGCTGATTGATTTTCAGCCGCGGCTCAGCCGCAGCCGATTTATTTTCAGCTATCTCAGCCGCCGCCGGACTTGACGACAATCCATGCAGCATGGACCATGCTTTACGCAAATAATACTATATGTTATTAAAGCTGTCTTTACACGGTAATACAAAGTATTACGACTTTGTAGAATGAAAATATTATGAAATTCTCTCCGTATTTAAAGAAGAGAGAACAAGAGTCTTTTGCAGGTATTTTTCGTGTTTACACTGATACTATAAGTAAAATGCAAGCAAATACATTTATTGAACTTTAAGTTAATAAAAACTGGACAATTGGGAACAAATCTAGTTTAGGGGCACCTCCCAGAAATGAACAAAAAGTATCCTATCCTATAGTAAATTGAAAAATAAGAACAAAAAATTAAATAAAAATATTGGCGGAAAGGCTTAGTTTCCGAGTTATGGGCCTCTGAAAGTTTAGTACAATATTTTAATTATACGATGTTTTTCAACGAATATGACCAATATTGGTATCTCAAAAATTAAAAAAAAATCCTATCCTATAGAAAATTCAAAAATAAGGAAAAAAAATTAAATAAAAAATTTCGCGACGAGTCCTAGTTTCCGAGTTATGGGCTTCTGAAATTGTATACATTAATATAGAAATGATCAAACATGTAAACAAGTATTGAAAGAAGAAAAAAATAAACATTTTTTTATTTTAAAATGTATTACATACATATGTATATATATATATATATATATATATATATATATATATATATATATATAGTTCGGCCGGGGTTAAGGACTTTCTCCACCATGGTGTTTCATGAGAAGGCGCAGCCTAGTAATGATTTTCTGGATTGCAAAGTTTTATTGCTTAATAACATTTTTCTGCATTGCCGGCCTTCGGCCGGGCTTAAGGATTTTCTCCACCATGGTGTTTCCCCAGACGGCGCAGCCTAGTAAAGATTTTCTGCCTTGCAAAGTTTTCTTGCTCAATAACATTGTTCTGCATTGCCGGCCTTCGGCCGGGCTTAAGGATTTTCTCCACCATGGTGTTTCCCGAGACGGCGCAGTGTAGTAAAGATTTTCTGTCTTGCAAAGTTTTCTTGCCTAATAGCATATTCCTGCATTGCCGGCCTTCGGCCGGGCTTAAGGATTTTCTCCACCATGGTGTTTCCCGAGACGGCGTAGCCTAGTAATGATTTTCTGGATTGCAAAGTTTTCTTGCTCAATAACATTGTTCTGCATTGCCGGCCTTCGGCCGGGCTTAAGGATTTTCTCCACCATGGTGTTTCCCGAGACGGCGCAGTGTAGTAAAGATTTTCTGCCTTGCAAAGTTTTCTTGCCTAATAGCATATTCCTGCATTGCCGGCCTTCGGCCGGGCTTAAGGATTTTCTCCACCATGGTGTTTCCCGAGACGGCGTAGCCTAGTAATGATTTTCTGGATTGCAAAGTTTTCTTGCTCAATAACATTGTTCTGCATTGCCGGCCTTCGGCCGGGCTTAAGAATTTTCTCCACCATGGTGTTTCCCGAGACGGCGCAGCCTAGTAATGATTTTCTGGATTGCAAAGTTTTCTTGCTCAATAACATTGTTCTGCATTGCCGGCCTTCGGCCGGGCTTAAGGATTTTCTCCACCATGGTGTTTCCCGAGACGGTGCAGCCTAGTAAAGATTTTCTGCCTTGCAAAGTTTTCTTGCCTAATAGCGGATTCCTGCACTGCCGGCCTTCGGCCGGGCTTAAGGATTTTCTCCATCATGGTGTTTCCCGAGACGGCGCAGTCTAGTAAAGATTTTCTGCCTTGCAAAGTTTTCTTACTCAATAGCATTGTTCTGCACTGACGGCCTTCGGCCGGGCTTAAGGATTTTCTCCACCATTGTGTTTCCCGAGACGGCGCAGCCTAGTAATGATTTTCTGGATTGCAAAGTTTTCTTGCTTAATAACATTTTTCTGCATTGCAGGCCTTCGGCCGGGCTTAAGGATTTTCTCCCCCATGGTGTTTCCCGAGACGGCGCAGTCTAGTAAAGATTTTCTGCCTTGCAAAGTTTTCTTGCCTAATAGCGTATTCCTGCACTGCCGGCCTTCGGCCGGGCTTAAGGATTTTCTCCACCATGGTGTTTCCCGAGACGGCGAAGCCTAGTAATGATTTTCTGGATTGCAAAATTTCTTGCTTAACATTGTTCTGCATTGCCGGCCTGCGGCCGGGCTTAAGGATTTTCTCCACCATGGTGTTTCCCGAGACGGCGCAGCCAAGTAAAGTTTTCCTGCTTAATAACATTTTTTTTAAGGATTTTCTCCACCATGATAATTCCCGACAAGGAAAACAAAGTATAATCACAATATTATACTAGAATTTCAAAAGCCCATAACTCAACAACCAAGCCCGCCACCAATTTTTTTATTTAACTTTTTTGTCTTATTTTTAAATTTTCTATAGGATAGAGTATTTTTTTTTAATTTTTGAGATACCAATATTAATATTATTCGTTGAAAAACACTGTATAATAACAATATTGCACTAAAATTTCAGAAGCCCATAACTCGGAAACTAGGACTCGTCGCCAAATTTTTTATTGAATTTTTTCCTTTATTTTTGTATTTTCTATAGGATAGGATTTTTTTTTAATTTTTGAGATACCAATATTGGTCATATTCGTTGAAAAACATCGTATAATTAAAATATTGTACTAAAATTTCAGAGGCCCATAACTCGGAAACTAAGCCTTTCCGCCAATATTTTTATTTAATTTTTTGTTCCTATTTTTCAATTTACTATAGGATAGGATACTTTTTGTTCATTTCTGGGAGGTGCCCCTAAACTAGATTTAAGCCGACAATTGTTCAAAAAACTAATGTACTAATAAACATACTCATATTCTGTGCTAATAATACTGAATATAGGAGAAAACATTTTATTATTTCAATGTAATTTTACTACAATATATAATTTTTTTTCATATACATAGTTTTGTTTATGGTTTGTTTGGTAATGCTTGCACCATCAGCTACTTGATGGTTGCAGTTGTACAATATTTACAAAAACAACATAAAAATTTCCTGAGTTGATTTTGGTTGCTTCTACAAAAGTGTTAAGACCTTAAATCGATACCAATGTTTACTTTGAAATACACCTCTGATGTGATGAAAATACTTAGAAAACAAAACATTTACCGACCGCTTGTCAAATTTTCTATCCGTATTCGCTGCTACTCGATACATTTTGCGTTTACATGATAAGATTTTGTATAATCTACAGCATTTTTCGACATGTCGTAATACATTGTATTACCATGTAAAGACAGCTTAAAGGCCGTGATACACTATCATACTCAGTCGTACGATTCATTCACTGGAAAATCAGATTGAATTCTGTCACACTCTAAAAAAATTGCAGCAAACTCACTTAAAGGTGCCACACTTTTCCACAAAAAATATGCAAAAACATTTAAAATAATTTTCATGTTTAATTATTTTGCATTTCTAAAGAAATAACAGCCCAAAATGTAATCTCAAAATTATCTCTCTATTTTTAAATAAATGAAGCAGAATTTGCTCATTTCTTATCAACTGCCTTCAAAATGCATCTCTGATCTAATAGAATGATCAATTTATAAAAATTTTCATAAACTTTTGGAAATTAGACAGAGTTGTCAAAAAATCTGTCACACATGTCAAATTTTAACCATACTATCATACAAACACGATTTTTTTTGACAGATCGAATAACTGTAAGATAGTGTATCGCAGGCTTTAAGGGCCACTCAGACTATAATACAAGTATTAATACTTTTGACGAAAATGCATCCCTGTTTCAAAAATTTCAAAAAAAAACAAAAACAACTCAACATGTCAGAGCTGAATTGTTTACAAAAGTATTAATACTTTTATAATAGTCTGAACGGTGCTTAAGTAATATAATTAATAATATACAAAATAATAATAAACAAAACAATCAAAAACAACGTAGGTGGCACCAATCTAGTCTTCTTAATATTTTTTTAGCTCCAACACGTCTTGCTTTTTGTATATATCTAAAGTTTTAAAAAGAAATACTTAAATGTATAAATTAAATTAAACTTTTCAATATTTTTTATTGGTGTCACTTAACTTTATTAATACATGTATGAATTTTATTTCACAGGGGTACACACTATCCAACATGAGTGACAGTTTTTACATTAATCGATAGTGTGAACACAAATATCGTCAGTCAACAGTCAACCACAGAATTTTTTGTGGTTAACTGAATGTCAGCGTCTATGTTGGGTTTTGAGTGATAGTGTGTAGCAAAAAGCGTCAGTCAAGAGCACAGAATATGAACTTAGTATATGAACTTTAGTAGTCTATGGTCAAGAGATATTTTTGTGGCATAAACAACACAAGACGGATGCGAAAAATTACTTTTTTAAGATATTTACATATTTTTATGAAATGCAAGGCTGTGTGTGATGTTAAAGACAAAATGTTAACACAATTTCGTACGAGGAGTTGTAAGAGATAATAAAACATTAAAACCTATTAGGAAAAAAATCAGAAGGTGAATTTAGACCAATATCAATTGTTCCAGTTTTGTCCAAAATATTTGAACATGTTATAAAAGATCAAATCTTATAATTCTTGAACCAAAATGTTTTGCTAAACCAGTATCAGTCAGACTTTCGTGAAGGATATAGCACAACTTCTCTTTAAATTGGTCTCTCCGATTCTATTAGAAGAATTATTGATAAGAACGCAGGGCTCTGTTATTGGCCCCTTACTATTTATGATATATGTATATGAATGATTTCTTTGCTTTACTGACGGCTTCGAATGTGAAGCCTTCGTTTTTGCCGATGATATACAACTATTTTATTTTATTTTATTTAAGGGTCATACGCAGCTTATAGATGTTTACGAATATGATATTAACACTCTAATGTGCAATGTTTCACGGTGTATGAGTAACAGCAATCTTAGTATTAATTCTTCTAAGACCAAAGCGATGATTTTTAAACCATTTGGTGCTCCGATTAACCTGTCTATCATGATCAATGGCCAACTCATTGATTTTGTCGATCGTATGAAATGTCTTGGTGAGACAACACTCTTAGTTTCCTACACCATATTAATAGACTATTTTCTAAAATAAACTTCACCTTGCGAAGACTTTATGCAATGAATTTATATCTCCCCTTACATATTAGAAAGAGCATAGCTCACTCCCTATTGATGTCTAATTTATTATATTATATTGAGGTGTACTCTGGCTGTAGCGCTGAAAATGTAAATATGTAGGTGTGAATTTTTGAAATACGTAGCTTGGATATTTGGGCATATAAAAGTATCGTGTTCAAGGATGTGGCAATCACGGAGTTTGGTATTATCAACCGGGAAATATTCGTCTCGGTGAGCGTTGAGAGATATCATTTTGGTTGTTGTAATGATCGCAACCAACGAGTCATTTGCTAGTTGTGGAACTGGTGTAAGATAAAAGAGGTCGAATTCCTCTTTATGGGCTAGTGGAATTTCCAATGTGCAAATAATGTGTTGGTTTGAAATGGCTGTATTAGCTATCACTAAAGCCCCGTTCAGACTATTATACAAGTATTAATACTTTTGTGGAAAATGCAGCTCTGACATGTTGAGTTGTTATTGTTTTTTTGATATTTTTTAAACAAATATAAGACCAGGGATGCATTTTTGTCGAAAATATTAATACTTGTATTATAGTCTGAGTGGCCCTTAAACCATACAGATGAATGATATCCGTGACTGGTAGTAGTAAATCCGATGGCAGATTTGCCTTTATATTGTCCACTTCCAAAGAAAATTGTTGCGGTGTTAGTAGAGAAGGACTTATTCTGCCATGATATGTATCGGTTAGTAGATCCATTATGGCCTTTAACATTGTTTGCACATTGTCAGAGATGATGATCAACTGAATGCTAAGCTAGAAAATAAGTTGAGACTGCTGGGTTTCATTGACAGTAAGGTTCTCGAGTCTTTTTAGCCTTAAGTTTAATTTATCGAGGCTATTCTGAGTATGAGTCACCAGTTTGTTTCATAATATTAAGGGTGGAGTCGAGGAATGATGTTTGTTTCCGTAGAGGTGTGCCAAGTGATCCTGGTTATTCTTTATGCTGTTGATGGTGTCTGTAATTTTTTCGGCATACTGTGAATCGAGAACTCCAAATAATGAATTTGCTACATTTCCAACGAAATCAATTACCCACTTTATTAGCCTGTTTGTGGAACGCGACAAGGGCGACTCACGACGAGCCATTTCATGGACGACTACGTAATGAAAAGCGTTTGTATAACGCGACTCGACTTTGTCGTGCAGCTTACGTTAACTCGCCCTTATGTCAAATATGTACTAAATCGTACTGTTGCCAACATGTTCAAAAATAGTTTTAGTTTTTATTTTTTTATACAAAATTGTGTTTTCAGCTAAAAATATGGTAACCCTATTCTTGAAACACAACTGACATGCACAATAAATAAAAAATAACAAAAAGTAAACAAATCGTGTATGAAAATTTTTTAATTTTGTTTATAGAGATATTTGTATAAAGGTAAGTACTCCAAAGTGGTTTATTATTTTTAGTAACTGAGTTTCATGTAAGTGATGTGCATGCACAAATGTATGTATGAAATACATACATACATATGTATATAAGCATGTACTCATAAGCAAAGAAACACAATAATGGTAAGAATCTGCTTTGTTCAATTTTCAGATGCGCAAGTGTCCCATGCTGAAAAGAACGTACATGGCCTAACAACGGCTAGAACAGTACTATGAGGAGATGCAACTAATAATATTGGCGAGTTGGTAAGTAAAATTTAAGCATTAATGGTCAGGCATTATTTTAAACAAAACCTTTGTTTATTTTAACTTTTAGCTCGCACATACAGAACAACTGCAGTTTAGGGAAGCAGCTCCAAGCAAAATAAAAAGTAGCCTATGTGAAATCTAAAAATAAAAAGAAAATATTAAATAAAAAAGTTGTTGTCGACACCTATTTTCCGAATTATGGTGCTCTGAACTTTCTATAGAAAACTTCCAAGCAAAGTTTTCCTGCTTAATAACATTTTCCTGCATTGCATTGTCGCAGCTAATTTATTTACTTAATTTTTTAATATTTTTAATTTCCTATGCGATAAATTATAAAAAAATTTGTTTGCAAATTATTTTTTTACTTAAAAATATTTTATAAATTGTATTTAAAATTAAAAATTAAAATAAATTTGAACAAGTGAACATATGTACATATATAACTCTTAACCAAAAAGGGGGTGTTATAAGTTATGTTAGTGTGTGTCTGTGTATGTGTGTGTATGTACGAGTCTACGTATAGACCAAACGGCTGGACCGATTCTTACTTAGTTTTTTTGTTTGATAGGTGTTTGATCGATAGTGTTCTTAGCTTTGTTTGAATAAAATCGGTCTAGCTGCTAAGAAGATACCACATCTTTTCTGAATATATTCTTTTGAATGTGTATGTATTTGACGCCGTAGCTCCCAAACGGCTAGGCCGATTTTATAATTTTTTTCATTTGAAAGCCGACTTGAAGGTATATTTTCTAGTCTATACTTGAAGAAAATCGGTCCAGGATTTGTTATTACAAATTGTTTGAAAGTAAAAGAATTTGCTTATTTGAAAATTTAAGGAACGCCAGTTCCATATATGTATCTAGAAAATATGCGATTCCTTTCAAGCGGCTGGACCGATTTTCTTCAAACATAGCTAAGAACACTCACGATCAAGTCAACTTTCAAATACAAAAAACTAAATCAAAACCTATCCGATGTACGTGCACTTGCACAGATATACAGACGCACACAATACAAACTGTGGAGTTCCCGTGGCCAAATGCGAAATTTGCTCCATTCATGCCACCAATTGGCTAAACTGCAGCCTTGTTGTCATTTTGATATTTTGATGCTAAAAATGTAAGCAATTAAAACAAAAACACTCTTTATATGAAAGTTCACTTACCTTTATCTTATTGTAAATTCCATTTCTTTATTTTTTTCTTAATTATTAGTTATATTATATTTAAATTTTTTATTAGAGTTTTGTTTATTTTTGAATTTTTTTGTTTAACACGAGTGTAATATTTTATTCGCCAACTTTGACGTTTGTTGTGAGCCAAATCGTGTTCTACAAACGCAAATAAACTGACATCTGTTACGTTTTTTGATCAAAATCGTCAAAAGTCGCGTTCTAAAACCCCAAAAAATAAATAATGCTAACACGTTAGCGCTTTTTATTGACGAGTCGTGTTCTACAAACAGGCTATAAGTTTAACGTTGTTAAAATGCGTAACGAGCGCGATACATTGATGATTGAGATCTGAACTGTTGCAACATTTCATCAACGTATTAGCTCCGTTTGCTAGAAGTTGTACTTCATTGAGAAATGGTGATAGTTCAAAGTAGATAAAAATCTTCCATTCTGAGATAATTGGTTTAACTTGACAAATCTGTTCAAAGTGTAACCCAGGAGAGCTAGTGATCTTTATGTAGATACCTAGCTAGAGATAATGTGCAGCGTTTTGGGGGTGGTGAGCCTTTGTATTTGTCAGTAGGTGGTTCGTTTCTCTTGAGTTCCGAGCTATTTCCTTTAGTTTTGTCTGGAGATTTGTAGGTTTCCTTAGGAAAGGAACTGCTTTTTACACCTTCACTGCCCAAAGACGTTGAGGGTGTGTTCTGAAGATCAGGTATACTTTCATTGCCAGTAGTGGTGTAGGATGTATCGAGAGGAAGTAGAGCAAGCAAGTGAATTGCCCGTTAAATGATACCTGTAGATGTTTTTACTGTTGCCGTCCTCACGATACCGTCGGGCCCGGGGAATGTTTCGATTACCTTTCCAATTCGCCACGTCATGACAGGAGTGTTGTCTTTCACTATAACTATAGTAGCCACTGGCAGATTTTGCGACTTTGATTTCTATTTGTTACGCTGCTGGAGTTCAGTGAGGTACTCGTGGGACCATCGTTGCCAGAAATGATGTTTTACTTTTGATACTAATTCCTATCGTTTAACGAGTGATGGCGGCATCGACTTGTGCCGTGAGAGGTGCCCCAATCAGGAAATGGCCAGCAGTTAAGGCAGCTGCATCATTAGGACCATTTGATAATGGTTTTATAGGTCTGGAATTCAGTATTGCCTCTACCTCTATGACTACAGTTTCCATTTCTTCATAAGTTAGGAATGCGTTTGCCATTTCTTTGAGTAATAGCCTTTTGGCTGACTTGACTGCGGCCTCCCACAATCCCCCAAAATGAGGTGCTCGAGGAGGAATGAAATGAAAAGAAATGTTTTTATTTGCACATCCTCGCTGAATGGCTTCTTGAGCTGTGGGGGTAAAAAGGGCTGGTGATAATTCCGCTAGTTGATTTCGTGCTCTGACAAAGTTTGTTGCATTGTCGCAGTAAAGTTGCTGGAAGTGACCTCTGCGACTGGTAAATCGTTTTAGTGCTCCCAGGAACGCTTCTGTTGTTAGGCTTGTAACTAATTCAAGATGCACTGCTTTTGTGGCGAAGCAACAGAATACTGCAATGTACGCCTTTTGAGGTCGTTTTCCCCGAGTGTTAAAGTGAACCCAAATTGGACCACAATAGTCAACCCCGGCATTTATAAATGGTCTTGCTGGTGTAACCCTCGTTGCAGGAAAATTTCCCATGATCTGCTGGAGAAGTTTTGGTTTTGATTTTGCGCAACTTACGCACTTATGGATGGTTTCTCGTGCTAAGTATTTTCCCTTGATGGGCCAAAATATTTGTCGGACATTTGCAAGGACAGCCTGAGCTCCACAATGCTTATTTTCTTTGTGTATTGACTCAAATATTAGTTTGCTGATTATCTCATTATAAGGGAGGAGCATTGGATGTCTTGTAGACTCTTCTAGTCTTCCTCCGACTCTTAAAATGCAATTTTCATCTAAAAATGGTGATAAACTTTTGATCGAACTTGACACCCTTAGTACTTGGCGTTTTTGCAACTGCTTGATGTCTTCTGAGAACGCAAATTTGTGAGTTTCTCTAATAATTATAAGAAGTGAATCGTGAAGCTCGAAAGGTGTCAGAGCTCTTTGAGTTTGTCGATCTGCCTTGGGAATTCTAGAATTTTTTATGAATCTGAAGATGTATCCTATAATACGTTACAGGGTTTTAAAAGAATTTCTATGGTTGATAGAATGCAAAAAATGTTTAGTCGGTACCGAAACCAGCATGTTATAGGAAATTTTCTGCTGTTCAGGCAAAGATGTGTCAGGAGTTGGAGAGAACATCGGAGGCCAATGTTTCTCATCATCATGAAGAAAGAATGGCCCATACATCCACTGGGGTGTATGCTGCAACTGCTGTGGATCCAATCCTCTAGATATTATGTCCGATGGGTTGTCCTGGGAACTCACATGACGCCATTGATCAGGTGTCGAGCTTTCTTGAATTGAAGCTATTCGATTTGCTACGAATGTATGCAACGAAGATGATCGTGAATTTATCCATGCTAATACTATTTTTGAATCAGACCAGTAGAATGTTGGCGTTGTATTCATATCCAGATCGTGCTTAACTTTTGCAGCCAAGTTGACACCCAACTGAGCAGCACATAATTCCAGCTTGGGCAGCGTTTGTTGCTTGAGAGGCGATATACGGAACTTCGCACAAAGCTGGTATACAATAACTGTTTTATTTGGCAAGATGCTCCTGATCTATACTGCGGCACCATACGCCTTTTTTGAGGCATCTGTAAAAACATGTAGTTGCGTATTGCGTGGAATCGATCCTTTATATATATGTCGATGAGCTTCAAAGGTTTTGAGTTTACTCAGATTACTTCTAAAGCTTCGCCACCGTGATTCAAATTCTGAAGGCACTGCCTCATCCCATGAGAGGTTTAAATTCCATAATTTCTGGATGGATATTTTTGCCTTGACGACTACTGGAGACAGTAGTCCGAGCGGGTCAAATATACGCGCTAAATCTGAGGTGAATGCCCTTTTCTTCACAACATTGATTGGTTGTATTTTGACCTTAATTTTCAGTAGATCATCCTTGGGTAGCCATACTAATCCCAACGTTTTTATATAGTCGGTTTCGTCTGTGGAAAAATCAAGACTAACTTCTTGATCATCATTGAGGATATTGCGTAGCAATTGGGTATGATTTGCACACCATTTTCTTAAATGAAATCCGTACTTTGACATGATGTGTTGTAGTTGACGTTGAGTTTCTAGTGCTATGTTCAAGCTATCGGCTCCCCCCAAACCATCGTCAACATAAAAGTTCTTTTCCAAGAAATTGGCTGCTAACGGAAACTGCATGTTGTTATCATTTCCTTTAGACATTTGATTGCCAAGTATGGTGCAGGTCTGGTTCCATATGTCAGTGTATTCAACTTGAAGTAACTGATGGGTTCAGAAACATTACTTCTCCATAGAATTATCTGGTACTGTTGATCTTTTGGATGGACCAGTATTTGTCGGTACATTTTTTCTATGTCTGTTGTGAACACTAAACGTGGAATCCGAAATCGCAGAAGCACCGTAAACAGCTCATTTTGTAGTGGTGGCCCGATGTGCAAAATGTCATTCAAAGATTTTCCTGACGAGGTTTTTGCTGACGCATCAAATACCACCTGAAGTTTAGTGGTGATGCTATCAGGTCGTAAAATGCAGTGGTGAGGAATAAAGTATTTAGACCCTTCCACTTCATCTATGTTGATTTTCGACATATGTCCCATTGCTCCGTAATCCTTCATAAACTGCATATATTGAGTTTTTAGGGAAGCATCTTTTGATAATCGACGTTCCAAGCTGAGGAAGCGGTTAAAGGCAATATTATGTGAGGCGCCTAAAGAAGATGTTTCAGTACATAATGGAAGTCGTACTACGAACCGTCCTTCTTTGTTACGAATAGTGTGTTGATTGAAATGTGCCTCACATTGGGCATCATAGGGAGATAATTGATGCCCAGTGCTCTCGATCTCTTCCAGTTTCCAAAATCGTTCAATAGCCGTATTCATTTTATCCTCTTCAGTTAAAGTACCACATATTGCTGATGAGAGTTGTTCTCCAGACACCTTTTCAGATACTATCCAGCCAAAGGTGGTTTTTTGTAATATTGGGAGGTCATCACTGAGTTTAATTTGTCCTATGGCAAGGATTTGATGGTAATAGTCTGCGCTTAACAAAATGTCTATTTTTTCTGGTCGGCTAAAAGTTGGGTCCACCAGTGTGACATTGGTGGGAATCGCCCACTTATCGATGGTAAGTTGTTGAGCAGGTTGAGGAGAAATGATTTGTGGCAACACAAATGCCTCAAGACGTGTTGAAAAGTTGTTGAGTCTTGATTGAAGTGATATGTTGACACAGTTTTGAACTTTGGTGCGGTTTTTTCCAATTCCATTGACTGAAATTGAGGTGGTTCTTGCTGGAAGCCCTAGAGTTGTGACTAATCTCTCTGTAATGAGGTTGACTTGTGAGCCCAAGTCGAGAATTGCCTTACATTGAGTTTCTAGTCCATTTGCCTTGACCTTTACCAACGCTGTTCCTAGTAGGACATATGGTCTTCTGTCGACCGAACTTGCCGTCATGCTTTCAGCTTCGTCCTGTGGTGTGCTAACGAGCGATGTCACGTTTGTTGTGGAGGGGTTGTTAAGTGTAGCTGCCTCTCTGTCTGAGTCAATTTCTTTTTTAGGAGGAGTAACTTTTCTTGATGACGAATTACCTTGTGGGGTTGGTTCCAGATGTACCAAGGTATGGTGCTTTTTTCCACATTTCTGGCAGCGGCCTGAAATTGTACATTGTTTGGTACTATGGGTACTACTAAAGCAATTGACACATAATTTATGTTTATGTATCATGTTTAGTCTGTTTGTTGAGTTTACATCGATGAATTTCTTGCATCGATACAATGGGAGAGAATCTCGCTTGCAAACTATGCACAACCGATTTTTGTGTCGAGGTTGTGCTGTAAGCGCGCATATTTTGCTAGTGGAAAACGTAGGTTTTTCCTTGTGTCCCATTGCTTCTAGAGTGTGAAAATAGTTCTCAAGGAATGTCAGAAATTGGTTGATTGTTTGTTGTTCCTTTGGGTGAGAAATTGATTGCTCGTATTGAGCATGCACTGTTTTATCCAACTTTTTGACCAGGATGTGGATAAGGATTGGATCCCACAATAATATTTGAAGCCCCATTTTGGAGAGAGCTGCCAAACATTCCTTTGTTGTATCGTGCAACCGCTTAATAGCACCTAATGTGGATGCCCCAGATGGCTGGTCAAGTAGTCTCTGAACTGCTGTTGCTACCATTCCACTTTTATTGTTGTATCGATCTTGCAGCAATTGCCACGCCACCTGACAATTGTCTGCAGTAACCGCCAGATGATAAATGAGGTTCGCTGCTTCACCAATTTTTTTTTATGCATGTTTTTTTTATTTATTGTATCTTCATATATGAACTAACAATAAGTATTCAAATCTTAATAATTAATAGGCCCGACCAATGCCAGACATAACTAAGTGATAGTTGTAAATAATACATAAGTGGTGATAAGCAAAAAAAAATAAAAATTTTTCAAGCAACTTCATTCGGAGTGTTTAGTATTAGAGCCCTTGTATCTCTCTTTTTTAAGCGGATGTGTCCAGTAAAGTTCAAAATGTTACGAGCCAGCGGATTAGGATGTGACAAGAGTTTAGTTAGATATTTGCCTGCGTATTTTTCAATTTCTTCAGTCACTAGTGGCATATTTAAATCACGATGTATATTTGAATTCTTAATGTACCATGGAGCAGATGTTATTAACCTTAAAATTTTGTTTTGTCTTCGTTGAATTCTCTCTACATTGGAAGCAGAAGCAGTGCCCCATAACTGCATACCGTAACACCATATTGGCTTTAAAAGCGACTTGTATATTTAAAGTTTGCAGTCTAGGCTGAGTGTTGAATTTCTGCCAATCAGCCAATGTACCTGAGTTAATTTTAGTTTCATTTGAGTTAACTTATAGTCAATGTGATGTTTCCATGTAAGCCGTCGATCGAGGTGTATACCAAGATATTTCACATGTGAATGTTGAGGAACAACTTGATTATTAATCCGAATGGGGGAACAAGTATCTCTTCGTAAGGTAAATGTTATATGGACACACTTTTGTTCATTTACCTTAATTCTCCATAAGTTTAACCATAGTTCCATCTGGCTAATGTGTTCCTGGAGTTTTCGGGATGCCTTATCAGGGTTTTCGTGCATACTAAGGCAGGCGGTATCGTCGGCAAATGTAGAAGTGTGGATACTACTGCTCACAGGCATATCACAAGTATAAATCAAATATAAAAATGGCCCCAGTATACTCCCCTGTAGCACACCGGATGAGATAGTTTCAGGCATACTCATAAAGTGTCCTTCCACAACTGGAAATTTTCGTGCAAGAATGTAACTTTCCAAAAAATTTAGAATGTTTATTGGTAAGTATGTCTTCAATTTCAAAATCAGGCCTTCATGCCACACTTTATCAAATGCCTGAGAAACATCAATAAACACGGCAGAACAATACTTCTTTTCCTCAAATGTTTTTCTGATAAATTGAACCAATCTATGCGTTTGCTCAATGGTGCTATGCTGGCTTCTAAAACCAAATTGATGGTCCGGGATGCACCCATTATCAGTTAATATTGAAGACAATTTTGTCATGAGTAGTTTTTCAAAAAGCTTTGACATTGTTGACAGCTTCACCAATGACGTTGGTTTTTAAATACCACATTTTATGAGCGTCAGACATCTGTTGCTCATCTACGATTCTTGTAAATAAATCGGAGAACGATGTCCATTTCATGTAGTCACCTTCACATTTTGTAATGGTGATCGTAGGCAAAGGTAAGGTTGATGGTCTGACCGTAGTTTCTGTGGTTGATTGGTGGAGGCTTCTATTGGCCGTGGTGAGCTGTATGATTGCTGATTGTGCAGCTTGTTCGAGGTAAACATATCTGCTTGTATCGTAACCAGCAATGTCTGGTTCGGGATATTTGTCAAGTAATTCATCATTAAGCCTTTCTAATTGAAGCCACAGCTGAGAGATAGTGGCCTTTTTTACATCGTAGTAAGATTGATCTTGACCTGGTTGCAACTGAAGGCCTTCTAGCTGTCGAGTAAGCGCCGCCATTTTTCTGATGTGTTTGCCGATTTCGGATTGTTATCATTGCCCCGGCTTGCGTTTGACCTGCATTTGCAGGTTTGGGATTAGGAAGTTCCTTTTTCCCGGATTCTTTACCTTGATTATCGAGTTCACGTTCCATTATCGCTATATATTTTGTCGCCATGGCCTCAATTCGAGTATAGTAGTCGGACGTGAAGTTTTCATCAGATGTGTCTACGTCCTTCAACTCTCGTAATTCATTACCAGCGGTGTCGAACTCTGTACAAGCTGTCTTTAGACGAGATAGTCGTTCCTGGTAATAAGTTGCGGTTTTCCGGCTGGCTGAATCCTTGGTGAAATTTCGAATAATTGTTGCAATATGTTCTCCCGTTGCCTTTCGTTGGCGGAGCAGTTTTGTTGAGGTTGTTTCCATGGTGGATTAGTTGTTGTGGAAAGCAGGGAAGTGATGGCACTATTAGTTATTCTGAAGATTGCAGGTTCGAGTCTTGTCACAGTCACCAAAAATGTTAATACCAGACTCTTTTGCCTGGCTTAAGTGAGATGTAAATAGTGGGGCTTATCAAAGTGGTACACAAGGATAAGCAATTTAAAGAATGTTGATCTTTTTACCCAAGTGATACACAAGGATAACTCCAGTTGTGGAGGAATCAATAAGTTATTCAGGTAGTACACCAGGATATTCTAATTGACTCAAAGAAGTGAACTGTATGATGATTTAAGTAGCAATCATAAACTTTATTCAATAATTTTAATATTTATACAAAATATAAAAAATAACTTAAAACTAATACAATTACAAAAGGTAGAATTAATAAAAAAAAATAAGAGTACAAACATAATTTAAAACGGCCTTAAACTGTTCATTATTATCTTGCAAAGGTCATTCCCACTTTAGCGCGTTTCGCGTTAGATTTAGCACGTTTTAACTATGCCAAACGCGGTTTTGTCGTCTTAGCTCTTTTTATAAAAAACGGGCTAAGTTAGCGCGTTTTGAATCAAGTCGATAACATCATTTGAGTTCATTATTTAAACTCTGATAAAAATTTCAAGTTTGTTATTGATTCAGCTGTTTACCTTGACTGTGGTTAGAATTAAAAACTCATTTTAATACTTTATAATTTATAATTTTATAATAATAATAATTTATAATTTTAAATCGGCAAATGTTTTCACAACTAAATATATTTATTAATGAACCAAGAAGTTTACATTACGTATTAAGCATATATTCTAACTAAAGTACAAAAACCATTTGAATCGCAACTATCGGACAAATTATGTATATGTTGTTACAAAGCTTGGCAAGCAAAATTGAAATAAAAACTTTATATAGATATATACGATTATTTGGATGACGATACTTATTCCGTATTAAATGATTTTAGTTATTTTAGCCTTTATTCAGAAAAAAATAATTTAGGTTTACCAAACGATTAACAAACAAATTTCTATTAAAAATTAGGTTTGTAAACCTTTTTTGAACGAAAATTCTTTTTTCTCAATAAGGCAGTATGTACTTAATTTCGAAGAAGCAATATTAAAAAATCTAATTTAATAAGTTAGACCCTATTGGTCTAAAAAATTTTATTTACTGATACTCACTTACATGCATACATCGACTTTTATTAAACTTTAATTGAGCGCTATAGAAAATAGCGCGTTTTTGGCTATAAATAGTTGACAATGTTGTAACTTAGCTCGTTTGGGCTGTAAAGAGCTGGCACCGCTGGTAACAGGCTGGGCTTCCCTACAAGAAATGAATGACTGAAACTAACACAAACGAAATTTTTTCACTAACACATTTGCAAAAATTTTCCATTGAATTTAAGAGTGCTAGTCAATTGACTGGTCATTTGACTAGTAGAGATGACCCACACATTTCTAATTATAGTTGCTTCTCTCTAACTTGTATGTTAGAGTGAAACATCTAATGTACATATGCCAAAACATTTAAGACGTCGCGTTTTATTGTAAAATATACAATTCGTTCGGTCTGTGATATAAAATTTATAAAAGTGCTAAGAAAGTTAAGTAACAACAATAATGTCTGAAAGAAATAAAAAAGTTCTATTTAATTTATACGATTACATATTTTGTTTTTAAATTTTAGATATTTACAAAAGGCAAGGTGTGTTGGAGCTAAAAAAAGTGTTAGGAAGACTAAGTTGGTGCCACCTGCGTTATTCTGGATTGGTTTGTTTTTGTTTTTATATATTTATATTACTTATTTGTTTAATTTATTATAATAAAAAACAATTAAAAATAACATAAAAATTATGTTTTTATTTAAAAGTTACATTTTACCAGTTTCTACGTAAATATTGACTAGTAATAGGTGACCAGTTTCCTTGTAACCATTGAGTAGTCATAGTTCACCAATGCCTATGTAATCTGTGGCTGGCAAAAAAGTAGCAGAGTAAGCAGTTCAGATATATGTGCTTTAATTAAGTGACTTTAATAAGTTAGAGAGAGAGAAAAGATCACACGTACACAAATGCTTTAGTCATTTTTTTCACCAAGCCCCTAATAAACTAACTAAGGCCAGTGACCGAAGTTGTAGTCATCGCTACTAGTCAAATCACTAGTCAATTGACTGGTAGCCTTCTTGTAGTGTTGTGCATGTACCAGAGAAATAAGCCGACCAGCTCGAATTCGGCGGCTAGCCGCCGCTTGTGTATTTCTAATAAACCACGCCGCCGCCGATCAAAATCGGCTCTAAAGCTCAGCCTGCTTGATCAGAGCCGCCGTTGTTATCAGCTCAGCCGTTAATTTTTTGAATTGGACTGGCATAAATGTTTGTACATACCAATTTTTACATGTCTGTTTTATGTAAAAATAAACACAACCATGAAAGTGCCGTTAGTTTTTATTCCATTTTCCACAAAGCCATTTTAATAAGTGAAACAAAGTGTGATTAAATAATGCAGAGGTTTAAACTTTTATTTTAATAAAAAAGAAAAAGAACTGCCTGAATCCGATTCATCCAGTTCTGACGAGGAATTTGCTGGTGTGAAAAAAGATATAAAATATTACCAGCAACTCATTAAAAAAAAAGAAAAGGTGAAAGAGTATTCCAAATCAAGACATCAAATGGATTTGCAGATTACGTGCGTTTTTTACGACACCTCTACTTGAAATACAGTCGAGTTTTTTTCAATGCCATTTAAATTCAATATTATAAATTTTGCTATAAAACTTATATAAATAAATATTTATTTTGATATTTGAGAATCCAAAAAGTAACACAAGTTGCAACAACTTTGCTATACAAGATGAAACATTTAGTTTAACATGCCCGTTTCTTTCAATGTTCCATCGAGTATGACCTGGGGGGGGAATTGCGGCACTCGTTATCAAACTAAATCACGAAATATTTCTTATATAAACTATATTGAAATATTTTGTTATTTCCTCTCCTACTTTCAAAAATATGATACATTTTAATCAGAAATAATTCATAGTTAGGCTCAAGTTCAGTAATTTCAATTCTTATTGAAAATCTAAAAATTTCTCACTTGGGCACGTGACAAAAATATGTTCACTTGGCAGTCACTGTTCACTTGGTTATCACAGTTTCAGAAGGCTGGAATAACTAAAATAAAACTGTAGAATGCAACAACGAGTAACATAGACCACTACAATAATACTTACATGCACGTACCGATGGTACATCGAATAAGTAAAAATAATTAATGTGATGATCGTAAAATAAAAATTGAAATTACTGAACTTGAGCCTAACTATGAATTATTTCTGATTAAAATTCACTACAGTTCAATTAAAAAATCTAAAAATATGATACATTTTCATATACACATGGCAACACTGTATGCATGTAGCAGGACTCAAGACACATTTAATACAGGTACATACCAAGGCGAATTCAGTATCAGGTGACCTTATCAGTACAACAATTTTACAACACAATAAACAACATGTAGTTTGCTATGCTAGAAAACCAATCTGTCAAAAGATTTCTGAGCAAATTTTGACATTTTGGTTCAAATTGCTCAATTTTGTATCAACAGCTGATAATCAGCCGGGCTGATAAGGTCACCTGATGCTGAATTCGCCTTGGTACATACAAGGCACATTTAATATGCCTTGAGTACATGCATTAGGCAAAACTCTCTGGCAACTCTGTGCTTCTCACATAGTTTTACAAAGTAATTGTCAAAAAATTGTTTGCATCAAACAAGGCACAAAAGTAATTGTCAAATGAATTCATCGTTAAAAACTTGTAAACAAAAAATCAGCGGATGAGCAATATGCCTGATACATGTACCTGTTTGATATGCCTTGGCAGGACTGAAGGTAGCTCTGATATATAATAAAAATATTTATACCATCATATGTATGTATGTATTTTTATAATAAAAGAAATGTCGGAAATATTTCAATGATATAATGTACTAAGCGAAAAGTTTCAAAATTGAATATATACATAAAAAACAACTTTCTACCGAAAAATTTTAAAAAATTATGTCAATCGGCGGCTAATTTTCAGCTGCTAATAAGCCGGAATAAAATCGGCGGCGGCGGCTGGTCAGAAGCATTCGGCGGCGCGGCTTGAGTTGGCTTGAGCCAAGGCCCATTTATAGGCCTTGGCTTGAGCCGTCTCGGCGCAGGTCTCTGCTTGGCATTTACCTAGAATAATTGTGTCGAGTAAAATCATCACAGAATATGAAATAGTAGTCAAAGAATATTAATAGTCTATGGTAGTCTATGAAAATCATGTCTCGCGTGACACGACGGAAACATGTACTTAAAGAAATGATGGAAGATGACTATGAAATGCCTAAAGAAAATCAACACATCGTGCGGGTGGTTTGCAGCCGCGGTAATAATCTGCATGAGGTTGAAACTGGAAGTCTAGATGATGAGCATTTTCTAGGTAAAGTGATTAAATATGTAGTTGGCCTGATTTTTTCAATGTAACGCGCCATACGATGTACTAATATTAAGGAATATATACATACATATATTTGCAGTAACCATGCCAACAAAATTTCGCAAAAATGTTTGGGTCAAACGTGGCGACTACATTTTAGTGGATCCAATTGAAGAAGGCGATAAAGTAAAAGCAGAAATTTGTAAGATTCTAACAAGTGAACATATTAAGGAATATAGAAAGTCCAATATTTGGCCACAACGTTTTGCCATTAAAAACAATAGAAACGGTAAAAATGATATTCATAAAGAATATATTGGCGGTGAAAGTGACTGTGATGATTTGGAACCAAATTTGAACAGACCCATGCCATTGAAGAATATTTCCGATGACAGTGATGATAATAGTGATGGCTTTCGCTCAGCAGAAAATTTAAAATTAATAAATAATAGTGTCGATAAAAATAAAAGTGACTGAACAAATGCAGTTTAGCGAAGCTGCTCCAAACAAAATAAATAGTAGCCGATGTTATAGAAAACTGAAAAATAAGAAGGTTAAATAAAAAGTTGGCGGTGACGCCTATTTTCCGAGTTATGTGGCTCTGATTTTTCTATACAAAACTTCCAATAAAGTTTTACTGCTTTCATATCATTAATAACATTTTCTTGCATTGCCGTTCTTCGGCCGGGCTTAAAAATTTAATCCACCATGGTGTGTCCCGAGACGGCGCAGCCTAGTAAAGATTTTCTGCCTTGCAAAGTTTTCTTGCCTAATAACGATTTTCTGCACTGCCGGCCTTCGCCCGGACTTGATTTTCTCCACCATGGTGTTTCCCGACACGGCGCAGACTAGTAAAGATTTTCTTGCTAATAACGGTTTCCGGATTAAAAGATTTTTTTTCCGGGCTTAAAGATTTTTTCCACCATGGTGTTTCCCGACACGGCACTGCTTAAAGATTTTCTGCGTTGCAAAAAAAAATTCTCCATCACTGCATTTCCCAAAACGACACTGCTTGTTAATGATTTTCTGCACGACCCTTAATTGGTTTAAATATTTTCCCATCACGTTCAGAAATGCAGAGAAATCACAATCGTCTGAAAAATTTAAAGGCCAATAACTCAAGAAAAACTAATTTCTTTACATAATTTTTTTTAAATATTTTTAATTTTATATGCGATGTTATAAAATATTTTTTTTTGAGATTTTTGGAGTCCATATGAAAGCAAATAAAAAAAATAAGGAATGCGAATTATTTAATTAAATCTTTCTTTGTGCATTTTCATCCTGTGGTATATCCACAGGATGAAAATGTTAAGTGCTTAAATCAATAACTTTTGAATAATTAGTGCCTTTCTCAATATATAAGCACTGCGGCTACTAGTGTGCGCTTTGTCATATACACACACACCTAAGTTCGTCCATCGCCATACTTACATACCTGCTGTTGGTTTTTATACCGCCATTTGCTTGCTATTAACAAATACCTTCCATTTACATCATGCCGTCCAGCGACACTTTCTGTGCTCTCCAGTCCTGTCGGAAAAATATACCTAAGACTCAGGGAAGTATATCCTGTGTTCTCTGCTACAAATGGTTTCACGCCAACTGTGTCGGTGTCAACGCAGACCAGCTGGCTGCACTTGCAAAAGCAAAAGGTAATATTAACTACATTTGTGAACTTTGCAAAGACAACAGGTGCGATTCTGATTCTTTGTTGTTACGTGAGTAGCTTCGTAAGGGTCTTGCAGACATTAAATCTAAATTTGATACAATTTTATCTGAAGTCAAGGCCGAATTGCACTCCAAATTTAATGAGCTGAAACAGGACATCGATAACTGCAAGAATATGATTAAAACAATTGATGAATCCACCAAGAAAAAACTCAGTTTTCTCGAGAACCAAAACGACACCTTACAACGACGCCTAAACAGGTCTGATATAGTGATTAATGGACTGCCTAAGTACCAAAAGGATATTCTTGATGTAGTTCTAAAGATTTTCAAGGAGCTAAAAGTCAACACCGAAAGCTATGATTTGAACGGCTGTTATTTCATCAATAATGGTAACACAGTCCTGGTAAAATTTAATAACACTTTCAAGCGTGATCAAGTTATGTCTAATTACTTTAAATCGAGGAAATTGTGTCTATCGTCGTTAATTAACTCCGATATTGCAAAGAGAGTCTACCTTAATGATCATCTTACTCGTAAAGCTGGCCGATTTCTTTTCCACTGTCGTAAGCTAAAGAAGGAAAATAAATTTTCCAACTATCGCTTTTTGAACTTAGACAAGCCCAAGGTCAAAATTACATTCAATGATAATAGCAGTAAAATATTCAATTTGGACGAATTCTGCTCGTTTTTCAACATTAATAACTTATCCCCAGATGAGAAAAATCCACAAGCTCCCCTTCAACCCAATTCGTAGTACTCATTTTGTTTTTGTATTTATACTTTTATCATAACTTAAAATGAGTTCTCTTTAATTACATTGTACATATTATACTTTTTGTTATCTATTTCAATTAAATAGTTTTATGTAGTACCTTTGATATTTTTTACTTATTGATTCAGTTTTTGCTCTTGCGAATTGCTGCAGCCGTATCTCCTATAACTTTTCTAATCTTTTCTACATTATTGATCCGTTTATATTTATACATTGTTACATACTTACCCTCAACTATTTACTCCTTCCTTATATATTTCCTTATATATATTTTTTTTTTCTCTTTTGTTTTAATTTTTCCGAATATGAATGCATCAAATCCTTTGTTAGCTAATCTTGGTCCTATAATTAATGACAATAGTTTCCTCAGACAAAACTTTATTAATAATCATGGTTTAAAATTGGCTCATATTAACATTCAAAGTTTAAAACCTTCTAGAAACGCTAAATTCGATGAGTTTAAACACATTCTCAGTGATTCAAATGCAGACGTAATAGCAGTCTCAGAGACCTGGTTAAAACCACACATCAACGATGGTTCTGTGAGTATCCCCAATTATTATATAATTAGAAATGATCGCGATATTATGAGAGGTGGTGGTGTAGCTCTATACATTCGTGTTGGTCTTGTGGCGAAAATTGCTTTCAAAAAATCCGACCCACTTAGTTTCGAATGTCTTTTTATCGAAACAGTGATCTCTAGAACAAAAATTCTGATTGGCGTCGTTTACTCTCCTCATGGTAATTTACAAGGTCTGCACGAAACACTTGGTGATGTATGCTGTCAGTACGAACACTCAGCTATTATAGGTGATTTTAATAATAATTTATTCCAGGAATCTAAGGCCATGTTAATTCGTCAACTATGTCGAGAATGTAACCTGAGCTATGTACACAATTTTCTGCCCACCTATTTCGATTCGCATCATTGCACTTCATCCTTGTTGGATTACAGTTTTGTTAGTAAGTCCTCTTTTATTCAAAGATCTGGTCAATTTTTATCGCCTTCTCTTTCACATCACTCTTTTATATTTGTCTGTTTCGATATACCGCAGGAAAGGCATGACAATCTCATTGAATTCAGGGATTATAGTAATATTAATTGGAATTTAGTCCATGAAATTCTCTCATGTAATTGTTGGGAAAATATCTACTGCACTAACGTTGTTGATTATCAGATGGACTTATTCTACAGGCTTCTAAACACCTTGTATGAATCTATTCCTATTAAGAAATTTCGCGTGCGTTCCAATAAAAGCTTTCTGGACAGTGTGGAAGTTATATCTGCGAGAAATCTGAGGGATTTATCTTTTAAAGCATACAAAGGAAATGCAAATGCTTCCAACTGGAAAACTTACTGCAAATACAGGAACAAAGTGAAAAATATGTTGAGAAGGCACAAGGCTAAGTTTTGGGAAGCTAAGTTTAGCAATTGTAGCACTAAAGATATTTGGAAAATCATTAATAACCAGAAAAGAAACGTAACGAATTTATCTGATTCTTATGATCCTGAAGAATTCAATAGTCATTTTATTTCAACTCAAGCACAGTCTAATGACCCTGCACCTCATTTCAACGAATTTACTCAATCAGGTTTTAAATTCAGTTATATCAATGTCGATGATGTAGCCCTCGCCCTTTCTAAGATGAAATCAAACGCAATTGGTTTTGACAACATTCCCCTGAAGTTCATAAAAATTATTTTTCCTCTCATTAGCAAGCTACTTCTCCAAATTTTTAATACAATTATCATGACCTCTCACTACCCGAATATATGGAAGACATCACGTATAGTTCCTATTGCGAAGAAGGGGACTGCTGGTAGTTTAGATAGTTTTAGACCCATTAGTATTTTACCTTGCTTGTCTAAAATCTTTGAAGCTATTTTAAAAGACCAGATTATGTGCTATTTAAAGGCCAATAGCATTCTCAGTAATTGCCACTATGGCTTCCGACCTGGTGGTAGCACTTCCTCTCTTTTAATAAACTTAACGGACAACATACGTCAAAATCTTAATGTTAAAAAAGTTTCAACATTAATTTCGCTCGATCTGAGCAAGGCCTTCGATACGGTGAATCATTTTATCCTTATTAATAAACTTTCTTTTGAATTTAAATTCTCAGCAACAGCATGTAAATTGTTATTTTCCTACTTCAACAATAGAAAGCAATTTGTCAGTGTGGGTCATAACAATTCCTCGATTTTGATGTGTTCGAGTGGTGTCCCGCTAGGTTCAATTCTCGGTCCTTTGATGTTTCTTATATATATGAAAGATTTTGTGAGTTATATTGGGTCCTCTTGCAAAACTTACCTTTTTGCGGATGATATTAATTTGTTATTTAGTGGAGAGACGACCTTCTTAGATTGTCACGAAGCTATGATCAATCATGTTCTGTCTCTAGCATCTAATTGGTCAGTTATTAATAAACTAAACTTTAACCCATCTAAATGTAATGCAATCAGTTTTGGCCCAAGTAACTACGACAGCTCTTCAATCTCAGTTTTTTTCAACGGAATTCATGTACCATTTGTGGACACTTTAAACTGTATAGGACTTTCTATCGACAAACATCTTTCGTTTGAAAATCACATCTTCAAAATTTCAGCTAAAGTTAATAGCACACTTAGATCGTTGTATAGTTTTAACTGCTCTTTACCATTAAAAATTAAATCCAATCTGGCCCGCTCTCTTCTTATGACCCATATATACTATTGCCTTGAAATTTTTAGTGGCTGCCTGTCTTCCAATCTTCGTCGAATTCAACTTATTTTCAATCGTATTATTAGATTCATTTTTAACCTTAGAATTTATGATCATGTTTCTGAATTCGCTAAGAAATTTCTAAATTGTTCCTTCCAGGACTTTATCAAAATTCGAATCTTATGCACACTTTTCCATGTTATCAAATACAACACAAATCCCTGTTTACAACAACTGTTACGTTTTTCAAGATCTACTCGCAATTTACATTCCACAAATTAACAATTCAGTTTTTGAAAGATCGTTTCTAGTTAGAGTATGTAGGTTATTTAATGAATTACCCATTAACCTTAGAAATTTTGAACTTTCAATGAGCAATTTTAAACACATGTTACTCACCGTTGTTTTCAATTAATTATTTAAGGATATTTAGCATAGCATCTGTAAATATTTTTCTTTTTATTAACATTGTTATATTTTTGTATATTATACATATCAACCTTACATTTTGTATATATATTATTAGCATATATGTTTCATACATCTATTCTTTGTACTACTACTTCAATCGTACATGGCCCCATGGGCTCGGTTGAAACAATAAATAATAAATGAAATGAAATGAAATGAATTAAATAAAAAAGTTTGGAGCGACCCATATTTTCCGAGTTACGGGGCTGTGAACTTTTCATAAAAACTGAAGAATTTCCAAAAATAAATTTTTAAATAGCTTGACGGATTGAAATGATTGATTGATTGGTTTATTAGTAGTATATACAAGACGTGAGCACAAGCTAAGAAAATGTATTGTATTTTTTTTTCAAAAGCTAATAGTGTTTGTAGCAGTGATGGGAACTGAAAATTTGATTTCGTGCCGAATCTGTTTCTAAATAGTGCCAAATTCATTTGAATAGTGCCAAACCACTCTTTATACTAATTTAAATTATGGCACTTGATGTTCGTTTAGTATATTATGGTCTTTGAATGATACATTATTGTGTAAAGCTAAAAAAAATTCCATTAATATCACAAAAAACATTCCAAAATTATTTGTTTATACCCATAGTACATGTTCTATAATTTATTAATACTTTGTACTTATTTACAAGAAATTAAATACCTATGATCTAACCTTCTATGCAAATAAAGTTCTAAAGATATGGCTCACGGGCGCTAAGCTTCCTATATTCAGAAAATGTAAAATATTTTAGAAGAGATTTATAAAAGCCACAGTTTACGGACTTAAAAGAAATATAAAGCCATTTTAATGTCAATACGATGTCCCCTACATTCCGCCTTAAACTGATTCCATTCTAAACTGATTTTTATGAAAATGGAAATATATGCTTTTTATGGTGGGCTGCCACAAAGCCATAGGACATAAAGCCATATGGCGTTAAGTCCCATTCCATTGAGACATAAGGGCATATGCCATTAAGACGCATTATAATGGGACTTTACGTCATAAATGTTTTTCCGAAAATGAGACATAAAGCCATATTTTTATTAATAATTGCATGCCACCCTATTTCATGTAAAAAATATATTGTTGTTTCACGTCGCAAGTAAATCAAAAGGAAATAAAACGTTATGCCCAATTTTTCGGACAATAATAAAGGATGTTTTGTTAATTTTTTCTTAAAAGTTATATATAATTCAGTAAATTAACTACATTACTATTTTGTTTTTGTTAACATTCTGTTAAAGGAAAAATTTTATTTTATTTTGTGTTCTTAATTTCATTTACATATAAGAATTATGCTTAAGTTCCGAAAACAATAAAAAAAAAAGAATTATATAATCTTAAAAAGCTTATGTATATTGCTCTTTATATTTTATTTTATAGAACTAAACATGGGTGGGATGGTGGCTTTAATACCATGGTAGATAAGGCCGTTTTTGTTTTTTTTTCATTTGAATGAGAGATAAAGCCACTTTGCTGAATAAAGTTTTTCTGGCGTCACAAGAATAAAAAATGTTTTCCAATGATAACTAAGAATTTTTCCTTTCACAAAATGTTTGCGGCTGTAATTCCTGTAGCCTAGAAATTTTGGATTTTTTTAAATCATTAATTTCATAGATAAATAGGCATATTTGGCTCCATGCAAAATCGCCCAAAACCAAATCGCCCAAAAATAAAAATGAAAAATCGCCCAAAATTTTCAATACAAAATTTGGGTGATTTTTCATATGAAAAAACACCCAAAAATTTTGGGCAATTTTTCATTTTTTTGGGTGATTTTTCATATGAAAAATTTTTCCATGAAAAATCACCCAAAACCAAAGTGCCCGAAAATAAAAATAAAAAATCGCCCAAAAATTTTTTCATAAAAATTTTAAGTAATTTTTCATATGAAAATTGTTCAACCATTTAAAAATTAAAGGAAAAAATACACCCAAATACCATAGTGGAGAAAATTCTTAAGGCCGGAAGTGCAGGAAAATGTAAATAAATGGAAATAAACAAAAAAACTTGGCAAAGCAGACAATCTTTATTAATCAGCGCCGTGTGGGGAAACACCATGGTGGAGAAAATCCTTAAGCCCGGCCGAAGGCCGGTAGTGCAAGCAAACGTTCTTACGCAGGAAAACTTTGCAAGGCAGAAAACATTTTAGGCAGCGCCGTGTCGGGATACACCATGGTGGAGAAAATCCTTAAGCCCGGCCAAAGGCCGGTAGTGCAAGTAAACGTTCGTACGCAGGAAAACTTTGCAAGGCAGAAAACATTTTAGGCAGCGCCGTGTCGGGATACACCATGGTGGAGCCCGGCCAAATGCCGGTAGTGCAAAAAAACATTCTTAGGCAGGAAAACTTTGCAAGGCAGAAAACATTTTAGGCAGCGCCGTGTCGGGATACACCATTGTGGAGAAAAGCCTTAAGCCCGGCCGAAGGCCGGTAGTGCAAGAAAACGTTCTTACGCAGGAAAACTTTGCAAGGCAGAAAACATTTTAGGCAGCGCCGTGTCGGGATACACCATGGTGGAGAAGATCCTTAAGCCCGGCCGAAGGCCAGTAGTGCATAAGAACGTTCTTACGCAGGAAATTTTTGCAAGGCTAAAAATATTTATTAGGCAGTGCCCTGTCTGGAAACACCATAGTGGAGAAAATCCTCGGCCGGGCTAAAGGATTTTCTCCACCATGGTGTTTCCCTACTCGGCACAGCCTAATAAAGATTCCCTGATTCACAAAGTTTTTTTTGCTGAATAATGTTTTCTTGCAAAAGGCCGGCTAAAGGATTTTCTCCACCATGGTGTTTGCTTTCACGGCGCAGCCTAATAAAGATTTTCTGGCTCGAAAAGTTTTCCTGCCTTCTAACGATTTTTTGCACTGCTTAAGGATTTTTTCCACCTGATGTTTTCTTTTTAATATAAAAATGCAATTACTATAATTTTAATTTTTTTCTGGTGTTTTTTAATTTTGGGCGATATTTAATTTTTTTTTGGCGAGTTTTCATTTTTTGGGCGATTTTTAATTTTTTTTTTGGTGATTTTTCATTTTGAAATTTTGGGCGATTTTTTATGGAGCCGGCATATTTAGTGAAATAAAGCATTTGTAACGCAAAACATCAAAGGGGACATATAACCATAATGGCCTTATGTCCCATTTCACTAAAATTGACATCTTAAGACCATATCAAAATTATGTCTTTCTCTCCGTTTGGATTGAGACATAAAGCCATTATGGCTTTACGACACCCCACCGCTTTTTATGTATATATAAAACAAACATATGACGAAAATAAAATAATTGAGGGCAAGGCAACGTTTACCGGGTTTAGCTAATCATTTAATAATTGAGCAAAACAAGATTCTAAAGGATACATTGCTCATTTACTAAAACATCGTCATGACTAAAAAAATGTTATTGTCGAGTTAATTATGGAGAATGAATCCTCATATTACCAGTGAAAAAATTTGGAGGTAATTAATCAGGAACAACTTTTTCTCCATTTCCAAAATATCAAAATTTTCTTAAGAGAAGTAAGAAGTGTTACTTACCTTCTTTATTTATTTATTTATTTCAGTCTATGGACAGAAAGTCCTTTCAGACAACGATATAAAGTTAAAATTTTTAAAAACTAAGAATAAATAACTTTTATAAATAGTAAAAGATCAACAAAAAATAAAAATAAAGAAGGCTAATTAATTTCTTAATGAATGTATAAACAAAGTTATGAAATTAAAGCAAAATTTCAAATATCAATATTATTTTATTACACTATAAGGGCGACTTTTTGGGTTCGAAATTAAGATTAGTTTATTTCTCTAATTAGCTAATCCGAAAATTAGCTTAATCTCACATAATTGAGTTTGATGTTTTTGAGTGGTAGTTTAAACTTCTTGTTATGTGTAGTATTACCATATTACCAAATAGTGGCAATATTTTCTGTGCAAAAGTCGTACATGTTATCAACACACTGATTTTTTGTGGGAAGAAGTAGAAATTGTCATATTTTATTATTTACAAGTAAAATATTGCGCGTGTTAAAGGAAATATAAATATAATATAAAATATATATATTTAATATAAAATATAGTATAAAATATTTATATTTATTTAAGTGTTTTTAAATTATTTTAACATATAATTTTTACAAAAAGTTATATGTTTCACAAGTGCTTGTTGTCAATACTAAAGTAAGATTAAACCACCACGTTTGGCCGTTTAAACTAGCAAGTAAAACCATATAATCGGCTACCCAAAAATTGCAAATGAAGATTAAGATTAATTTAATCTCTAATCTTCAACTCAAAAAGTCGCCCTAAGGGCCATTATTATTTTTCGAACTTAATTTGTTTCTATATTTATGATTTATTTGAACGGGCTAAAGTTCGTATCGCTTTTTTAAGCCAAATTACATGTGATAATTATTAATGAACAAAGGAACTTTAGCCCGTTCAAATATTTCATAAATATAGAAACAAATTAAGTTCGAAAAATAATAATTAAAAATTAACTAAAATTAATAGCCAGGGGCCTGTGGCAAAAATTAAATAAATATACTTAATAGTAACAAACCAAAAAAGTTTGTATTAAGTAGAACAAAAAATAAGCAAATTAACTAACACGTGCATAAGTAGTTAAGAATAAACGACAATGGTAAGTCTGTTGTAAATTAGAGATGGTAAATTTGGACTTTCAATACAAAACACGTTTCAGCAAATTGAAATACGATGAATCAAAACAATTCACGTATTCCATTTCCAAGAAAGTTTGGTATATAAGGCAGAAATCTCCCCATCGGGATAAATACCTTGTCGTGATGTGGTGGCTTAACTACAGACCGTGGTCTATATCTTCAACCCAGTACCATAGCTGACCTTCAATGGTCCCCTATGGTACTGGGTGAAGACAACTGACTCTAAAGGTCTGTATACCAAAGGTTATCCAACCCTAAACCCGTTATCTTCTCTATGTATGCGACCCGTGCCTATCGGATTTTTGCAGTCAGGGTCAAAAGACTATTAGAACGGAGCCTTGCTGATACCTGGGCACCTCAGCAAGTAGACAACGCCCTCACCACGTTATCGGGGGCTATGACGTTATGGCTTTCAAATCCCCCACACTTGTGGGACCAAAATGAACAAACATCTCTCTAACAAAAACAAAACAAAAAACAAGACCGGGACCGGTGAACTGACGGTGCTTTCGAGCGCGGAAGGACAGGGGACCGGTTTCACGCAACCGTCTGGTACGAGAAAACTCATTCAGGCGAAGGCTGCCGAGAACACTGGGCAGATAGTCGGTACATGCAGCAGTGCGAGCTCGGCCACGCCGGGTTCAACCAAGCATGTCCGACCATCAAAAATGATGCATAACAAAAAAAGGTTATGCCTACGCATTGTAAAGACGCTGGGCACTCAAGACCCATCCAAATTGTCCGAGGAACAGAAATCATCCTTTGGATGGGCAAAAGGTGTCCTTGAAAACATGGACACTCCCGCCTTAAGTAGTGGCGGTGCTAGCACGTCGTCAAAACCGTCTGGTAAAAGACTGCGTTCGCCGGACGACAAACCATTGCCTAAGCGGCCTAAGGCTAATAGCAATATTGGTGTTAGGTCGTTTAGTGAGGTAGCGAAAGACAACCTCATAATGGCCGTTGTCGACAGGGGAGATATGGATGGAACCATCCCCAGGGGCAAGTGGAGTACTGTGGAAGCTAAGCTTGCAACCACGTACTACCAGGTCCTTGCGGAGAATACAGGCTTACCTCCCGTATGTCGCGATGCAGGCTGGTATCAAGCCTTTGGAGACCAAAGATCGGCGGACCTGTACAAGGTAGCTATTAGCAGGATGGGAGAGCCGTGGCCGGGTGCAAAAATCGATCTTGTCAACAAGAGCGACATTCCATCCCGACCACGCGCGCATGCATGGATTCCGGCATTCCCAGACACGGCTGAAGCAGCGATAAAGTTGTTAAAGGACTGTAATCCCTCACTGCCAACCGCAACTGGAAGATGGGTGAGGTTCGGTGAGGCGGAGGGGGACAGACGTGGTGTAATTATTATACTAAATGCTGAAACCCTTCCTCACTTGGCCAAGTCCAATAATATCTTATCATACGCCTTTGGACAGGTTACGATGAAGGTGTACAAAGGAGATCAGTCTCCAGTGACGGATAAATCCAAGACAGTGTGTGGAAACGCTGTGGAGGAAGAATCTGAAGAGGAGGAGAAGAAGGCCAGCTTGCGAGAATCTTAGGAAAAGGATGGCTATATTACATCCGACTCTGAAATTCTCGGAGGCGCCTCAGGCCTGTTCGACGCTGATTACGGCGAAGACAGTGACCTTCTTCTTGAGACTGACGACGAGTCCGATAAAACGGTCGTGGAGATGGATTTCGTAGCGGATGTTGAACCTGCTGCAGATAAATCTCCACCACTCTAAAGCAGCCTCAGCGGCTCTTCAGCTTCGCTTGACAACATGCGAAGTTGACATAGTCCTAATCTAAGAACCTTGGATTAGTGGTGGCAGGGTTTGCGGACTAAGGACCAAAGATTTTAAGATGCTAGCCGTCAATAATGAAGGTAACAATAGAACCTGCATCTTGGCAAGGAACCACCTTAATACATTTTTATTATCTAACTTCAGCGGCAGAAACATAGCGGCGGTTAGCGTGGAGGTCGGAGATACATGCTACTGGCTGGCGTCGGTGTACTCCGCTCACGACGGTCAAGGTCCTCTACCATCGGTAGTGGTGAGAAACTTTGTGCGGCGGTAAACGCTGGTCACCATATCATCCTGTGCTGTAATGCCAACGCACATCATACTATCTGGGGAAGTACGGACACTAATGAAAGAGGTGAGGAACTTTTTGAATTTGTACTTAGTGCTAACCTGAACATTTGTAATAGAGGTCAAGAACCTATTTTTATAACAAGGAACAGACAGGAAGTCCTGGATGTTACCTTTTCGTCTGATTCTGCAGCCGATAGGATCATGAATTGGCGTGTACTTCAGGAACATTCCTTTCTGATCATAGGTTTATTGAGTTTAGTATTAGGGAGCGGGCACCTGAGGTAGAAATCTCCCGAAATATTAGGCAGACAAACTGGCGTTTGAATAGGACTATTTTTTTTCTAGACAATTAGGAGCGATTGGAGACTCGTCACTTCTAGAAACTTCTGATTTAGATTGTGAGGTTGATAACATTACTACAATCTTCAAAAATGCAAGAGAGTCGTCTTGCCCTTTGAATAAGCCAAGGGGGAAAAAGAAACCGCCTTGGTGGAATAGAGAGTTACAATTGTGTAGGTGTACATGTAGAAAACTCTTCAATAAGGCTAAATCATCCAGAAATGACCTGGACTGGATAGCTTATAAGGGTAAATTAAAAGAGTATAAAAAGCAGATAAGAATTGCTAAAAATACAACATGGAAGAAGTTTTGTGAAAATATTGAAAATATTTCAGAAGCCTCTCGCATGAGAAAAATTTTTGTCCTGGGGTATTTAAATAATTCCAATGCGACGTGGACTACATCCAGCGAGGAGTCGTTAAGAACCCTGCTGGACACTCATTTTCCGGGTAACTCAGTGTCTGAGATTCAGACATCTGATCCTTACCCCATACCTGCGGAAAATATATCTGACATTGTCAATATGCAGACATTAAATTGGGCTCTGAGAAGTTTCAAGCCCTATAAGTCACCAGGACCTGACGGTATCATACCGGCTGAGATATGGAAAGTATCGAATCTCGTAGCCCCAAGGCTACTGAGAATTTACACCAGTTTTCTAAGACTGGGTTATGTTCCTGAAAAGTGGAGGGAAGCGAGACTGGTCTTTACACCGAAGGCTGGTAAAAGCTCTCACACCACACCGAAAGACTTCAGACCTATAAGTCTATCATCCTTTCTTCTGAAAGCATTAGAAAGGATGGTTGATCATTATATCCGCAAAACCATAAATAGTAAACTACTTTCCCCGCATCAACATGCATATCAAACGGGAAAGTCAACAGAATCGGCTCTACATGAGCTGGTTGGCACGATAGAGAAATCTCTTTCTGTAGGTGAATATACCTTTGTAGTCTTCGTGGATATTGAGGGGGCTTTTAATAATATATCTCCAGATGCGATAATTGAGGCATTGTCGAATCTGGGCGTTGGCGCGGGATTGTGTAAGTGGGTTCAAAATCTACTAACTCACCGTAGGATTACTGCGGCTCTAGGAGCTTCTAGGCAGACCCGCTTTGTAAATAGGGGTACACCACAGGGAGGAGTTCTTTCGCCACTATTGTGGAATCTAGCTCTGAATCCTGTGCTGCTATCTCTAGAATCGCGGGGGTGCAGAATCGTGGCTTATGCTAATGGCGTGGCAATAGCTGTAAGAGGAAAATTCCTCACAACATTAAGGGACATCCTACAGGATGGTCTTTCATATTTAACAAAATGGGCGGAGAAACGTGGGCTCGCCGTTAATCCTAATAAAACGGAACTAGTCCTTTTCTCCAGGAAGTATAAGATACCTGATTTCCGACCTATAACACTTAATAATACGGAGATAAAAGTGTCCAACACTGCAAAATATCTTGGTGTTATTCTTGATTCGAAGCTGACTTTCAAGGCGAATATTCTAGAGAGAGTGAAAAAAGCAACAATTTCACTATATCTATGTAAAAAATCCATTGGGAAGAATTGGGGTCTTACCCCAAAAAATTGTTCATTGGATCTATACTGCAATAGTACGTCCAATTCTCATGTATGGCATCATCGTGTGGTGGCCATCCCTGGAGAAAAAGACGTATCTATACACCTTACACAAGGTGCAAAGACTTGCATCCTTGTATGTAACCAGTGCTATTCGCACCACTCCTACGGATGCACTGGGGATGCTTCTTCATCTACTACCATTAGATCTAGTAGGGAAGGAGATGGCAACGTCCTCGGCAATCCGTCTTAGATGTGGTTCTTTTTGGAACGGAAATGGAACCGGCCACTGCAGAATACTCGATGGTGAAGTTAGGGGATGGAGGATTGACCAAACCTCCCCTACTCTACTACACGAACGTCTTTATAAAACCTGGATACCATCTACAGAAATGTGGATGAATGGAACTCCAGGTAGAAGAAAAAGTGTTGATTTTTATACGGACGGCTCCAAAACACATGAGGGTGTGGGCTATGGGGTCTTTTCGAAGGCTTTAGGTCTTCGTATTGCAAGGCGACTTCCGGATCACTGCAGTGTCTTTCAGGCAGAGATCCTTGCTATAAGAGAAGTTGCGAACTGGTTAAAAGTGAATGTCACTTCAACGACTTTAATTAACATTTACACCGATAGTCGAGCAGCTATTATGGCCCTCGAATCCTCGCTTCTAAGAACAACAACAGCCCTCGACTGCCGATCATCTCTAAATGAGATGGCAGAGCAGTTTGATATGAGGATCATCTGGATCCCGGGGCATAGAGGCTTACAGGGGAACTCTAGGGCTGACGAGCTTGCTAGAATTGGGACAACCTTACAGGTTCCACCGGATTTGGAATGTGTAGGTCTACCCCTACTCTCTTGCAAACTCAGACTTAGGCGCAAGCCAGAGGATGAAACAAATAGAAGGTGGGTCACAAGAAATGATTGCATGATCACAAGGCAGTTATGGACTCACCTAAATAGAGAAGGTACGGATTACCTAATAACATTTATTTTATTTACTTTTTATTTTCATTAAACAATTTTTTTGAATCAATCTGTTGATTGAAAAAATCGTGATTTTTTTTCGAAACAAATTATTACAAAATTTTGCATTTGAATTTACAAATTTCTTTGTAGGACCCAAATTGAAAAAAAATTAGTATTTGATTCAGAGAATTTTGTGTTTGAAATGGAAAATTAGTTTTTTTCTGTGTATGTCCAGTAGCTGGATTCCGCAACAATGAATTTAGAAGTTTTCAACCCCGTAAAACATAATTTTGAATATGTACTTCTTTTCTTATTGTTAAGCGTTTGACGTTTAAAACAAATTCAAGTGGCTATTATATGGTAATTCTCTGTATATGAGCATTACAGACTTTTTACATATAAACACCTTTAAAATGCGCACTCTAACCAAGTCATCTTTACCCTTTCATTACGTAGTGTCCACAAATATTTGCAAAATGCTTGCAAGAAATATCTAATTTGCGTATTGTTTAATTTTTTTAATTTTCACAAATAATTGTTTTTCCGCATATTTTTTAATAAATAAATGTTAAATGCACAGTAACACATAAATTGACATTTGATATCAAGATGAATTTATCAGGTCGTGAGCTTGATGATTATATCATAACACTGCCATAATATAAATAAATAGAGTCTATACGTGATGAATTTTCATCATGATATCAATTTGACATTCATCATGATATAAAATCCTCAGTTGTAGACTCTATGTTACGAAAACACAAATGAAATTTTTCACTGAGTTTGACAGAAGATCTATTAAACCAGTTGATGAATGATGACAAACACAAAAATTCAAAATTTTTTGAAAACCAAACCAAGCTGAAAACACGAATTTTGCAATATCACACTATTCTCAAATACCAAGTATGTACTACAACAGCCTAATATGTAAATTGTGTTTTTTTTTGAGTAGTATGATGTGACCGAATATGACCCATAGAGTTATATGTGTAACCATTATCCATTGTTATTATACTTTGTTACTGTTATCTTCTCTATGTATGTATGTATATGTATTAATATAATTAATTATATTTACTTTGGAATTCCTATTATATTTTTGTCAAATATTTTTTCATTAATAATTCTGATTTATAGCGATCAACAACAATTTATATTTTCTTTAAATAAATAATTATTAAATAAAATAATAAAAAATATATTTATTTTAAAAATATTTCTTTTTACATTTGTGTTAATATTTAAAATATTGAAAATTGTTTCAAGAACAATTAATTGGCGCAGCCGACTTACGTACCAAATAAAAGTCTTAATTTTCCCAACAAAAAAAAAGTGGAAAAACATCAAGATGAAATTTTCTAAAAAAAAATTAAAAGATTTGAAGTAAATTGAAAATAAATTTCAAGAATCCCTGAAGAAATAAATATTTAAGAAAGAACATATCCCTTAAACGAAGCCATTAAATACGAAAGACAAGAAGTGTAAAGCTAAAAGAAATACCAATTGAAAAAACAATTGAAAAAACATCAACTAATAAGTGAGATAAAAGTACAAAATAAAATTTGAAAAAGAATAGAAAATAAAACTGCAGCGGAAGGCCTCAAAAAAATAGCAAGCACTAACATCATCTTCAACTGAACAAAGAAAAATAAAGGAAATATTAAATTTGCACAACTACACCAACAATCAAGAATCCCTAATTCAAGGTAAATTTATAAAAGCGTGTTGACGCATTAGAAAATCGAACAAATACTAAGAATGTCTCTGCCTTCAATCTTTTGGATGGTTTGCCAGAATTTGATGGAAAGACTGAAGAACTGGAAATGTTGACGAAACATGTCGAGGAAATTCGTAAACATGTTAATTCAACTCACATATCTTTATTTGACTTAAGGGTAAGAAATAAAATTATTAATAGGGCAAATATTACACTAATTAATAATAATAATCCTGTTAAATGGGATGAGATAAAAGTAATTTTAAGAATTAATTTTAATATTTCTGATAGTGTAGAATCCATTGTAAAAAATTAAAACAGCAGAGTTTAGAAACAATGTTACTGATTTATATGAATACATTTTAAACTTATTAACCAAATTAAATTTAAAAACTAGTGTAAATAGAGAAAATGAACATTGGTGTAGTTGTGCAAATAATGAAACTATGGTATTAAAAATTTTTATTTCAAAATTGCCTAATGAACCAAAACTAGTATTGAATGCAAGAAATCCTTACACTTAAAAGCAAAAGGAATTTTGATAGAAACTGATTATTTTTATAACAAAAAGTACACACCTTATTCATCTAATTTAGAAAACATGAATAAAAAATTCTATAACAATTCTAATCAAGGGCTTACTAATTCTCAAACTTTCCTTAATAGTAATTCTAATAAATTTTCACAAAATAATACCGAAAATGCTTTCAATAATAAAAAAATTCCCTATCGAGGTAACTTTAACCAGAATTATATAAATCAACATAGACCAAATAATTTTGAAAACTTTCAGAGGAATAGGTACGGTTTTTCAGATGCTCAAAAAAAGCCAAATAAATCAAACTATTATCAGAATCAAAACATGTCAGCAAATTTTAGTAATGTAAATAGTAATTATAAAAATAATTCAGATGAATCTCAACTTACTACTAATAGATCAAATAGATTGGAAGTGGATAATATACAAGTATCAAATTTTCAACAACGTACAGAAGAGCTTTACCCTGTATAATAGTAAAAACAAGATCTGTCCCTATCAAGTTATTAATAGATTCAGGATCAGGCACTTCACTTGTGAAAAGAGGCTTATTTCATAATTCTTTTAGAACCGAACTTGAAATCCCGGTTATATTGAATACCATTTCTTCTAAATCTGTTACTACAACAAAAATAACGATACCCCTTTTTAAAGAATTTAACTCTCCTAATATAAAAATTTAAATGCTTGAGACAAAATTTTTTAGTGATTTTGACGGAATTTTAGGATGTAATATACTAAAACCTTTAGGAACGAAAACTGATTTAAAAGAAAATTTATTAATAAATGACAATGCAAAAATTCTTTTAGTATATGAACATTCAATTACAGAATACGATGAGAATGATTTGGGATATTTAAAATCAATAGTAATAGATATAAATTTCCACGAACCGAAAATAGAATATTTAAATAGGAAACTGAACACGGAAAATTTAAACAATGAGGAAATTAAAGAATTAACGAAATTAATTAAGAACTGTAAGAATATTTTTTACATCGAAGGTGAAGACTGCGTTGCAAAATATGGGCATAAAATACCAACAATTAACGAAATTCCAATTTATTCTAGAACTTATCGATTTCCGGAAATTTACAAAGATGAAGTAAAAAAACAAATAAATGAAATGCTTCAATCTGGAATCATAACTAAATTATGTAGCCCATATAACGCACCAATTTGGATTGTTCCTAAAAAAATTGACAACTACGGAAAAGCAAAATTTAGGGTAGTGATTCATTATAGAAAATTGAACGACGTGACTATAGAAGACAAATTTCCTATTCCTAATATAGAAGATCTTTTGTCAAAACTGGGAAATTCTCAGTACTTTAGTACAATTGATTTAGCTAAAGGATTTCACCAAATACCTTTACTACCAGAAGATAGACATAAAACAGCTTTTTCAACTTCCTGCGGACATTATGAGTTTACCAGAATGCCTTTTGTTTTGAAAAACGCTCCAGCATCATTCCAGAGAATGATGAATGAAGTGCTACAGGATTATATAAATAATATATGTGTTGTTTATTTAGACGATATATTGGTATTTTCAACCTCTCTAAAAGAACATATAATGTCATTAACAAAAATTTTTCAGAGATTATCTGAGTATAACATGAAAGTACAAGTGGATAAATGTAATTTTTTAAACATGAGTCGGAATACCTGGGACACATTATAACACCTGATTAAACCAAATCCTAATAAAATTGAGGTAATACAAAAAATTTCTTTACCAAAAACAGCAAAACAGATAAGATCATTCTTAGGGTTAACCGGATTTTATAGGAAGTTTATTAGGGATTATAGTAAAATTGCGATCCCAATGATTTCATATCTTAAAAAAGGATCACACATAAATGTGAATAACACAAACTATATTGAATCCTTCAACAAATTGAAGCGAATTTTGTGTTCCCCTCCAGTTCTAGCATATCCAAATTTTGACAGGATGTTCGTTCTGACTGCAGATGCTAGCAATGATGCTTTAGGCTCAGTTTTGTCACAAAATGGACATCCAATCGCGTTTTCTTCTAGAACATTAAATCAACACGAACGTAACTATAGTGCAATTGAAAAAGAGTTATTAGCTATTGTATGGCCAACAAAATATTTTAGGCCTTAATTGTATGGCAGAAAATTTAAAATACAGACTGATCATAGACCACTTGTATGGCTTAATTCTTTAAAGGAACCCAATATGAAGTTACAAATGTGGAAAATTCAGTTAAATGAATACGACTTTGACATTGAATACATTAAGGGGAAACCTAACCAAGTTGCAGACTATTTTAGCCTCCTAGATATACACCACCTGGAAGAAAATGATCAAAGTGTTTGTTCTGACAGAGCTACGATACACAGCGGAAAAGAAGATTTAAATGATCATATTTTTATCGCAGATTCCCCAGTAAATATATTTCGAAACCAACTTGTTGTGAGATTAGGAAAAAACTTCCAATATAAAAGGAACATTTTATATCAAAAAAAAATAAGACATTTGATTACAATAGCAGAATATTCTGAAGATAAAATATTAGAATTTTTGAAGCAAATTCTTCCTATCAAGGGAACTATGGCCATTTTTTGTGAATATTTTGATATATTCAAGAAACTTTAAACAACGATAATCCATTTCTTTTCAAACTCGAAAGAAACGAAATTTTTAAAATGCTCTACATTAGTAAAATACATTTTTGATAAAGAAAATCTGCTAGAGATAATAGAAAAGTTTCACAATGACAAGAATCATAGAGGAATGGAAGAAACATATATGGAATTAAAAGACATAATCTATTACCCGAATTTAAGGAAGGAAATTCATAAATTCATTAATAATTGTATTATATGCAATATGTGTAAGTTCGATAGACGATCAATAAAAACAAAATTATGTGTAACAGAAACTCCAATCCATACTAACGAAATAATTCACATTCATATATGGTTTCTTAACAAACAAACAACCTTTTTAACATGTATTGATAAACTCTCTAAACACGTTTCAATCCATTATTTAAATGATAAGAATTCACTAAAGTCCCGTTCAGACTATTATACAAGTATTAATACTTTTGTGGAAAATGCAACTCTGACATGTTGAGTTGTTATTGTTTTTTTGAAATTTTTGAAACAAATATAAGACCAGTTATGCATTTTCGTCAAAAGTATTAACACTTGTATTATAGTCTGAGTGGCCCTTAACAATTGTTGAGAAATTAAGAGAAAGATTCGCTATTTTGGGAAAACCAGAAAAGATAATTGCTGACAATGAATTCAATACTGTTTATATCAAAAACCTTCTTAACTACGAAGAAGTAAGTTATCATTTTACTGCACCAAATACCCATACAGGTAATGCAGATATAGAAAGATTCCATCTCACACTTAATGAACATATCAGACTTTTCAAATTGGAACAGAAACATAATGATTATGATGATAAAACACTTGTTTTAAAATCTGTTCAAATATATAATGATTCAATACATAATACAACAGGCTATAAACCAAATGACTTACTCCATAATAAGGTGGACAAATCTATTTGGTATATGTTGCACAATAAAATTTGTGAAAATAAAATCGATAGAATGCAAAAAATAAACAATAAAAGGGAAGATTGTCATGATTACAATGAAAGAGGATTAGTAAAGAATTTGGGATTTCAAAATCTTAAACAAAAACCAAAATATAAAACAAGTCAAAGAAAAAAACTATAGATGAAAATGGTTGTAAAAGAGATAAGCAATTGGTTAAAAGAGCTTTTAAATATCAGAATGAGATACCAGATGTTAAATTTGAAAGAAAAATAATAACTGGCAGAAATTATTCTAAAATTAAATAAAAGTTATGAATCGTAAAATAATATCTTTGTATATTTAAAACTTTAATAATTTCATATCACCACATTTCAGGAGTAATGTATATTCAAAGGGTGGCGGAGTTATATGTGTAAACATTATCCATTGTTATTATACTTTGTTACTGTTATCTTCTCTATGTATGTATGTATGCATATGTATTAATATAATTAATTATATTTACTTTGGAATTCCTATTATATTTTTGTCAAATAGTTTTTCATTAATAATTCTGATTTATAACGATCAACAAACAACAATTTATATTTTCTTTAAATAAATAATTATTAAATAAAATAATAAAAAATATATTTATTTTAAAAATATTTCTTTTTACATTTGTGTTAATATTTAAAATATTGAAAATTGTTTTAAGAACAATTAATTATAGGCTAGGTATACATAATGAATAAATAAATGAAATGAAATGAAATAATAGCCGGTTAAGACGTTTTTTTGCTGTTTACATGGTTTCCATCATTATACATTTGTATAAAAATTACAAAATACAATGAAACACATTAATTAAGTTTTTACTTATATAAATGCAAAAGAATATATGAAATTTATCAAATTAAAAATGCTAAATAATGCTAAAACATTAATACAAAAATCTTTAATTTAGGACAAAATATCGTAGTCGAAATCGAAATACGCCAAACACGATAAGGCCTATTACTTGAGGTTTTTAGGATTTTTTACTACATTCACACTTTTATATATTGGTGTAAATTTTCTTTCCAATTTACATATATCCCGTTTATACGCACTTCTTATTTGCAAATAAAAGTGAAAATGTTGCAGCATTCATATATGTAGAATATACATATGGGTGATTCCATTCTAGCGTTACGTGACGACAAAATATTGAAAAAAATTTGAAAATCATGTTTGAAAAAAGTTTTATCATGAGCTGGTTGGCATGATAGAGAAATCTCTTTCTGTAGGTGAATATACCTTTGTAGTCTTCGTGGATATTGAGGGGGCTTTTAATAATATATCTCCAGATGCGATAATTGAGGCATTGTCGAATTTGGGGGTTGGCGCGGGATTGTGTAAGTGGGTTCAAAATCTACTAACTCACCGTAGGATTACTGCGGCTCTAGGAGCTTCTAGGCAGACCCGCTTTGTAAATAGGGGTACACCACAGGGAGGAGTTCTTTCGCCACTATTGTGGAATCTAGCTCTTAATCCTGTGCTGCTATCTCTAGAATCGCGGGGGTGCAGAATCGTGGCTTATGCTGATGGCGTGGCAATAGCTGTAAGAGGAAAATTCCTCACAACATTAAGGGACATCCTACAGGATGGTCTTTCATATTTAACAAAATGGGCGGAGAAACGTGGGCTCGCCGTTAATCCTAATAAAACGGAACTAGTCCTTTTCTCCAGGAAGTATAAGATACCTGATTTCCGACCTATAACACTTAATAATACGGAGATAAAAGTGTCCAACACTGCAAAATATCTTGGTGTTATTCTTGATTCGAAGCTGACTTTCAAGGCGAATATTCTAGAGAGAGTGAAAAAAGCAACAATTTCACTATATCTATGTAAAAAATCCATTGGGAAGAATTGGGGTCTTACCCCAAAAAATTGTTCATTGGATCTATACTGCAATAGTACGTCCAATTCTCATGTATGGCATCATCGTGTGGTGGCCATCCCTGGAGAAAAAGACGTATCTATACACCTTACACAAGGTGCAAAGACTTGCATCCTTGTATGTAACCAGTGCTATTCGCACCACTCCTACGGATGCACTGGGGATGCTTCTTCATCTACTACCATTAGATCTAGTAGGGAAGGAGATGGCAACGTCCTCGGCAATCCGTCTTAGATGTGGTTCTTTTTGGAACGGAAATGGAACCGGCCACTGCAGAATACTCGATGGTGAAGTTAGGGGATGGAGGATTGACCAAACCTCCCCTACTCTACTACACGAACGTCTTTATAAAACCTGGATACCATCTACAGAAATGTGGATGAATGGAACTCCAGGTAGAAGAAAAAGTGTTGATTTTTATACGGACGGCTCCAAAACACATGAGGGTGTGGGCTATGGGGTCTTTTCGAAGGCTTTAGGTCTTCGTATTGCAAGGCGACTTCCGGATCACTGCAGTGTCTTTCAGGCAGAGATCCTTGCTATAAGAGAAGTTGCGAACTGGTTAAAAGTGAATGTCACTTCAACGACTTTAATTAACATTTACACCGATAGTCGAGCAGCTATTATGGCCCTCGAATCCTCGCTTCTAAGAACAACAACAGTCCTCGACTGCCGATCATCTCTAAATTAGATGACAGAGCAGTTTGATATGAGGATCATCTGGATCCCGGGGCATAGAGGCTTACAGGGGAACTCTAGGGCTGACGAGCTTGCTAGAATTGGGACAACCTTACAGGTTCCACAGGATTTGGAATGTGTAGGTCTACCGCTAGTCTCTTGCAAACTCAGACTTAGGCGCAAGACAGAGGATGAAACAAATAGAAGGTGGGTCACAAGAAATGATTCCGTGATCACAAGGCATTTATGGACTCACTTAAATAGAGAAGGTAAGGATTACCTAATTTCAAGGAATAGGAAACAAATCTAGATTCTAGTGTCCGTGTTAACCGGACACTGTCTCATAGGTAGGCATGCACAAAGGCTAAGGGTTGAACATAACGACTTTTGCCGTAGCTGCCAAGATATTGATGAAGAGGAAAGCATAGAACATTTTCTTTGTCACTGTACTGGACTTGCAGGAAAGAGAATGGCCACAATGGGCGCTCTTGAATTCAGGGAACTTTCTGACGTTGCTGGTGTTAAACTTCAACGTATTAGCAGCTTTATACTGAGCTCTGGATGGTTCGACGGTGGGGACTCCGCATAAGCAGAGTCTCCGTCGTATCACAATGGACCAACACGGTCTAAGTGAGTCCGGGTTTCTGACTGCCACCCCTACCTAACCTAACCTAACCTAAGGCAGAAATCTACATCAACTGACACCACGCACAGTGGACCAACACAGAAGAACGCTGATGATGAAGGAGTGGCCTTCGAAAACGGCTGTCTGTTCTGTTCAACTATATGTTGTCAGTATATTTACAACTAACTTTGATGTTATTTGTTCATTAATAATTATCACATGTAATTTGGCTGAAAAAAGCGATACGAACCTTCCGTTCGTTCAAATAAATCATAAATATAGAAACAAATGAAGATCGAAAAATAATAATTAAAAATTAACTTACTGAAAAATTCTAGTTGATACAATTAATATAAAATAATACTTGTAACGAAATTGTTAAGAGAACATTTCTGTTCCAATATAGAAATTGCATACTGTACACAACAGTTATTTATTTTATTTACTTTTTATTTTCATTAAACAATTTTTTTGAATCAATCTGTTGATTGAAAAAAATCGTGATTTTTTTTCGAAACAAATTATTACAAAATTTTGCATTTGAATTTACAAATTTCTTTGTAGGACCCAAATTGAAAAAAATTAGTATTTGATTCAGAGAATTTTGTGTTTGAAATGGAAAATTAGTTTTTTTCTGTGTATGTCCAGTAGCTGGATTCCGCAACAATGAATTTAGAAGTTTTCAACCCCGTAAAACATAATTTTGAATATGTACTTCTTTTCTTCTTATTGTTAAGCGTTTGACGTTTAAAACAAATTCAAGTGGCTATTATATGGTAATTCTCTGTATATGAGCATTACAGACTTTTTACATATAAACACCTTTAAAATGCGCACTCTAACCAAGTCATCTTTACCCTTTCATTACATAGTGTCCACAAATATTTGCAAAATGCTTGCAAGAAATATCTAATTTGCGTGTTGTTTAATTTTTTTAATTTTCACAAATAATTGTTTTTCCGCGTATTTTTTAATAAATAAATGTTAAATGCACAGTAACACATAAATTGACATTTGATATCAAGATGAATTTATCAGATCGTGAGCTTGATGATTATATCATAACACTGCCATAATATAAATAAATAGAGTCTATACGTGATGAATTTTCATCATGATATCAATTTGACATTCATCATGATATAAAATCCTCAGTTGTAGACTCTATGTTACGAAAACACAAATGAAATTTTTCACTGAGTTTGACAGAAGATCTATTAAACCAGTTGATGAATGATGACAAACACAAAAATTCAAAATTTTTTGAAAACCAAACCAAGCTGAAAACACGAATTTTGCAATATCACACTATTCTCAAATACCAAGTATGTACTACAACAGCCTAATATGTAAATTGTGTTTTTTTTTTGAGTAGTATGATGTGACCGAATATGACCCATAGAGTTATATGTGTAACCATTATCCATTGTTATTATACTTTGTTACTGTTATCTTCTCTATGTATGTATGTATATGTATTAATATAATTAATTATATTTACTTTGGAATTCCTATTATATTTTTGTCAAATATTTTTTCATTAATAATTCTGATTTATAGCGATCAACAAACAACAATTTATATTTTCTTTAAATAAATAATTATTAAATAAAATAATAAAAAATATATTAAAATATTTCTTTTTACATTTGTGTTAATATTTAAAATATTGAAAATTGTTTCAAGAACAATTAATTGGCGCAGCCGGCTTACGTACCAAATAAAAGTCTTAATTTTCCCAACAAAAAAAAAAAGTGGAAAAACATCAAGATGAAATTTTCTAAAAAAAAATTAAAAGATTTGAAGTAAATTGAAAATAAATTTCAAGAATCCCTGAAGAAATAAATATTTAAGAAAGAACATATCCCTTAAACGAAGCCATTAAATACGAAAGACAAGAAGTGTAAAGCTAAAAGAAATACCAATTGAAAAAACAATTGAAAAAACATCAACTAATAAGTGAGATAAAAGTACAAAATAAAATTTGAAAAAGAATAGAAAATAAAACTGCAGCGGAAGGCCTCAAAAAAATAGCAAGCACTAACATCATCTTCAACTGAACAAAGAAAAATAAAGGAAATATTAAATTTGCACAACTACACCAACAATCAAGAATCCCTAATTCAAGGTAAATTTATAAAAGCGTGTTGACGCATTAGAAAATCGAACAAATACTAAGAATGTCTCTGCCTTCAATCTTTTGGATGGTTTGCCAGAATTTGATGGAAAGACTGAAGAACTGGAAATGTTGACGAAACATGTCGAGGAAATTCGTAAACATGTTAATTCAACTCACATATCTTTATTTGACTTAAGGGTAAGAAATAAAATTATTAATAGGGCAAATATTACACTAATTAATAATAATAATCCTGTTAAATGGGATGAGATAAAAGTAATTTTAAGAATTAATTTTAATATTTCTGATAGTGTAGAATCCATTGTAAAAAATTAAAACAGCAGAGTTTAGAAACAATGTTACTGATTTATATGAATACATTTTAAACTTATTAACCAAATTAAATTTAAAAACTAGTGTAAATAGAGAAAATGAACATTGGTGTAGTTGTGAAAATAATGAAACTATGGTATTAAAAATTTTTATTTCAAAATTGCCTAATGAACCAAAACTAGTATTGAATGCAAGAAATCCTTACACTTAAAAGCAAAAGGAATTTTGATAGAAACTGATTATTTTTATAACAAAAAGTACACACCTTATTCATCTAATTTAGAAAACATGAATAAAAAATTCTATAACAATTCTAATCAAGGGCTTACTAATTCTCAAACTTTCCTTAATAGTAATTCTAATAAATTTTCACAAAATAATACCGAAAATGCTTTCAATAATAAAAAAATTCCCTATCGAGGTAACTTTAACCAGAATTATATAAATCAACATAGACCAAATAATTTTGAAAACTTTCAGAGGAATAGGTACGGTTTTTCAGATGCTCAAAAAAAGCCAAATAAATCAAACTATTATCAGAATCAAAACATGTCAGCAAATTTTAGTAATGTAAATAGTAATTATAAAAATAATTCAGATGAATCTCAACTTACTACTAATAGATCAAATAGATTGGAAGTGGATAATATACAAGTATCAAATTTTCAACAACGTACAGAAGAGCTTTACCCTGTATAATAGTAAAAACAAGATCTGTCCCTATCAAGTTATTAATAGATTCAGGATCAGGCACTTCACTTGTGAAAAGAGGCTTATTTCATAATTCTTTTAGAACCGAACTTGAAATCCCGGTTATATTGAATACCATTTCTTCTAAATCTGTTACTACAACAAAAATAACGATACCCCTTTTTAAAGAATTTAACTCTCCTAATATAAAAATTTAAATGCTTGAGACAGAAATTTTTAGTGATTTTGACGGAATTTTAGGATGTAATATACTAAAACCTTTAGGAACGAAAACTGATTTAAAAGAAAATTTATTAATAAATGACAATGCAAAAATTCTTTTAGTATATGAACATTCAATTACAGAATACGATGAGAATGATTTGGGATATTTAAAATCAATAGTAATAGATATAAATTTCCACGAACCGAAAATAGAATATTTAAATAGGAAACTGAACACGGAAAATTTAAACAATGAGGAAATTAAAGAATTAACGAAATTAATTAAGAACTATAAGAATATTTTTTACATCGAAGGTGAAGACTTATCATGCGTTGCAAAATATGGGCATAAAATACCAACAATTAACGAAATTCCAATTTATTCTAGAACTTATCGATTTCCGGAAATTTACAAAGATGAAGTAAAAAAACAAATAAATGAAATGCTTCAATCTGGAATCATAACTAAATTATGTAGCCCATATAACGCACCAATTTGGATTGTTCCTAAAAGAAGAGGTCAAGAACCTACTTTTATAACAAGGAACAGACAGGAAGTCCTGGATGTTACCTTTTCGTCTGATTCTGCAGCCGATAGGATCATGAATTGGCGTGTACTTCAGGAACATTCCTTTCTGATCATAGGTTTATTGAGTTTAGTATTAGGGAGCGGGCACCTGAGGTAGAAATCTCCCGAAATATTAGGCAGACAAACTGGCGTTTGTATAGGACTATTTTTTTCTAGACAATTAGGAGCGATTGGAGACTCGTCACTTCTAGAAACTTCTGATTTAGATTGTGAGGTTGATAACATTACTACAATCTTCAAAAATGCAAGAGAGTCGTCTTGCCCTTTGAATAAGCCAAGGGGGAAACAGAAACCGCCTTGGTGGAATAGAGAGTTACAATTGTGTAGGTGTACATGTAGAAAACTCTTCAATAAGGCTAAATCATCCAGAAATGACCTGGACTGGATAGCTTATGAGGGTAAATTAAAAGAGTATAAAAAGCAGATAAGAATTGCTAAAAATACAACATGGTAGAAGTTTTGTGAAAATATTGAAAATATTTCAGAAGCCTCTCGCATGAGAAAAATTTTTTGTCCTGGGGTATTTAAAGCATTAAAATGGGACGTGGACTACATCCAGCGAGGATTCGTTAAGAACCCTGCTGGACACTCATTTTCCGGGTAACTCAGTGTCTGAGATTCAGACATCTGATCCTTACCCCATACCTGCGGAAAATATATCTGACATTGTCAATATGCAGACATTAAATTGGGCTCTGAGAAGTTTCAAGCCCTATAAGTCACCAGGACCTGACGGTTTCATACCGGCTGAGATATGGAAAGTATCGAATCTCGTAGCCCCAAGGCTACTGAGAATTTACATCAGTTGTCTAAGACTGGTTTATGTTCCTGAAAAGTGGAGGGAAGCGAGACTGGTCTTTACACCGAAGGCTGGTAAAAGCTCTCACACCACACCGAAGGACTTCAGACCTATAAGTCTATCATCCTTTCTTCTGAAAGCATTAGAAAGGATGGTTGATCATTATATCCGCAAAACCATAAATAGTAAACTACTTTCCCCGCATCAACATGCATATCAAACGGGAAAGTCAACAGAATCGGCTCTACATGAGCTGGTTGGCACGATAGAGAAATCTCTTTCTGTAGGTGAATATACCTTTGTAGTCTTCGTGGATATTGAGGGGGCTTTTAATAATATATCTCCAGATGCGATAATTGAGGCATTGTCGAATCTGGGGGTTGGCGCGGGATTGTGTAAGTGGGTTCAAAATCTACTAACTCACCGTAGGATTACTGCGGCTCTAGGAGCTTCTAGGCAGACCCGCTTTGTAAATAGGGGTACACCACAGGGAGGAGTTCTTTCGCCACTATTGTGGAATCTAGCTCTGAATCCTGTGCTGCTATCTCTAGAATCGCGGGGGTGCAGAATCGTGGCTTATGCTGATGGGGTGGCAATAGCTGTAAGAGGAAAATTCCTCACAACATTAAGGGACATCCTACAGGATGGTCTTTAATATTTAACAAAATGGGCGGAGAAACGTGGGCTCGCCGTTAATCCTAATAAAACGGAACTAGTCCTTTTCTCCAGGAAGTATAAGATACCTGATTTCCGACCTATAACACTTAATAATACGGAGATAAAAGTGTCCAACACTGCAAAATATCTTGGTGTTATTCTTGATTCGAAGCTGAGTTTCAAGGCGAATATTCTAGAGAGATTGAAAAATGCAACAATTTCTCTATATCTATGCAAAAAATCCATTGGGAAGAATTGGGGTCTTACCCCAAAAATTGTTCATTGGATCTATACTGCAATAGTACGTCCAATTCTCATGTATGGCATCATCGTGTGGTGGCCATCCCTGGAGAAAAAGACGTATCTATACACCTTACACAAGGTGCAAAGACTTGCATCCTTGTATGTAACCAGTGCTATTCGCACCACTCCTACGGATGCACTGGGGATGCTTCTTCATCTACTACCATTAGATCTAGTAGGGAAGGAGATGGCAACGTCCTCGGCAATCCGTCTTAGATGTGTTTCTCTGTGGAACGGAAATGGAACCGGCCACTGCAGAATACTCGATGGTGAAGTTAGGGGATGGAGGATTGACCAAACCTCCCCTGCTCTACTACACGAACGTCTTTATAAAACCTGGATACCATCTACAGAAATGTGGATGAATGGAACTCCAGGTAGAAGAAAAAGTGTTGATTTTTATACGGACGGCTCCAAAACACATGAGGGTATGGGCTATGGGGTCTTTTCGAAGGCTTTAGGTCTTCGTGTTGCAAGGCGACTTCCGGATCACTGCAGTGTCTTTCAGGCAGAGATCCTTGCTATAAGAGAAGTTGCGAACTGGTTAAAAGTGAATGTCACTTCAACGACTTTAATTAACATTTACACCGATAGTCGAGCAGCTATTATGGCCCTCGAATGCTCGCTTCTAAGAACAACAACAGCCCTCGACTGCCGATCATCTCTAAATGAGATGGCAGAGCAGTTTGATATGAGGATCATCTGGATCCCGGGGCATAGAGGCTTACAGAGGAACTCTAGGGCTGACGAGCTTGCTAGAATTGGGACAACCTTACAGGTTCCACCGGATTTGGAATGTGTAGGTCTACCCCTACTCTCTTGCAAACTCAGACTTAGGCGCAAGACAGAGGATGAAACAAATAGAAGGTGGGTCACAAGAAATGATTGCATGATCACAAGGCAGTTATGAACTCACCTAAATAGAGAAGGTACGGATTACCTAATAACATTTATTTTATTTACTTTTTATTTTCATTAAACAATTTTTTTGAATCAATCTGTTGATTGAAAAAATCGTGATTTTTTTTCGAAACAAATTATTACAAAATTTTGCATTTGAATTTACAAATTTCTTTGTAGGACCCAAATTGAAAAAAAATTAGTATTTGATTCAGAGAATTTTGTGTTTGAAATGGAAAATTAGTTTTTTTCTGTGTATGTCCAGTAGCTGGATTCCGCAACAATGAATTTAGAAGTTTTCAACCCCGTAAAACATAATTTTGAATATGTACTTCTTTTCTTCTTATTGTTAAGCGTTTGACGTTTAAAACAAATTCAAGTGGCTATTAAATGGTAATTCTCTGTATATGAGCATTACAGACTTTTTACATATAAACACCTTTAAAATGCGCACTCTAACCAAGTCATCTTTACCCTTTCATTACATAGTGTCCACAAATATTTGCAAAATGCTTGCAAGAAATATCTAATTTGCGTATTGTTTAATTTTTTTAATTTTCACAAATAATTGTTTTTCCGCGTATTTTTTAATAAATAAATGTTAAATGCACAGTAACACATAAATTGACATTTGATATCAAGATGAATTTATCAGGTCGTGAGCTTGATGATTATATCATAACACTGCCATAATATAAATAAATAGAGTCTATACGTGATGAATTTTCATCATGATATCAATTTGACATTCATCATGATATAAAATCCTCAGTTGTAGACTCTATGTTACGAAAACACAAATGAAATTTTTCACTGAGTTTGACAGAAGATCTATTAAACCAGTTGATGAATGATGACAAACACAAAAATTCAAAATTTTTTGAAAACCAAACCAAGCTGAAAACACGAATTTTGCAATATCACACTATTCTCAAATACCAAGTATGTACTACAACAGCCTAATATGTAAATTGTGTTTTTTTTTGAGTAGTATGATGTGACCGAATATGACCCATAGAGTTATATGTGTAACCATTATCCATTGTTATTATACTTTGTTACTGTTATCTTCTCTATGTATGTATGTATATGTATTAATATAATTAATTATATTTACTTTGGAATTCCTATTATATTTTTGTCAAATATTTTTTCATTAATAATTCTGATTTATAGCGATCAACAAACAACAATTTATATTTTCTTTAAATAAATAATTATTAAATAAAATAATAAAAAATATATTAAAATATTTCTTTTTACATTTGTGTTAATATTTAAAATATTGAAAATTGTTTCAAGAACAATTAATTGGCGCAGCCGGCTTACGTACCAAATAAAAGTCTTAATTTTCTCAACAAAAAAAAAAAGTGGAAAAACATCAAGATGAAATTTTCTAAAAAAAATTAAAAGATTTGAAGTAAATTGAAAATAAATTTCAAGAATCCCTGAAGAAATAAATATTTAAGAAAGAACATATCCCTTAAACGAAGCCATTAAATACGAAAGACAAGAAGTGTAAAGCTAAAAGAAATACCAATTGAAAAAACAATTGAAAAAACATCAACTAATAAGTGAGATAAAAGTACAAAATAAAATTTGAAAAAGAATAGAAAATAAAACTGCAGCGGAAGGCCTCAAAAAAATAGCAAGCACTAACATCATCTTCAACTGAACAAAGAAAAATAAAGGAAATATTAAATTTGCACAACTACACCAACAATCAAGAATCCCTAATTCAAGGTAAATTTATAAAAGCGTGTTGACGCATTAGAAAATCGAACAAATACTAAGAATGTCTCTGCCTTCAATCTTTTGGATGGTTTGCCAGAATTTGATGGAAAGACTGAAGAACTGGAAATGTTGACGAAACATGTCGAGGAAATTCGTAAACATGTTAATTCAACTCACATATCTTTATTTGACTTAAGGTTAAGAAATAAAATTATTAATAGGGCAAATATTACACTAATTAATAATAATAATCCTGTTAAATGGGATGAGATAAAAGTAATTTTAAGAATTAATTTTAATATTTCTGATAGTGTAGAATCCATTGTAAAAAATTAAAACAGCAGAGTTTAGAAACAATGTTACTGATTTATATGAATACATTTTAAACTTATTAACCAAATTAAATTTAAAAACTAGTGTAAATAGAGAAAATGAACATTGGTGTAGTTGTGAAAATAATGAAACTATAGTATTAAAAATTTTTATTTCAAAATTGCCTAATGAACCAAAACTAGTATTGAATGCAAGAAATCCTTACACTTAAAAGCAAAAGGAATTTTGATAGAAACTGATTATTTTTATAACAAAAAGTACACACCTTATTCATCTAATTTAGAAAACATGAATAAAAAATTCTATAACAATTCTAATCAAGGGCTTACTAATTCTCAAACTTTCCTTAATAGTAATTCTAATAAATTTTCACAAAATAATACCGAAAATGCTTTCAATAATAAAAAAATTCCCTATCGAGGTAACTTTAACCAGAATTATATAAATCAACATAGACCAAATAATTTTGAAAACTTTCAGAGGAATAGGTACGGTTTTTCAGATGCTCAAAAAAGCCAAATAAATCAAACTATTATCAGAATCAAAACATGTCAGCAAATTTTAGTAATGTAAATAGTAATTATAAAAATAATTCAAATGAATCTCAACTTACTACTAATAGATCAAATAGATTGGAAGTGGATAATATACAAGTATCAAATTTTCAACAACGTACAGAAGAGCTTTACCCTGTATAATAGTAAAAACAAGATCTGTACCTATCAAGTTATTAATAGATTCAGGATCAGGCACTTCACTTGTGAAAAGAGGCTTATTTCATAATTCTTTTAGAACCGAACTTGAAATCCCGGTTATATTGAATACCATTTCTTCTAAATCTGTTACTACAACAAAAATAACGATATCCCTTTTTAAAGAATTTAACTCTCCTAATATAAAAATTTAAATCCTTGAGACAGAAATTTTTAGTGATTTTGACGGAATTTTAGGATGTAATATGCTAAAACCTTTAGGAACGAAAACTGATTTAAAAGAAAATTTATTAATAAATGACAATGCAAAAATTCTTTTAGTATATGAACATTCAATTACAGAATACGATGAGAATGATTTGGGATATTTAAAATCAATAGTAATAGATATAAATTTCCACGAACCGAAAATAGAATATTTAAATAGGAAACTGAACACGGAAAATTTAAACAATGAGGAAATTAAAGAATTAACGAAATTAATTAAGAACTATAAGAATATTTTTTACATCGAAGGTGAAGACTTATCATGCGTTGCAAAATATGGGCATAAAATACCAACAATTAACGAAATTCCAATTTATTCTAGAACTTATCGATTTCCGGAAATTTACAAAGATGAAGTAAAAAAACAAATAAATGAAATGCTTCAATCTGGAATCATAACTAAATTATGTAGCCCATATAACGCACCAATTTGGATTGTTCCTAAAAGAGGAGGTCAAGAACCTACTTTTATAACAAGGAACAGACAGGAAGTCCTGGATGTTACCTTTTCGTCTGATTCTGCAGCCGATAGGATCATGAATTGGCGTGTACTTTCTGATCATAGGTTTATTGAGTTTAGTATTAGGGAGCGGGCACCTGAGGTAGAAATCTCCCGAAATATTAGGCAGACAAACTGGCGTTTGTATAGGACTATTTTTTTCTAGACAATTAGGAGCGATTGGAGACTCGTCACTTCTAGAAACTTCTGATTTAGATTGTGAGGTTGATAACATTACTACAATCTTCAAAAATGCAAGAGAGTCGTCTTGCCCTTTGAATAAGCCAAGGGGGAAACAGAAACCGCCTTGGTGGAATAGAGAGTTACAATTGTGTAGGTGTACATGTAGAAAACTCTTCAATAAGGCTAAATCATCCAGAAATGACCTGGACTGGATAGCTTATAAGGGTAAATTAAAAGAGTATAAAAAGCAGATAAGAATTGCTAAAAATACAACATTGTAGAAGTTTTGTGAAAATATTGAAAATATTTCAGAAGCCTCTCGCATGAGAAAAATTTTTTGTCCTGGGGTATTTAAAGAATCAAAATGGGACGTGGACTACATCCAGCGAGGAGTTGTTAAGAACCCTGCTGGACACTCATTTTCCGGGTAACTCAGTGTCTGAGATTCAGACATCTGATCCTTACCCCATACCTGCGGAAAATATATCTGACATTGTCAATATGCAGACATTAAATTGGGCTCTGAGAAGTTTCAAGCCCTATAAGTCACCAGGACCTGACGGTTTCATACCGGCTGAGATATGGAAAGTATCGAATCTCGTAGCCCCAAGGCTACTGAGAATTTACACCAGTTATCTAAGACTGGTTTATGTTCCTGAAAAGTGGAGGGAAGCGTGACTGGTCTTTACACCGAAGGCTGGTAAAAGCTCTCACACCACACCGAAGGACTTCAGACCTATAAGTCTATCATCCTTTCTTCTGAAAGCATTAGAAAGGATGGTTGATCATTATATCCGCAAAACCATAAATAGTAAACTACTTTCCCCGCATCAACATGCATATCAAACGGGAAAGTCAACAGAATCGGCTCTACATGAGCTGGTTGGCACGATAGAGAAATCTCTTTCTGTAGGTGAATATACCTTTGTAGTCTTCGTGGATATTGAGGGGGCTTTTAATAATATATCTCCAGATGCGATAATTGAGGCATTGTCGAATCTGGGGGTTGGCGCGGGATTTTGTAAGTGGGTTCAAAATCTACTAACTCACCGTAGGATTACTGCGGCTCTAGGAGCTTCTAGGCAGACCCGCTTTGTAAATAGGGGTACACCACAGGGAGGAGTTCTTTCGCCACTATTGTGGAATCTAGCTCTGAATCCTGTGCTGCTATCTCTAGAATCGCGGGGTTGCAGAATCGTGGCTTATGCTGATGGCGTGGCAATAGCTGTAAGAGGAAAATTCCTCACAACATTAAGGGACATCCTACAGGATGGTCTTTCATATTTAACAAAATGGGCGGAGAAACGTGGGCTCGCCGTTAATCCTAATAAAACGGAACTAGTCCTTTTCTCCAGGAAGTATAAGATACCTGATTTCCGACCTATAACACTTAATAATACGGAGATAAAAGTGTCCAACACTGCAAAATATCTTGGTGTTATTCTTGATCCGAAGCTGAGTTTCAAGGCGAATATTCTAGAGAGATTGAAAAATGCAACAATTTCACTATATCTATGCAAAAAATCCATTGGGAAGAATTGGGTCTTACCCCAAAAATTGTTCATTGGATCTATACTGCAATAGTACGTCCAATTCTCATGTATGGCATCATCGTGTGGTGGCCATCCCTGGAGAAAAAGACGTATCTATACACCTTACACAAGGTGCAAAGACTTGCATCCTTGTATGTAACCAGTGCTATTCGCACCACTCCTACGGATGCACTGGGGATGCTTCTTCATCTATTACCATTAGATCTAGTAGGGAAGGAGATGGCAACGTCCTCGGCAATCCGTCTTAGATGTGTTTCTCTGTGGAACGGAAATGGAACCGGCCACTGCAGAATACTCGATGGTGAAGTTAGGGGATGGAGGATTGACCAAACCTCCCCTGCTCTACTACACGAACGTCTTTATAAAACCTGGATACCATCTACAGAAATGTGGATGAATGGAACTCCAGGTAGAAGAAAAAGTGTTGATTTTTATACGGACGGCTCCAAAACACATGAGGGTATGGGCTATGGGGTCTTTTCGAAGGCTTTAGGTCTTCGTGTTGCAAGGCGACTTCCGGATCACTGCAGTGTCTTTCAGGCAGAGATCCTTGCTATAAGAGAAGTTGCGAACTGGTTAAAAGTGAATGTCACTTCAACGACTTTAATTAACATTTACACCGATAGTCGAGCAGCTATTATGGCCCTCGAATCCTCGCTTCTAAGAACAACAACAGCCCTCGACTGCCGATCATCTCTAAATGAGATGGCAGAGCAGTTTGATATGAGGATCATCTGGATCCCGGGGCATAGAGGCTTACAGAGGAACTCTAGGGCTGACGAGCTTGCTAGAATTGGGACAACCTTACAGGTTCTACCGGATTTGGAATGTGTAGGTCTACCCCTACTCTCTTGCAAACTCAGACTTAGGCGCAAGACAGAGGATGAAACAAATAGAAGGTGGGTCACAAGAAATGATTGCATGATCACAAGGCAGTTATGAACTCACCTAAATAGAGAAGGTACGGATTACCTAATAACATTTATTTTATTTACTTTTTATTTTCATTAAACAATTTTTTTGAATCAATCTGTTGATTGAAAAAATCGTGATTTTTTTTCGAAACAAATTATTAAAAAATTTTGCATTTGAATTTACAAATTTCTTTGTAGGACCCAAATTGAAAAAAATTAGTATTTGATTCAGAGAATTTTGTGTTTGAAATGGAAAATTAGTTTTTTTCTGTGTATGTCCAGTAGCTGGATTCCGCAACAATGAATTTAGAAGTTTTCAACCCCGTAAAACATAATTTTGAATATGTACTTCTTTTCTTCTTATTGTTAAGCGTTTGACGTTTAGAACAAATTCAAGTGGCTATTATACGGTAATTCTCTGTATATGAGCATTACAGACTTTTTACATATAAACACCTTTAAAATGCGCACTCTAACCAAGTCATCTTTACCCTTTCATTACATAGTGTCCACAAATATTTGCAAAATGCTTGCAAGAAATATCTAATTTGCGTGTTGTTTAATTTTTTTAATTTTCACAAATAATTGTTTTTCCGCGTATTTTTTAATAAATAAATGTTAAATGCACAGTAACACATAAATTGACATTTGATATCAAGATGAATTTATCAGGTCGTGAGCTTGATGATTATATCATAACACTGCCATAATATAAATAAATAGAGTCTATACGTGATGAATTTTCATCATGATATCAATTTGACATTCATCATGATATAAAATCCTCAGTTGTAGACTCTATGTTACAAAAACACAAATGAAATTTTTCACTGAGTTTGACAGAAGATCTATTAAACCAGTTGATGAATGATGACAAACACAAAAATTCAAAATTTTTTGAAAACCAAACCAAGCTGAAAACACGAATTTTGCAATATCACACTATTCTCAAATACCAAGTATGTACTACAACAGCCTAATATGTAAATTGTGTTTTTTTTTGAGTAGTATGATGTGACCGAATATGACCCATAGAGTTATATGTGTAACCATTATCCATTGTTATTATACTTTGTTACTGTTATCTTCTCTATGTATGTATGTATATGTATTAATATAATTAATTATATTTACTTTGGAATTCCTATTATATTTTTGTCAAATATTTTTTCATTAATAATTCTGATTTATAGCGATCAACAAACAACAATTTATATTTTCTTTAAATAAATAATTATTAAATAAAATAATAAAAAATATATTAAAATATTTCTTTTTACATTTGTGTTAATATTTAAAATATTGAAAATTGTTTCAAGAACAATTAATTGGCGCAGCCGGCTTACGTACCAAATAAAAGTCTTAATTTTCTCAACAAAAAAAAAAGTGGAAAAACATCAAGATGAAATTTTCTAAAAAAAAATTAAAAGATTTGAAGTAAATTGAAAATAAATTTCAAGAATCCCTGAAGAAATAAATATTTAAGAAAGAACATATCCCTTAAACGAAGCCATTAAATACGAAAGACAAGAAGTGTAAAGCTAAAAGAAATACCAATTGAAAAAACAATTGAAAAAACATCAACTAATAAGTGAGATAAAAGTACAAAATAAAATTTGAAAAAGAATAGAAAATAAAACTGCAGCGGAAGGCCTCAAAAAAATAGCAAGCACTAACATCATCTTCAACTGAACAAAGAAAAATAAAGGAAATATTAAATTTGCACAACTACACCAACAATCAAGAATCCCTAATTCAAGGTAAATTTATAAAAGCGTGTTGACGCATTAGAAAATCGAACAAATACTAAGAATGTCTCTGCCTTCAATCTTTTGGATGGTTTGCCAGAATTTGATGGAAAGACTGAAGAACTGGAAATGTTGACGAAACATGTCGAGGAAATTCGTAAACATGTTAATTCAACTCACATATCTTTATTTGACTTAAGGGTAAGAAATAAAATTATTAATAGGGCAAATATTACACTAATTAATAATAATAATCCTGTTAAATGGGATGAGATAAAAGTAATTTTAAGAATTAATTTTAATATTTCTGATAGTGTAGAATCCATTGTAAAAAATTAAAACAGCAGAGTTTAGAAACAATGTTACTGATTTATATGAATACATTTTAAACTTATTAACCAAATTAAATTTAAAAACTAGTGTAAATAGAGAAAATGAACATTGGTGTAGTTGTGAAAATAATGAAACTATGGTATTAAAAATTTTTATTTCAAAATTGCCTAATGAACCAAAACTAGTATTGAATGCAAGAAATCCTTACACTTAAAAGCAAAAGGAATTTTGATAGAAACTGATTATTTTTATAACAAAAAGTACACACCTTATTCATCTAATTTAGAAAACATGAATAAAAAATTCTATAACAATTCTAATCAAGGGCTTACTAATTCTCAAACTTTCCTTAATAGTAATTCTAATAAATTTTCACAAAATAATACCGAAAATGCTTTCAATAATAAAAAAATTCCCTATCGAGGTAACTTTAACCAGAATTATATAAATCAACATAGACCAAATAATTTTGAAAACTTTCAGAGGAATAGGTACGGTTTTTCAGATGCTCAAAAAAGCCAAATAAATCAAACTATTATCAGAATCAAAACATGTCAGCAAATTTTAGTAATGTAAATAGTAATTATAAAAATAATTCAGATGAATCTCAACTTACTACTAATAGATCAAATAGATTGGAAGTGGATAATATACAAGTATCAAATTTTCAACAACGTACAGAAGAGCTTTACCCTGTATAATAGTAAAAACAAGATCTGTCCCTATCAAGTTATTAATAGATTCAGGATCAGGCACTTCACTTGTGAAAAGAGGCTTATTTCATAATTCTTTTAGAACCGAACTTGAAATCCTGGTTATATTGAATACCATTTCTTCTAAATCTGTTACTACAACAAAAATAACGATATCCCTTTTTAAAGAATTTAACTCTCCTAATATAAAAATTTAAATCCTTGAGACAGAAATTTTTAGTGATTTTGACGGAATTTTAGGATGTAATATGCTAAAACCTTTAGGAACGAAAACTGATTTAAAAGAAAATTTATTAATAAATGACAATGCAAAAATTCTTTTAGTATATGAACATTCAATTACAGAATACGATGAGAATGATTTGGGATATTTAAAATCAATAGTAATAGATATAAATTTCCACGAACCGAAAATAGAATATTTAAATAGGAAACTGAACACGGAAAATTTAAACAATGAGGAAATTAAAGAATTAACGAAATTAATTAAGAACTATACGAATATTTTTTACATCGAAGGTGAAGACTTATCATGCGTTGCAAAATATGGGCATAAAATACCAACAATTAACGAAATTCCAATTTATTCTAGAACTTATCGATTTCCGGAAATTTACAAAGATGAAGTAAAAAAACAAATAAATGGAATGCTTCAATCTGGAATCATAACTAAATTATGTAGCCCATATAACGCACCAATTTGGATTGTTCCTAAAAGAGGAGGTCAAGAACCTACTTTTATAACAAGGAACAGACAGGAAGTCCTGGATGTTACCTTTTCGTCTGATTCTGCAGCCGATAGGATCATGAATTGGCGTGTACTTTCTGATCATAGGTTTATTGAGTTTAGTATTAGGGAGCGGGCACCTGAGGTAGAAATCTCCCGAAATATTAGGCAGACAAACTGGCGTTTGTATAGGACTATTTTTTTCTAGACAATTAGGAGCGATTGGAGACTCGTCACTTCTAGAAACTTCTGATTTAGATTGTGAGGTTGATAACATTACTACAATCTTCAAAAATGCAAGAGAGTCGTCTTGCCCTTTGAATAAGCCAAGGGGGAAACAGAAACCGCCTTGGTGGAATAGAGAGTTACAATTGTGTAGGTGTACATGTAGAAAACTCTTCAATAAGGCTAAATCATCCAGAAATGACCTGGACTGGATAGCTTATAAGGGTAAATTAAAAGAGTATAAAAAGCAGATAAGAATTGCTAAAAATACAACATTGTAGAAGTTTTGTGAAAATATTGAAAATATTTCAGAAGCCTCTCGCATGAGAAAAATTTTTTGTCCTGGGGTATTTAAAGAATCAAAATGGGACGTGGACTACATCCAGCGAGGAGTTGTTAAGAACCCTGCTGGACACTCATTTTCCGGGTAACTCAGTGTCTGAGATTCAGACATCTGATCCTTACCCCATACCTGCGGAAAATATATCTGACATTGTCAATATGCAGACATTAAATTGGGCTCTGAGAAGTTTCAAGCCCTATAAGTCACCAGGACCTGACGGTTTCATACCGGCTGAGATATGGAAAGTATCGAATCTCGTAGCCCCAAGGCTACTGAGAATTTACACCAGTTATCTAAGACTGGTTTATGTTCCTGAAAAGTGGAGGGAAGCGTGACTGGTCTTTACACCGAAGGCTGGTAAAAGCTCTCACACCACACCGAAGGACTTCAGACCTATAAGTCTATCATCCTTTCTTCTGAAAGCATTAGAAAGGATGGTTGATCATTATATCCGCAAAACCATAAATAGTAAACTACTTTCCCCGCATCAACATGCATATCAAACGGGAAAGTCAACAGAATCGGCTCTACATGAGCTGGTTGGCACGATAGAGAAATCTCTTTCTGTAGGTGAATATACCTTTGTAGTCTTCGTGGATATTGAGGGGGCTTTTAATAATATATCTCCAGATGCGATAATTGAGGCATTGTCGAATCTGGGGGTTGGCGCGGGATTTTGTAAGTGGGTTCAAAATCTACTAACTCACCGTAGGATTACTGCGGCTCTAGGAGCTTCTAGGCAGACCCGCTTTGTAAATAGGGGTACACCACAGGGAGGAGTTCTTTCGCCACTATTGTGGAATCTAGCTCTGAATCCTGTGCTGCTATCTCTAGAATCGCGGGGGTGCAGAATCGTGGCTTATGCTGATGGCGTGGCAATAGCTGTAAGAGGAAAATTCCTCACAACATTAAGGGACATCCTACAGGATGGTCTTTCATATTTAACAAAATGGGCGGAGAAACGTGGGCTCGCCGTTAATCCTAATAAAACGGAACTAGTCCTTTTCTCCAGGAAGTATAAGATACCTGATTTCCGACCTATAACACTTAATAATACGGAGATAAAAGTGTCCAACACTGCAAAATATCTTGGTGTTATTCTTGATCCGAAGCTGAGTTTCAAGGCGAATATTCTAGAGAGATTGAAAAATGCAACAATTTCACTATATCTATGCAAAAAATCCATTGGGAAGAATTGGGTCTTACCCCAAAAATTGTTCATTGGATCTATACTGCAATAGTACGTCCAATTCTCATGTATGGCATCATCGTGTGGTGGCCATCCCTGGAGAAAAAGACGTATCTATACACCTTACACAAGGTGCAAAGACTTGCATCCTTGTATGTAACCAGTGCTATTCGCACCACTCCTACGGATGCACTGGGGATGCTTCTTCATCTATTACCATTAGATCTAGTAGGGAAGGAGATGGCAACGTCCTCGGCAATCCGTCTTAGATGTGTTTCTCTGTGGAACGGAAATGGAACCGGCCACTGCAGAATACTCGATGGTGAAGTTAGGGGATGGAGGATTGACCAAACCTCCCCTGCTCTACTACACGAACGTCTTTATAAAACCTGGATACCATCTACAGAAATGTGGATGAATGGAACTCCAGGTAGAAGAAAAAGTGTTGATTTTTATACGGACGGCTCCAAAACACATGAGGGTATGGGCTATGGGGTCTTTTCGAAGGCTTTAGGTCTTCGTGTTGCAAGGCGACTTCCGGATCACTGCAGTGTCTTTCAGGCAGAGATCCTTGCTATAAGAGAAGTTGCGAACTGGTTAAAAGTGAATGTCACTTCAACGACTTTAATTAACATTTACACCGATAGTCGAGCAGCTATTATGGCCCTCGAATCCTCGCTTCTAAGAACAACAACAGCCCTCGACTGCCGATCATCTCTAAATGAGATGGCAGAGCAGTTTGATATGAGGATCATCTGGATCCCGGGGCATAGAGGCTTACAGAGGAACTCTAGGGCTGACGAGCTTGCTAGAATTGGGACAACCTTACAGGTTCTACCGGATTTGGAATGTGTAGGTCTACCCCTACTCTCTTGCAAACTCAGACTTAGGCGCAAGACAGAGGATGAAACAAATAGAAGGTGGGTCACAAGAAATGATTGCATGATCACAAGGCAGTTATGAACTCACCTAAATAGAGAAGGTACGGATTACCTAATAACATTTATTTTATTTACTTTTTATTTTCATTAAACAATTTTTTTGAATCAATCTGTTGATTGAAAAAATCGTGATTTTTTTTCGAAACAAATTATTAAAAAATTTTGCATTTGAATTTACAAATTTCTTTGTAGGACCCAAATTGAAAAAAATTAGTATTTGATTCAGAGAATTTTGTGTTTGAAATGGAAAATTAGTTTTTTTCTGTGTATGTCCAGTAGCTGGATTCCGCAACAATGAATTTAGAAGTTTTCAACCCCGTAAAACATAATTTTGAATATGTACTTCTTTTCTTCTTATTGTTAAGCGTTTGACGTTTAGAACAAATTCAAGTGGCTATTATACGGTAATTCTCTGTATATGAGCATTACAGACTTTTTACATATAAACACCTTTAAAATGCGCACTCTAACCAAGTCATCTTTACCCTTTCATTACATAGTGTCCACAAATATTTGCAAAATGCTTGCAAGAAATATCTAATTTGCGTGTTGTTTAATTTTTTTAATTTTCACAAATAATTGTTTTTCCGCGTATTTTTTAATAAATAAATGTTAAATGCACAGTAACACATAAATTGACATTTGATATCAAGATGAATTTATCAGGTCGTGAGCTTGATGATTATATCATAACACTGCCATAATATAAATAAATAGAGTCTATACGTGATGAATTTTCATCATGATATCAATTTGACATTCATCATGATATAAAATCCTCAGTTGTAGACTCTATGTTACGAAAACACAAATGAAATTTTTCACTGAGTTTGACAGAAGATCTATTAAACCAGTTGATGAATGATGACAAACACAAAAATTCAAAATTTTTTGAAAACCAAACCAAGCTGAAAACACGAATTTTGCAATATCACACTATTCTCAAATACCAAGTATGTACTACAACAGCCTAATATGTAAATTGTGTTTTTTTTTGAGTAGTATGATGTGACCGAATATGACCCATAGAGTTATATGTGTAACCATTATCCATTGTTATTATACTTTGTTACTGTTATCTTCTCTATGTATGTATGTATATGTATTAATATAATTAATTATATTTACTTTGGAATTCCTATTATATTTTTGTCAAATATTTTTTCATTAATAATTCTGATTTATAGCGATCAACAAACAACAATTTATATTTTCTTTAAATAAATAATTATTAAATAAAATAATAAAAAATATATCAAAATATTTCTTTTTACATTTGTGTTAATATTTAAAATATTGAAAATTGTTTCAAGAACAATTAATTGGCGCAGCCGGCTTACGTACCAAATAAAAGTCTTAATTTTCTCAACAAAAAAAAAAGTGGATAAACATCAAGATGAAATTTTCTAAAAAAAAATTAAAAGATTTGAAGTAAATTGAAAATAAATTTCAAGAATCCCTGAAGAAATAAATATTTAAGAAAGAACATATCCCTTAAACGAAGCCATTAAATACGAAAGACAAGAAGTGTAAAGCTAAAAGAAATACCAATTGAAAAAACAATTGAAAAAACATCAACTAATAAGTGAGATAAAAGTACAAAATAAAATTTGAAAAAGAATAGAAAATAAAACTGCAGCGGAAGGCCTCAAAAAAATAGCAAGCACTAACATCATCTTCAACTGAACAAAGAAAAATAAAGGAAATATTAAATTTGCACAACTACACCAACAATCAAGAATCCCTAATTCAAGGTAAATTTATAAAAGCGTGTTGACGCATTAGAAAATCGAACAAATACTAAGAATGTCTCTGCCTTCAATCTTTTGGATGGTTTGCCAGAATTTGATGGAAAGACTGAAGAACTGGAAATGTTGACGAAACATGTCGAGGAAATTCGTAAACATGTTAATTCAACTCACATATCTTTATTTGACTTAAGGGTAAGAAATAAAATTATTAATAGGGCAAATATTACACTAATTAATAATAATAATCCTGTTAAATGGGATGAGATAAAAGTAATTTTAAGAATTAATTTTAATATTTCTGATAGTGTAGAATCCATTGTAAAAAATTAAAACAGCAGAGTTTAGAAACAATGTTACTGATTTATATGAATACATTTTAAACTTATTAACCAAATTAAATTTAAAAACTAGTGTAAATAGAGAAAATGAACATTGGTGTAGTTGTGAAAATAATGAAACTATGGTATTAAAAATTTTTATTTCAAAATTGCCTAATGAACCAAAACTAGTATTGAATGCAAGAAATCCTTACACTTAAAAGCAAAAGGAATTTTGATAGAAACTGATTATTTTTATAACAAAAAGTACACACCTTATTCATCTAATTTAGAAAACATGAATAAAAAATTCTATAACAATTCTAATCAAGGGCTTACTAATTCTCAAACTTTCCTTAATAGTAATTCTAATAAATTTTCACAAAATAATACCGAAAATGCTTTCAATAATAAAAAAATTCCCTATCGAGGTAACTTTAACCAGAATTATATAAATCAACATAGACCAAATAATTTTGAAAACTTTCAGAGGAATAGGTACGGTTTTTCAGATGCTCAAAAAAGCCAAATAAATCAAACTATTATCAGAATCAAAACATGTCAGCAAATTTTAGTAATGTAAATAGTAATTATAAAAATAATTCAGATGAATCTCAACTTACTACTAATAGATCAAATAGATTGGAAGTGGATAATATACAAGTATCAAATTTTCAACAACGTACAGAAGAGCTTTACCCTGTATAATAGTAAAAACAAGATCTGTCCCTATCAAGTTATTAATAGATTCAGGATCAGGCACTTCACTTGTGAAAAGAGGCTTATTTCATAATTCTTTTAGAACCGAACTTGAAATCCCGGTTATATTGAATACCATTTCTTCTAAATCTGTTACTACAACAAAAATAACGATACCCCTTTTTAAAGAATTTAACTCTCCTAATATAAAAATTTAAATGCTTGAGACAGAAATTTTTAGTGATTTTGACGGAATTTTAGGATGTAATATACTAAAACCTTTAGGAACGAAAACTGATTTAAAAGAAAATTTATTAATAAATGACAATGCAAAAATTCTTTTAGTATATGAACATTCAATTACAGAATACGATGAGAATGATTTGGGATATTTAAAATCAATAGTAATAGATATAAATTTCCACGAACCGAAAATAGAATATTTAAATAGGAAACTGAACACGGAAAATTTAAACAATGAGGAAATTAAAGAATTAACGAAATTAATTAAGAACTATAAGAATATTTTTTACATCGAAGGTGCAGACTTATCATGCGTTGCAAAATATGGGCATAAAATACCAACAATTAACGAAATTCCAATTTATTCTAGAACTTATCGATTTCCGGAAATTTACAAAGATGAAGTAAAAAAACAAATAAATGAAATGCTTCAATCTGGAATCATAACTAAATTATGTAGCCCATATAACGCACCAATTTGGATTGTTCCTAAAAGAAGAGGTCAAGAACCTACTTTTATAACAAGGAACAGACAGGAAGTCCTGGATGTTACCTTTTCGTCTGATTCTGCAGCCGATAGGATCATGAATTGGCGTGTACTTCAGGAACATTCCTTTCTGATCATAGGTTTATTGAGTTTAGTATTAGGGAGCGGGCACCTGAGGTAGAAATCTCCCGAAATATTAGGCAGACAAACTGGCGTTTGTATAGGACTATTTTTTTCTAGACAATTAGGAGCGATTGGAGACTCGTCACTTCTAGAAACTTCTGATTTAGATTGTGAGGTTGATAACATTACTACAATCTTCAAAAATGCAAGAGAGTCGTCTTGCCCTTTGAATAAGCCAAGGGGGAAACAGAAACCGCCTTGGTGGAATAGAGAGTTACAATTGTGTAGGTGTACATGTAGAAAACTCTTCAATAAGGCTAAATCATCCAGAAATGACCTGGACTGGATAGCTTATGAGGGTAAATTAAAAGAGTATAAAAAGCAGATAAGAATTGCTAAAAATACAACATGGTAGAAGTTTTGTGAAAATATTGAAAATATTTCAGAAGCCTCTCGCATGAGAAAAATTTTTTGTCCTGGGGTATTTAAAGCATCAAAATGGGACGTGGACTACATCCAGCGAGGATTCGTTAAGAACCCTGCTGGACACTCATTTTCCGGGTAACTCAGTGTCTGAGATTCAGACATCTGATCCTTACCCCATACCTGCGGAAAATATATCTGACATTGTCAATATGCAGACATTAAATTGGGCTCTGAGAAGTTTCAAGCCCTATAAGTCACCAGGACCTGACGGTTTCATACCGGCTGAGATATGGAAAGTATCGAATCTCGTAGCCCCAAGGCTACTGAGAATTTACATCAGTTGTCTAAGACTGGTTTATGTTCCTGAAAAGTGGAGGGAAGCGAGACTGGTCTTTACACCGAAGGCTGGTAAAAGCTCTCACACCACACCGAAGGACTTCAGACCTATAAGTCTATCATCCTTTCTTCTGAAAGCATTAGAAAGGATGGTTGATCATTATATCCGCAAAACCATAAATAGTAAACTACTTTCCCCGCATCAACATGCATATCAAACGGGAAAGTCAACAGAATCGGCTCTACATGAGCTGGTTGGCACGATAGAGAAATCTCTTTCTGTAGGTGAATATACCTTTGTAGTCTTCGTGGATATTGAGGGGGCTTTTAATAATATATCTCCAGATGCGATAATTGAGGCATTGTCGAATCTGGGGGTTGGCGCGGGATTGTGTAAGTGGGTTCAAAATCTACTAACTCACCGTAGGATTACTGCGGCTCTAGGAGCTTCTAGGCAGACCCGCTTTGTAAATAGGGGTACACCACAGGGAGGAGTTCTTTCGCCACTATTGTGGAATCTAGCTCTGAATCCTGTGCTGCTATCTCTAGAATCGCGGGGGTGCAGAATCGTGGCTTATGCTGATGGCGTGGCAATAGCTGTAAGAGGAAAATTCCTCACAACATTAAGGGACATCCTACAGGATGGTCTTTCATATTTAACAAAATGGGCGGAGAAACGTGGGCTCGCCGTTAATCCTAATAAAACGGAACTAGTCCTTTTCTCCAGGAAGTATAAGATACCTGATTTCCGACCTATAACACTTAATAATACGGAGATAAAAGTGTCCAACACTGCAAAATATCTTGGTGTTATTCTTGATTCGAAGCTGAGTTTCAAGGCGAATATTCTAGAGAGATTGAAAAATGCAACAATTTCACTATATCTATGCAAAAAATCCATTGGGAAGAATTGGGGTCTTACCCCAAAAATTGTTCATTGGATCTATACTGCAATAGTACGTCCAATTCTCATGTATGGCATCATCGTGTGGTGGCCATCCCTGGAGAAAAAGACGTATCTATACACCTTACACAAGGTGCAAAGACTTGCATCCTTGTATGTAACCAGTGCTATTCGCACCACTCCTACGGATGCACTGGGGATGCTTCTTCATCTATTACCATTAGATCTAGTAGGGAAGGAGATGGCAACGTCCTCGGCAATCCGTCTTAGATGTGTTTCTCTGTGGAACGGAAATGGAACCGGCCACTGCAGAATACTCGATGGTGAAGTTAGGGGATGGAGGATTGACCAAACCTCCCCTGCTCTACTACACGAACGTCTTTATAAAACCTGGATACAATCTACAGAAATGTCGATGAATGGAACTCCAGGTAGAAGAAAAAGTGTTGATTTTTATACGGACGGCTCCAAAACACATGAGGGTATGGGCTATGGGGTCTTTTCGAAGGCTTTAGGTCTTCGTGTTGCAAGGCGACTTCCGGATCACTGCAGTGTCTTTCAGGCAGAGATCCTTGCTATAAGAGAAGTTGCGAACTGGTTAAAAGTGAATGTCACTTCAACGACTTTAATTAACATTTACACCGATAGTCGAGCAGCTATTATGGCCCTCGAATCCTCGCTTCTAAGAACAACAACAGCCCTCGACTGCCGATCATCTCTAAATGAGATGGCAGAGCAGTTTGATATGAGGATCATCTGGATCCCGGGGCATAGAGGCTTACAGAGGAACTCTAGGGCTGACGAGCTTGCTAGAATTGGGACAACCTTACAGGTTCCACCGGATTTGGAATGTGTAGGTCTACCCCTACTCTCTTGCAAACTCAGACTTAGGCGCAAGACAGAGGATGAAACAAATAGAAGGTGGGTCACAAGAAATGATTGCATGATCACAAGGCAGTTATGAACTCACCTAAATAGAGAAGGTACGGATTACCTAATAACATTTATTTTATTTACTTTTTATTTTCATTAAACAATTTTTTTGAATCAATCTGTTGATTGAAAAAATCGTGATTTTTTTTCGAAACAAATTATTACAAAATTTTGCATTTGAATTTACAAATTTCTTTGTAGGACTCAAATTGAAAAAAATTAGTATTTGATTCAGAGAATTTTGTGTTTGAAATGGAAAATTAGTTTTTTTCTGTGTATGTCCAGTAGCTGGATTCCGCAACAATGAATTTAGAAGTTTTCAACCCCGTAAAACATAATTTTGAATATGTACTTCTTTTCTTCTTATTGTTAAGCGTTTGACGTTTAGAACAAATTCAAGTGGCTATTATACGGTAATTCTCTGTATATGAGCATTACAGACTTTTTACATATAAACACCTTTAAAATGCGCACTCTAACCAAGTCATCTTTACCCTTTCATTACATAGTGTCCACAAATATTTGCAAAATGCTTGCAAGAAATATCTAATTTGCGTGTTGTTTAATTTTTTTAATTTTCACAAATAATTGTTTTTCCGCGTATTTTTTAATAAATAAGTGTTAAATGCACAGTAACACATAAATTGACATTTGATATCAAGATGAATTTATCAGGTCGTGAGCTTGATGATTATATCATAACACTGCCATAATATAAATAAATAGAGTCTATACGTGATGAATTTTCATCATGATATCAATTTGACATTCATCATGATATAAAATCCTCAGTTGTAGACTCTATGTTGCGAAAACACAAATGAAATTTTTCACTGAGTTTGACAGAAGATCTATTAAACCAGTTGATGAATGATGACAAACACAAAAATTCAAAATTTTTTGAAAACCAAACCAAGCTGAAAACACGAATTTTGCAATATCACACTATTCTCAAATACCAAGTATGTACTACAACAGCCTAATATGTAAATTGTGTTTTTTTTTGAGTAGTATGATGTGACCGAATATGACCCATAGAGTTATATGTGTAACCATTATCCATTGTTATTATACTTTGTTACTGTTATCTTCTCTATGTATGTATGTATATGTATTAATATAATTAATTATATTTACTTTGGAATTCCTATTATATTTTTGTCAAATATTTTTTCATTAATAATTCTGATTTATAGCGATCAACAAACAACAATTTATATTTTCTTTAAATAAATAATTATTAAATAAAATAATAAAAAATATATTAAAATATTTCTTTTTACATTTGTGTTAATATTTAAAATATTGAAAATTGTTTCAAGAACAATTAATTGGCGCAGCCGGCTTACGTACCAAATAAAAGTCTTAATTTTCCCAACAAAAAAAAAAGTGGAAAAACATCAAGATGAAATTTTCTAAAAAAAAATTAAAAGATTTGAAGTAAATTGAAAATAAATTTCAAGAATCCCTGAAGAAATAAATATTTAAGAAAGAACATATCCCTTAAACGAAGCCATTAAATACGAAAGACAAGAAGTGTAAAGCTAAAAGAAATACCAATTGAAAAAACAATTGAAAAAACATCAACTAATAAGTGAGATAAAAGTACAAAATAAAATTTGAAAAAGAATAGAAAATAAAACTGCAGCGGAAGGCCTCAAAAAAATAGCAAGCACTAACATCATCTTCAACTGAACAAAGAAAAATAAAGGAAATATTAAATTTGCACAACTACACCAACAATCAAGAATCCCTAATTCAAGGTAAATATATAAAAGCGTGTTGACGCATTAGAAAATCGAACAAATACTAAGAATGTCTCTGCTTATTTCATAATTCTTTTAGAACCGAACTTGAAATCCCGGTTATATTGAATACCATTTCTTCTAAATCTGTTACTACAACAAAAATAACGATATCCCTTTTTAAAGAATTTAACTCTCCCAATATAAAAATTTAAATGCTTGAGACAGAAATTTTTAGTGATTTTGACGGAATTTTAGGATGTAATATACTAAAACCTTTAGGAACGAAACTGATTTAAAAGAAAATTTATTAATAAATGACAATGCAAAAATTCTTTTAGTATATGAACATTCAATTACAGAATACGATGAGAATGATTTGGGATATTTAAAATCAATAGTAATAGATATAAATTTCCACGAACCGAAAATAGAATATTTAAATAGGAAACTGAACACGGAAAATTTAAACAATGAGGAAATTAAAGAATTAACGAAATTTATTATTATTATTATTTATTATTTATTAATAGATTTTTGTATGTACATATTTAATTCATTTACAATATGTTTAATATCTAAATCTATATATGGCATAACATTTTGTTGTAAGCCAGATTGGCACAATTCTAGGAAAGTAAATTTTATTTACAAGATATTGATTTTATATAATTTTTAATAAAAATAACAAGATAAATTATAAGTTAATATTTTCATGGAAAATTAAATAACAAATTCATTTAAAATAAATCTTCTATATTTTAAACAAAGTTCTATATATTTATACAGGGAGAAAAAGTTTAAGCCATTTAGTATACACACAACTTCATTCAAATTTAGTATGGTTTTACCAAAATATTGTATTCTAAATTCTTTGTACAATGGGCAAACACCAATAAAGTGATAAGTATTTTCCGAAGCATCTAAATTGCACATTGTACAAATACCAACAGTGTTATTCTTGAAAGACTTTGCATTCAAATCTAACAAGCCACCTCTAGCCCTAATTATTAAACTGACTGTACGTGGAGAAAAATTTGAAGTATATAATGAAGAAACATTGTAATCCAGTATAGAATATAGATCATGAAACTGTGAACTTTTTGCATTTTCTATGTGATCATTACGTTCCTTGAGTTTGAGTTGGTCCAGTATAGGTTTCCACTGTTTGCTAAGTGGAGATATTGAGTCATCAGGAGTAAACTGTATATGTTGACAAAGATTTTCCCACTCTTTAGCCCAACAAATATTTTGTTCTATAATTTTTAATGCCAAAATACGAGGTAATCTGTGAGGATTCATACTTAATACTTTATTAATATAGTCTAGGTGAAGTCTTAAGGTAGATACGTATAGAGACTCTAGGTTTGTTTCTATATACAAAATATAATTTGGTGTAGCGGTAGGTAGATACAACATTTTTTTAATAAAAAATCTAAATAGTTTTTCAACCTCTTCATATTTCACATATCCCCACACTTGCGCTGCATATAACATAATAGATCTGGATGCTGCTTGAAATATTTTAAGCTTATTATTCTGTGAGATTTGCGGATTGTTTATGTATTTGGACCAAGTAGAGTTTATCGCCAGTTTCGAGGCTGCTAACTTATTGTTCAAGTGTTTTCTAAAGGAGAGATTGTATGTAATGTCTACACCAAGATATTTATAACTGTTTACAATCTCAATATTATCACCACCAAAAACCCAGTTTAGATTTGAAGAAATTCTAGTACCGGAACGAAATACCACTATTTTAGATTTATCTAGATTAGCTTTCAAGGACCACGTCGAACAGTAATTGTATAAACAATCAATCATTTTTTGCAATTCTGATGGAGTATCTGATAATATAACAAGGTCGTCGGCATAAAGCAGTATTTTAACATTAACGTCAGCAACATTTACACCCCCAGGTAACTCATCTGCCAAATCATTAACATATAATGAGAATAATAGAGGACTTAATATACAACCCTGCTTTACACCTATTTCAACTGCAAATGGATCAGAATAAGAATTTCCATCCCAAATACAACTTTCCGTATTTTCATACAAGTGCTGTAAAATTCTTATTATTTTCGACGACATACCAAGGCATGCGAGCTTGTAAAATAAACTATTACGAGGAATCGTATCAAATGCGCACGAAAAATCAACAAAGAAGGCATGTGTATTATTATTGTTTGCTTTATTTAAATTCACAATATTAACGAGATTAAAAATGTTGTCAATGGTTGAATAATTCTTTCTAAATCCGGCTTGAAATTCATTAAGAATCTTGTTACGATCTATCCATTCCGTTAAACGATTCAGAATAATGGTATTAAATATTTTGCATGAGGCACTAATCAGCGATAACCCTCGATAGTTTGATGGGAGATTGGGATCACCTTTTTTGAAAAGAGGTATCAGTATAGATTTTCGGAAGCTGGATGGAATTTGTTCATGTAGGAAAATTTTGTTAAAGACAGATAACATTTCATTAATAAAAGAATTAGGAGCATTTTTATAAAATTCGTAACAGATACCATCTTGACCAGGAGATTTATTATCCTTGAGTGATTTTAAAACGAAGAAAAGTTCATACATTTCCATGGGTGAGTCAAGGATCGGATCAATAAAATATGGCATAGACCAGCTGATAGTCTGAGAATCAACATCTGCCTGCAGTAACGAACTAAAGTGAGAACGAAAATCGTCGGAATTTAGTGAACCTTTAACAGAATATGAACGCGATTTCATAGAGTTGGATAGCTTCCACCAATCACTGCTACATTTCACCTTGTTTAATTGGTCAATATTTTTATTATACAAATCTATTTTCTTTTTATTACATATCTTAAGATAGCAAGCTCTAGATGCAAAATATCGAGATTTGTTTACCGAATTGTGCTTTTTCCTATAACGCCTAAGCTTCTTTAGCATTAGTTTCCTTGCACGAGCACATTTGCAATCAAACCATTTCTGCTTGGGTTCAAAAAAACGTTTGTTTACCTTAGTAACATTCGCCAACTTTATTTTGTTACATAGATGTACAACCAATTCATCAACCGTTTCATTAGACTGTAGATCAACATTGCTAGCAAGTAATGAAAGATTATCCTTGTATTTATCAGACAATCCACCGTTCCAACGCAGTCTTTGAATTGTATAATTCTCATTAGTATTAACAACACGGCACGATGATTTAATTTTTAAGCATAGTGGCATGTGGTCAGAAAACGGCTTGGATGCGATAAAGAAATCATCAACATATTGTAGAAAGTTAAGTGAACAAATACAATAATCAATAACAGAGCTACCCATAACCCCACAAAAGCTGAATTCCCCTAGAGCATCGTTACCAGTTCTACCATTAAGTACAATGCCACCGACATTTTCAATAAGATTCATCAATTTTTTGCCTTGTGCATTAAGTTCTTTATCTTTTGAAGATCTAGATTTATTAATATGTGGTAAATCTTTCAAAAAGTTACCATCTAAAACTTGTTCAGTTGCAATTCTCGCATTAAGATCACCAACAATACAAAAATTTGAAGGATCAAGTTCCTGTACAAATTCTTCAAATTTTTCGAATTCATTATTCCATTTAGTGCAGTTTAAATAACTTGGGATAAAGTAAAACACATTACCTTCAAATTTAGCACTTAATACCATATTATTGAAGATGTTTAAAAATTTAAAAGCATAAGTATTTTTAAGATTTTTTTTGAAACCATATAAACAGCCACCACTAGCACGACCAGATCTATGCGTTTTCGTAGCTGCAATCCAATGTAAACAATAATTATTAAAATATGACGAAAACAAGTGCTGTCTATCAGCTGTAACATGGGTTTCAAAGAGAAAAAATACATCAAAATTATTGATATATGTAATAAATTTACTAAATTTTAATGATTTTTCGAGGTTTGCTACATTATATGAAACTAAATGGCATACATGAAATTGCTATTGAGAATTTGAAATATCTACATTTTTAACATTACAATCTACTGTATTCATACTCTCCTTAATGCAAACATCAACAACGAAATTACATTCTGATAAAAGGTTTTTTAAGTACTCAGCATCATTAACAGAGTCAGCACAAACTTTGCCATTGGACCACGTGTATTTGTTGTTATTTATAAATATACAAAACTCACCAAGCCTGACTTTAACAGAATCATTAGCTTTTGTAATATTTTTGCTTAATTGTCTCAGGTTATATCGCACATTTTGTTCATCTTCAGTGTAATCTTTTTGAATGAACACATCTTGACCTTTTAATTAACGAAATTAATTAAGAACTATAAGAATATTTTTTACATCGAAGGTGAAGACTTATCATGCGTTGCAAAATATGGGCATAAAATACCAACAATTAACGAAATTCCAATTTATTCTAGAACTTATCGATTTCCGGAAATTTACAAAGATGAAGTAAAAAAACAAATAAATGAAATGCTTCAATCTGGAATCATAACTAAATTATGTAGCCCATATAACGCACCAATTTGGATTGTTCCTAAAAAAATTGACAACTACGGAAAAGCAAAATTTAGGGTAGTGATTCATTATAGAAAATTGAACGACGTGACTATAGAAGACAAATTTCCTATTCCTAATATAGAAGATCTTTTGTCAAAACTGGGAAATTCTCAGTACTTTAGTACAATTGATTTAGCTAAAGGATTTCACCAAATACCTTTACTACCAGAAGATAGACATAAAACAGCTTTTTCAACTTCCTGCGGACATTATGAGTTTACCAGAATGCCTTTTGTTTTGAAAAACGCTCCAGCATCATTCCAGAGAATGATGAATGAAGTGCTACAGGATTATATAAATAATATATGTGTTGTTTATTTAGACGATATATTGGTATTTTCAACCTCTCTAAAAGTACATATAATGTCATTAACAAAAATTTTTCAGAGATTATCTGAGTATAACATGAAAGTACAAGTGGATAAATGTAATTTTTTAAACATGAGTCGGAATACCTGGGACACATTATAACACCTGATTAAACCAAATCCTAATAAAATTGAGGTAATACAAAAAATTTCTTTACCAAAAACAGCAAAACAGATAAGATCATTCTTAGGGTTAACCGGATTTTATAGGAAGTTTATTAGGGATTATAGTAAAATTGCGATCCCAATGATTTCATATCTTAAAAAAGGATCACACATAAATGTGAATAACACAAACTATATTGAATCCTTCAACAAATTGAAGCGAATTTTGTGTTCCCCTCCAGTTCTAGCATATCCAAATTTTGACAGGATGTTCGTTCTGACTGCAGATGCTAGCAATGATGCTTTAGGCTCAGTTTTGTCACAAATTGGACATCCAATCGCGTTTTCTTCTAGAACATTAAATCAACACGAACGTAACTATAGTGCAATTGAAAAAGAGTTATTAGCTATTGTATGGCCAACAAAATATTTTAGGCCTTAATTGTATGGCAGAAAATTTAAAATACAGACTGATCATAGACCACTTGTATGGCTTAATTCTTTAAAGGAACCCAATATGAAGTTACAAATGTGGAAAATTCAGTTAAATGAATACGACTTTGACATTGAATACATTAAGGGGAAACCTAACCAAGTTGCAGACTATTTTAGCCTCCTAGATATACACCACCTGGAAGAAAATGATCAAAGTGTTTGTTCTGACAGAGCTACGATACACAGCGGAAAAGAAGATTTAAATGATCATATTTTTATCGCAGATTCCCCAGTAAATATATTTCGAAACCAACTTGTTGTGAGATTAGGAAAAAACTTCCAATATAAAAGGAACATTTTATATCAAAAGAAAATAAGACATTTGATTACAATAGCAGAATATTCTGAAGATAAAATATTAGAATTTTTGAAGCAAATTCTTCCTATCAAGGGAACTATGGCCATTTTTTGTGAAAATTTTGATATATTCAAGAAACTTTAAACAACGATAATCCATTTCTTTTCAAACTCGAAAGAAACGAAATTTTTAAAATGCTCTACATTAGTAAAATACATTTTTGATAAAGAAAATCTGCTAGAGATAATAGAAAAGTTTCACAATGACAAGAATCATAGAGGAATGGAAGAAACATATATGGAATTAAAAGACATAATCTATTACCCGAATTTAAGGAAGGAAATTCATAAATTCATTAATAATATTATATGCAATATGTGTAAGTTCGATAGACGATCAATAAAAACAAAATTATGTGTAACAGAAACTCCAATCCATACTAACGAAATAATTCACATTCATATATGGTTTCTTAACAAACAAACAACCTTTTTAACATGTATTGATAAACTCTCTAAACACGTTTCAATCCATTATTTAAATGATAAGAATTCACTAAAGTCCCGTTCAGACTATTATACAAGTATTAATACTTTTGTGGAAAATGCAACTCTGACATGTTGAGTTGTTATTGTTTTTTTGAAATTTTTGAAACAAATATAAGACCAGTTATGCATTTTCGTCAAAAGTATTAACACTTGTATTATAGTCTGAGTGGCCCTTAACAATTGTTGAGAAATTAAGAGAAAGATTCGCTATTTTGGGAAAACCAGAAAAGATAATTGCTGACAATGAATTCAATACTGTTTATATCAAAAACTTTCTTAACTACGAAGAAGTAAGTTATCATTTTACTGCACCAAATACCCATACAGGTAATGCAGATATAGAAAGATTCCATCTCACACTTAATGAACATATCAGACTTTTCAAATTGGAACAGAAACATAACGATTATGATGATAAAACACTTGTTTTAAAATCTGTTCAAATATATAATGATTCAATACATAATACAACAGGCTATAAACCAAATGACTTACTCCATAATAAGGTGGACAAATCTATTTGGTATATGTTGCACAATAAAATTTGTGAAAATAAAATCGATAGAATGCAAAAAATAAACAATAAAAGGGAAGATTGTCATGATTACAATGAAAGAGGATTAGTAAAGAATTTGGGATTTCAAAATCTTAAACAAAAACCAAAATATAAAACAAGTCAAAGAAAAAAACTTTATAGATGAAAATGGTTGTAAAAGAGATAAGCAATTGGTTAAAAGAGCTTTTAAATACCAGAATGAGATACCAGATGTTAAATTTGAAAGAAAAATAATAACTGGCAGAAATTATTCTAAAATTAAATAAAAGTTATGAATCGTAAAATAATATCTTTGTATATTTAAAACTTTAATAATTTCATATCACCACATTTCAGGAGTAATGTATATTCAAAGGGTGGCGGAGTTATATGTGTAAACATTATCCATTGTTATTATACTTTGTTACTGTTATCTTCTCTATGTATGTATGTATGCATATGTATTAATATAATTAATTATATTTACTTTGGAATTCCTATTATATTTTTGTCAAATAGTTTTTCATTAATAATTCTGATTTATAACGATCAACAAACTACAATTTATATTTTCTTTAAATAAATAATTATTAAATAAAATAATAAAAAATATATTTATTTTAAAAATATTTCTTTTTACATTTGTGTTAATATTTAAAATGTTGAAAATTGTTTTAAGAACAATTAATTATAGGCTAGGTATACATAATGAATAAATAAATGAAATGAAATGAAATAATAGCCGGTTAAGACGTTTTTTTGCTGTTTACATGGTTTCCATCATTATACATTTGTATAAAAATTACAAAATACAATGAAATACATTAATTGACAGAGGTTTTTACTTATATAAATGCAAAAGAATATATGAAATTTATAAAATTAAAAATGCTAAATAATGTTAAAACATTAATACAAAAATCTTTAATTTAGGACAAAATATCGTAGTCGAAATCGAAATACGCCAAACACGATAAGGCCTATTACTTGAGGTTTTTAGGATTTTTTACTACATTCACACTTTTATATATTGGTGTAAATTTTCTTTCCAATTTACATATATCCCGTTTATACGCACTTCTTATTTGCAAATAAAAGTGAAAATGTTGCAGCATTCATATATGTAGAATATACATGTGGGTGATTCCATTCTAGCGTTACGTGACGACAAAATATTGAAAAAAATTTGAAAATCATGTTTGAAAAAAGTTTTATCATGAGCTGGTTGGCATGATAGAGAAATCTCTTTCTGTAGGTGAATATACCTTTGTAGTCTTCGTGGATATTGAGGGGGCTTTTAATAATATATCTCCAGATGCGATAATTGAGGCATTGTCGAATCTGGGGGTTGGCGCGGGATTGTGTAAGTGGGTTCAAAATCTACTAACTCACCGTAGGATTACTGCGGCTCTAGGAGCTTCTAGGCAGACCCGCTTTGTAAATAGGGGTACACCACAGGGAGGAGTTCTTTCGCCACTATTGTGGAATCTAGCTCTGAATCCTGTGCTGCTATCTCTAGAATCGCGGGGGTGCAGAATCGTGGCTTATGCTGATGGCGTGGCAATAGCTGTAAGAGGAAAATTCCTCACAACATTAAGGGACATCCTACAGGATGGTCTTTCATATTTAACAAAATGGGCGGAGAAACGTGGGCTCGCCGTTAATCCTAATAAAACGGAACTAGTCCTTTTCTCCAGGAAGTATAAGATACCTGATTTCCGACCTATAACACTTAATAATACGGAGATAAAAGTGTCCAACACTGCAAAATATCTTGGTGTTATTCTTGATTCGAAGCTGACTTTCAAGGCGAATATTCTAGAGAGAATGAAAAAAGCAACAATTTCACTATATCTATGTAAAAAATCCATTGGGAAGAATTGGGGTCTTACCCCAGAAAATTGTTCATTGGATCTATACTGCAATAGTACGTCCAATTCTCATGTATGGCATCATCGTGTGGTGGCCATCCCTGGAGAAAAAGACGTATCTATACACCTTAAACAAGGTGCAAAGACTTGCATCCTTGTATGTAACTAGTGCTATTCGCACCACTCCTACGGATGCACTGGGGATGCTTCTTCATCTACTACCATTAGATCTAGTAGGGAAGGAGATGGCAACGTCCTCTGCAATCCGTCTTAGATGTGGAACGGAAATGGAACCGGCCACTGCAGAATACTCGATGGTGAAGTTAGGGGATGGAGGATTGACCAAACCTCCCCTGCTCTGCTACACGAACGTCTTTATAAAACCTGGATACCATCTACAGAAATGTGGATGAATGGAACTCCAGGTAGAAGAAAAAGTGTTGATTTTTATACGGACGGCTCCAAAACACATGGAGCTATGGGGTCTTTTCGAAGGCTTTAGGTCTTCGTATTGCAAGGCGACTTCCGGATCACTGCAGTGTCTTTCAGGCAGAGATAATTGCTATAAGAGAAGTTGCGAACTGGTTAAAAGTGAATGTCACTTCAACGACTTTAATTAACATTTACACCGATAGTCGAGCAGCTATTATGGCCCTCGAATCCTCGCTTCTAAGAACAACAACAGTCCTCGACTGCCGATCATCTCTAAATTAGATGGCAGAGCAGTTTGATATTAGGATCATCTGGATCCCGGGGCATAGAGGTTTACAGGGGAACTCTAGGGCTGACGAGCTTGCTAGAATTGGGACAACCTTACAGGTTCCACAGGATTTGGAATGTGTAGGTCTACCGCTAGTCTCTTGCAAACTCAGACTTAGGCGCAAGACAGAGGATGAAACAAATAGAAGGTGGGTCACAAGAAATGATTCCGTGATCACAAGGCATTTATGGACTCACTTAAATAGAGAAGGTAAGGATTACCTAATTTCAAGGAATAGGAAACAAATCTAGATTCTAGTGTCCGTGTTAACCGGACACTGTCTCATAGGTAGGCATGCACAAAGGCTAAGGGTTGAACATAACGACTTTTGCCGTAGCTGCCAAGATATTGATGAAGAGGAAAGCATAGAACATTTTCTTTGTCACTGTCCTGGACTTGCAGGAAAGAGAATGGCCACAATGGGCGCTCTTGAATTCAGGGAACTTTCTGACGTTGCTGGTGTTAAACTTCAACGTATTAGCAGCTTTATACTGAGCTCTGGATAGTTCGACGGTGGGGACTCCGCATAAGCAGAGTCTCCGTGGTATCACAATGGACCAAAACGGTCTAAGTGAGTCCGGGTTTCTGACTGCCACCCCTACCTAACCTAACCTAACCTAACCTAAGGCAGAAATCTACATCAACTGACACCACGCACAGTGGACCAACACAGAAGAACGCTGATGATGAAGGAGTGGCCTTCGAAAACGGCTGTCTGTTCTGTTCAACTATATGTTGTTAGTATATTTACAACTAACTTTGATGTTATTTGTTCATTAATAATTATCACATGTAATTTGGCTGAAAAAAGCGATACGAACCTTAGTCCGTTCAAATAAATCATAAATATAGAAACAAATGAAGATCGAAAAATAATAATTAAAAATTAACTTACTGAAAAATTCTAGTTGATACAATTAATATAAAATAATACTATACTGATTTTATATTTTACTTTATTTGGTTATATTATATGGCCGGCGCTAAGGCGCCGCTGGCCAGGATTCGCAGGTTTATATGCAGAATCCCTTATTTTATTAAAACAATGTGCCGATTTAAGGCATGAAATAATTCTATCTTTATTTTTGACTTATAGTGCCTTAAATACTATTTTACAAAATATTCTTACACAACTAGTAACCTACATAATCATACATTTAATTCATCAAAAACCCTTTTCACTAATTCAGCAGTTTATTGCAATTGCCAAATATTCAAGCTACAAAGTATTTGTTAGTTTATTAATAAAAGTTAGTGTGTCAGTACGATCAATGAAAATTGATCGTTTTGTTCCGTTTGTTTTTTCTTTTAAAAAGCAAAAGAAACAAAAGAAAATAAAAGAGGACAAAAGGTGCGTTCAGACGATGCTACACTACAATACTTGTAACGAAATTGTTAAGAGAACATTTCTGTTCCAATATAGAAATTGCATACTGTACACAACAGTTATTTATTTTATTTACTTTTTATTTTCATTAAACAATTTTTTTGAATCAATCTGTTGATTGAAAAAATCGTGATTTTTTTTCGAAACAAATTATTACAAAATTTTGCATTTTAATTTACAAATTTCTTTGTAGGACCCAAATTGAAAAAAATTAGTATTTGATTCAGAGAATTTTGTGTTTGAAATGGAAAATTAGTTTTTTTCTGTGTATGTCCAGTAGCTGGATTCCGCAACAATGAATTTAGAAGTTTTCAACCCCGTAAAACATAATTTTGAATATGTACTTCTTTTCTTCTTATTGTTAAGCGTTTGACGTTTAAAACAAATTCAAGTGGCTATTATACGGTAATTCTCTTTATATGAGCATTACAGACTTTTTACATATAAACACCTTTAAAATGCGCACTCTAACCAAGTCATCTTTACCCTTTCATTACATAGTGTCCACAAATATTTGCAAAATGCTTGCAAGAAATATCTAATTTGCGTGTTGTTTAATTTTTTTAATTTTCACAAATAATTGTTTTTCCGCGTATTTTTTAATAAATAAATGTTAAATGCACAGTAACACATAAATTGACATTTGATATCAAGATGAATTTATCAGGTCGTGAGCTTGATGATTATATCATAACACTGCCATAATATAAATAAATAGAGTCTATACGTGATGAATTTTCATCATGATATCAATTTAATGTCATGATATAAAATCCTCAGTTGTAGACTCTATGTTACGAAAACACAAATGAAATTTTTCACTGAGTTTGACAGAAGATCTATTAAACCAGTTGATGAATGATGACAAACACAAAAATTCAAAATTTTTTGAAAACCAAACCAAGCTGAAAACACGAATTTTGCAATATCACACTATTCTCAAATACCAAGTATGTACTACAACAGCCTAATATGTAAATTGTGTTTTTTTTTGAGTAGTATGATGTGACCGAATATGACCCATAGAGTTATATGTGTAACCATTATCCATTGTTATTATACTTTGTTACTGTTATCTTCTCTATGTATGTATGTATATGTATTAATATAATTAATTATATTTACTTTGGAATTCCTATTATATTTTTGTCAAATATTTTTTCATTAATAATTCTGATTTATAGCGATCAACAAACAACAATTTATATTTTCTTTAAATAAATAATTATTAAATAAAATAATAAAAAATATATTTATTTTAAAAATATTTCTTTTTACATTTGTGTTAATATTTAAAATATTGAAAATTGTTTCAAGAACAATTAATTGGCGCAGCCGGCTTACGTACCAAATAAAAGTCTTAATTTTCCCAACAAAAAAAAAAAGTGGAAAAACATCAAGATGAAATTTTCTAAAAAAAAATTAAAAGATTTGAAGTAAATTGAAAATAAATTTCAAGAATCCCTGAAGAAATAAATATTTAAGAAAGAACATATCCCTTAAACGAAGCCATTAAATACGAAAGACAAGAAGTGTAAAGCTAAAAGAAATACCAATTGAAAAAACAATTGAAAAAACATCAACTAATAAGTGAGATAAAAGTACAAAATAAAATTTGAAAAAGAATAGAAAATAAAACTGCAGCGGAAGGCCTCAAAAAAATAGCAAGCACTAACATCATCTTCAACTGAACAAAGAAAAATAAAGGAAATATTAAATTTGCACAACTACACCAACAATCAAGAATCCCTAATTCAAGGTAAATTTATAAAAGCGTGTTGACGCATTAGAAAATCGAACAAATACTAAGAATGTCTCTGCTTATTTCATAATTCTTTTAGAACCGAACTTGAAATCCCGGTTATATTGAATACCATTTCTTCTAAATCTGTTACTACAACAAAAATAACGATATCCCTTTTTAAAGAATTTAACTCTCCCAATATAAAAATTTAAATGCTTGAGACAGAAATTTTTAGTGATTTTGACGGAATTTTAGGATGTAATATACTAAAACCTTTAGGAACGAAACTGATTTAAAAGAAAATTTATTAATAAATGACAATGCAAAAATTCTTTTAGTATATGAACATTCAATTACAGAATACGATGAGAATGATTTGGGATATTTAAAATCAATAGTAATAGATATAAATTTCCACGAACCGAAAATAGAATATTTAAATAGGAAACTGAACACGGAAAATTTAAACAATGAGGAAATTAAAGAATTAACGAAATTAATTAAGAACTATAAGAATATTTTTTACATCGAAGGTGAAGACTTATCATGCGTTGCAAAATATGGGCATAAAATACCAACAATTAACGAAATTCCAATTTATTCTAGAACTTATCGATTTCCGGAAATTTACAAAGATGAAGTAAAAAAATAAATAAATGAAATGCTTCAATCTGGAATCATAACTAAATTATGTAGCCCATATAACGCACCAATTTGGATTGTTCCTAAAAAAATTGACAACTACGGAAAAAGCAAAATTTAGGGTAGTGATTCATTATAGAAAATTGAACGACGTGACTATAGAAGACAAATTTCCTATTCCTAATATAGAAGATCTTTTGTCAAAACTGGGAAATTCTCAGTACTTTAGTACAATTGATTTAGCTAAAGGATTTCACCAAATACCTTTACTACCAGAAGATAGACATAAAACAGCTTTTTCAACTTCCTTCGGACATTATGAGTTTACCAGAATGCCTTTTGTTTTGAAAAACGCTCCAGCATCATTCCAGAGAATGATGAATGAAAAGCTACAAGTTAACAACGCTGGTAACACTGCTACCAAAAGTAATTTAGCAGTTTAAGCTCATTTATTATTTACTTCAACACGCGCTTCCGATCCAATTACGAAATTGCATTCTTGCTGAAATGATGGGAAAACAATTTTGCATGATCAGCGTCTGTATGCTTGCGCGTGTTGGTGTAACATGATCCATGGATTCAACGAGCCAACAAGGTTGGATGAAAACAGGCAGTCTTGGTTACGCGTTCGTACGATTCAGTCCGTTTAAAGTAGATAATTAATTTTATTAATAAATACTAATTTTTAATAAATAAAATTATGAAATTATAAAAAGAATTTTGTGTTAAATTATTCCTGGCGCTGTGGTTGCGCCGTAATAAATTTTTTTTGAATTAACCTGTTTAAAATCCTTTAACTGGCGCCCGAGCAGGGACCCGCTTAAAAAACTGCGGAGTCCTCGAAATAAAAACTAATAAAATAATTTAAATAATAAAAATTTATTTCTGCGATCTCTACGGAGCCCTCCAGAAATTAAAGAAAAAATTAACAATCCTGCGATCTCTACGGAGCCCTCCAGGACTTATAAAATTTAAAAATAATAAATTTAGCACCTCCTTCGCTAATCCGGTATTCCTGGAGATTCCAAAAACTAATCACAGAAGGTTACCGAGGCGAAAGTATAGTAAACCGTACCCAAGTAGGTGTCCGTGAGTATCAAAACGGATTGCTAAACGGGAACAATACGGAGCTGCCGTGAGGTCCAAAGGATTTTAAACAGTCGCGTCGCGTAGCCTAACCAAGGCTCATTGGAAAAAATAATATACAAGATTACAAGATTTATAAAAAAAATTTTTTTTTTGAAAATATAAAATTGAATAAAAAGTAAAATTGAAAATTAAAAAGAGTGAAATTGGAAATTGAAAAAGAAAAAATTTAAATGAGTTGAAAATATTGAAAGAAAGAAAATATTAAATTGAATAAAGAATAAAATCGAACATTGAAAAGAAAAAATTAAATAAGAAAGAAAATATAAAATTGAATAAAGAATAAAATCGAACATTGAAAAGAAAAAATTAAATGCGAAAGAAAATATTGAAAGAAAATATAAAATTGAATAAAGAATAAAATTGAACATTAAAAAGAAAATTTTTTAAGAAAATATAAAATTGAACAAGATCAAAAATTTAGGAAGTTTAAGAAAAAGAAGTGAAGTGAAAGTGTGCAACGATCAAGGATCTTCTTCATCGAAATTTTTCGAGTTATATCAGGTACGTGAAATTTTTTTCCCCCTTGTCAGCTCAAAATAAAAATAATGGAAGATTTGAGGGCAACAGTAACCACTATGACTGGAGCCATAAATCGCTTTATGGAACAACTTAGGTTGGTAGAAAATAGAATAGGGACTATAGAACCGAGCCTCAGTAATAACGCAAGAGGAAATGTTTTAAATAGGATAGAGCGTCTTGAAAGTAGACAGGGTGCCGCGGTAGCCCCAGTAGACACGGACGAAGGATCCCTTCAACGACCACGAACTGAAACAGAGTTGAAAGATATAAGCCGCCTTCCCGATAGTGTAAAGGAAATAAGAACTTTTGAGGGCAATCCGACTCAGTATGTATCCTGGGTTCATTCTGTGGAAACCATCCTGAAGGATTTTGAAATTGTTAGGGATAAGCCAATTTATCGTGCAATTATACAGAGTGTCCGCCAAAAAATCATTGGTGCTGCCGATACAGCGTTGGTATCATACAATGTATTCGACAGTGATTGGACTGAAATCAAAAGAATACTTTCCCTTCATTACGCAGACAAACGGGACATCCAAACTCTGGAGCATCAGCTCAATCAGCTTTCCCAAGGATCGTCAACAATAGATGAATTTTATTCTACTATTAATCATCAACTTTCGCTTATCATCAATAAACTTAAGACAGAATCCTACAGTGAGGAAACGATCAAAGCCTTGGTGGAGACATACAGGAACAGAGCGTTGGACATATTCATACGTGGATTGAAACCGGATCTTTCCCGCATGATTATTATACAGCGACCAGGAACGCTCCCTGAAGCGTACTCCGCTTGTTTGGAATTGCAAAACCTAACAATGCGAAATAACATAATTTATACCAAAACTAATCCTCGCGATTCGATGTCCTCGGAAATAACTTATCGTCCCGGACCTCCGAGGCCATCCAAGTCATTTCCTGCGCGGACGGGGTGGCAGAATCAAAATTCTCGGTCTAGAAATTGGCAACATAATGATTATTCTAACTTCCGGGTAGACGGATATTCGAACTATAATAAGCCAGCGTTACCCCCACGGTATCCGGCCATAAAACATGAACCGATGGAAGTCGATAGAACAATACAATCTCGTCGGGTAAATTACATCAACAATCCTAGGAAAGCTGAAAGAGGAAGTGCCTTCGAACCAAATACGGGTAACAAGCAACCCAAACTTTATCACATAGAAGACTTTCCTGATAATAGTCATATAGCTAGGAATGGATAAGAAGAAACCTCTCGTCAGGAAGAAACGGTAGGTGACGTAAATTTTATGGGGGAAGGCCATCCAGCTTACCCTATATATAAAATACTCTTCTGTTACCGGTGATACCTTATGTTTTTTGATCGACACAGGCTCTAACAAGAACTTTTGCGGTCCACGCTTATCATACGGTAGTGTAGTTTTAGATAAACCAATTAATATTCGAACAGTTGGAGGAGATGTTATCATAGATAGAAAAGTAATTGGACCATTTTTTAAATTTTTAGGGATAAATGAACCCATTCAATTTTATGTCTCGTCAGCATTAAAAAAATTTGATGGAATTATTGGGGATGACACATTAAAAAAATTAGACGCTATAGTTGATAGAAAGGAAAATATTTTAGTTTTAAAAAACTCTTTTAAAATTCCCTTAAAGGAAAAAATAGCGACTGAGTCGAACTATATATTAGGCGAAGAATACCTAGCAGAAGTTAAAAGAAGAATAGAGAGTCTTATTGGTGAATATAAATCACTTTTTGGACCTCTCGATGGTAGCGAACTTGCCTCAACTACTGTTCAGGCGGAAATCAGGACAAGTACGGAAGAACCAATATATACGAAGAGCTATCCGTACCCAGTCTGTATGAGAGAAGAAGTAGAGAATCAAATAAAAGAATTACTTTCGGAGGGAGTAATAAGACCCTCCAAAAGTCCATACAATTCGCCGATTTGTGTAGTGCCAAAAAAACCAAAACCCAATGGTGAAAAACAATATCGAATGGTAGTAGACTTCAAACGCTTAAATGCTGTGACGATTCCAGATACTTACCCAATTCCAGACATTACATCAACTTTAGCCAGCTTGGGTAAAGAAAAGTATTTCACAACAATAGATCTCACATCAGGCTTCCATCAGATATCCATGAAACCAAGGGATATTCCAAAAACTGCTTTCTCAACGGCAAACGGTAAATTTGAATCCCTCAGGTTACCTTTTGGCCTAAAGAATGCCCCGGCAATATTTCAGGGAATGATAGATGACGTCCTCCGCGAGTACATAGGAAAGATTTGTTTTGTCTATATAGACGACATAATAGTAATTGGCGAAAATATGGAAAATCATTTCAGGAACATAGCTACAATTTTTGAGAGGCTTCGCGAAGCTAATCTTAAAGTAAATCTAGATAAAACGCATTTTATGAAAACTGAGGTGGAATTTCTTGGCTATATCGTTGGTTCAGAGGGAATCAGACCGGATCCCGCTAAAGTAATATCTATCGAAAATCTGTTACCGCCTTCAAACTTGAAGGAGTTGAAAAGTTTTCTGGGAATGACCTCCTATTACAGAAGATTTATTCGCGACTATGCAAAAGTAGCAAAACCCCTTACAAACCTCACAAGAAAAGAACATGCCCAAATAAAATCCAGCCAGTCTAAGAAAGTGCCAATTACCTTGAGTGACGAGTGTTTAAAGTCCTTTAATGAACTTAAATCCATGTTAACAACAGCGGAGCTTCTGTCTTTCCCAGACTTTGAGCAACCATTTAACTTGACGATGGATGCTTCTAATATTGCTCTAGGTGCCGTTTTGTCACAAGGTGAAATCGGCAACGACAAACCCATAGCATATATTTCTCGATCCCTCAACAAAACTGAGGAGAACTACGCCACAAACGAAAAAGAGATGCTGGCTATTGTGTGGGCCCTTGACAATCTCAGAAATTACTTATATGGTGCGAAAAAAATCAAGATCTATACTGATCATCAACCTCTGACATTTGCACTGGGAAATAGGAACTTTAACGCGAAATTAAAAAGATGGAAAGCGCGTATAGAGGAATACAACCACGAGTTGATTTACAAGCCAGGTAAATCGAACCACGTGGCTGATGCCCTTTCTAAATTAAAAACCGTTACGAATCATTTGTACCATTCTTCTACTGATACAGCGAGTGAAGGAATGGCTATGAGTTCGGATGAAACTTTAACCGCTTCAGAAGGTCGTGAAGACGATAACCTTTCCTCAGCGGCAACAGTTCACAGTGCAGAACAAGATGCTTCTGACTTGATGCCGCATGTGGAAGTACCTATAAACGTCTTTAGAAATCAGATTATACTGGGTATCGGAATGGACATGACTGCAATGGAAGAACCACACCGCGGATACACTAGACATTTTATTTCCTCAAAAAGTTGGTCTAAGGAAAAGTTAGTGACTCTACTAAGGGAAAAACTTCGCCCGAATATCTTTAATGGAGTAAAGGCACCAGAAGGTCTTCTTGGTGCGATACAGGAAATTTATGTTGATAATTTTTCTAAATATAAAGTGAGACTTGCACAGAAGCTAGTTACAGACATTACTTCAAAAGAACGTCAATTTCAAATAATTGAAACTGAACATAGAAGGGCACATCGTAATGCCAGAGAAAATGTTGAACAAATTTTAGAACAATTTTACTTCCCGCATATGCGCGCTAATATTAAGAAATACGTTGCTAACTGTGACGTTTGCAATAGGTGTAAATATGATAGAAAACCTCCAAGAATACACCACCAGGAAACACCTGATCCTAAATATCCATGTGAAATTCTTCACATGGATATTATGGAAATTCAAGGACAAAAATTTATTACCTGCATAGATAAGTTTACGAAATTTGCTAAGTTCCTTAGTATAAAAGATAGATCGTTGGTACAAATGAGGAAAAAATTAATCAAAGTCTTGCATTATTTTACAGTGCCGAAAATTCTTGTTACTGATAACGAAAGCAGCTTCTTAAGCCCTTTAATAGAAACCTTCATTAAATCATTAGGTATCAAATTATATCTTACGCCAGTACAGAGAAGTGAGGTGAACGGGCAAGTTGAAAGACTGCACTCAACAATAATCGAAATCTATAGATGTCTGAGAGTTGAATACCAGAATCTCGATAGGTACAATAATACAATCCATTCAACAACAAAGAAAAGACCCCGTAACTTATTTTTCAATAGAAATATCGGAGCAAACTATGAAAACCTATTATCACGACAAGAGAAGGTTAATACTGATCTCAGACACTTGCTTAAAAGAAACATGGCAGCCCGCAATGCAAAAATTAATAAAAAAAGACAAAGTCCTAAGAAATATAGAAAGGGTGATAGAATCTATGTAGCTATCAAAACAATTAAAGGAAAAAACAAAGCGCTTTTTAGAAGGGAAATAGTTGAGAAAGATAATAGAGTAACTGTGTTGACAAGGAGTGGAAGAAAAATTCACAAGGAACATATAAAAAATTTAAATGGCCAAAGTCCTAAGAAAAATGTTCTTTAAATAATTATAGGTCCTTATTCGTCTCACTCATTTAAACTACATTTCTTAAAAATATTTTTGTACGATGCAATAGAAATTTTTTTTTATTAAAACATTTATATTGGCATACAAAAGCACATCAAATACTATTTCCATATAAAGAAATAAGAGAACATCAGCTCAGGCCTGGTCAGTTTCCGGATGATGCACTAATACCATGCAATGGCGAGTTGCGTCAAGGCTTACAGACTCAATGGCGGCAGGGTATAAGGTCATCATTTAGTGTTCCGAGTGAACCAAGGAAGTGTACATATACTGGCTGATGGAGAAGTATAACATATTAATAGAAAATTAAAAAATGGAAAAATTTTGGACAGAAATAAGAAAAAAACTGTCATCTAAACATCTCACTGTCATAATGCCGCCTCATTTTTATCGATATAATTAACTTATTATTTTTTCAGAAACTACATTTTTTATAATCATGAATCTCAAGTTTATTCTGTTCATCGCATGCTGCTTTTGCAAATAGTTTGCAAATCTATCAATACAAGACATCTCTGGTTTCACTAAAGATTGGCAATGGATGGGTAGTCGATGGAAACTTTAAACTAATACACGTCATCAACTTGGAACAGTACATGGACGTGGCTGCAAATATATCATTTCTCATTCAAAAGCATATTCCGGCAAGCAAAAACAAAGAATTCATTTTACACCACATGCTGCAGATACAAGAACGCCTTAACGAATTGACAAATGTAAACAGAAGAACGCCTAGATCAATCGATTGGATCGGATCGGCTTGGAAATGGGTTGCTGGAAATCCTGATTCTACAGACTGGAATAATATATTAAAGAGTCAAGAGAATATCATCGAAAATAACAATGAGCAATACAAAATCAACAAAGAGCTTCAGCAGACGACGAATCAAGTTGCGGAAAAAATCAATGAAATCATCACCAGACTAAACAATATCACGAGTGGTAAAGACTACACCTTAATAGAACAAAGTACCATCAATGAGATCATTATTTTGAGGGATGAAATAAATGAAATTGTCCGAGCTTGCCAACTGGCCAAGAGTGGTATTGTCAACACGAATCTGCTAGATCAATCGGAGATAAATAGAATAATTGACGAACTGGAAACATTGCCTTATGGTAACGCAATAGAAGCAGTGGAATATAGAGCCCCATCAATTTACACAAATGGCTCATTACTATTGTACATCTTATCAATACCAAAGCTTGAAAGGAACTATTATAACTTGCTTCTCATTAGAGCTGCTATTAACGAAGAAATACAAATAGATTTACCGTTCGAGAAGGTGCTTGTTAGCGAGGCTGAGACCTATGGTATCAAAGGTAACTGCCTCTTAATAAGTAATTCAACAGTCTGCCAAAGAGCATCCGTAACTAAATTGAAGGAAGATGACTGCCTCAACCGCATTCTTAAAGGCGGATCAGCAAAATGTAAATACAGGCGTACGCAAGAAGAAATTGTCGAGTTATTGAATGATGACGTTATCTACGTGACAAACTACAAGGGTCTGATTAAGTCAAATGGCAAAACCGAGTTCCTGAATGGCACGTATCTTCTGCAACTCTCAAACGAGTCGGTAGTGATAAAGAATCATACTTACATGAGCAGTTCCATCACAAAATTTCAAGCTCTACCACCAGTACTAGCGAATATAACACATGACGACCTGCTGTTGGACATCAAATATGTCCATGAGGTAAGCCTTAATAACATAAACCGATTGAACCAGTTAGGAGTGAGATTCAATGGTACCATTGGAATTAACGTCATGATCATTGTCTCCATGACCTGTTGTATTGGATGGCTTTGGTACCAACAAACAAAGAAATTAAATCTTCCAAAGCTACGTGTCCAGCTACCAGTAATAGACTCCCAGATCTGCGGGACGCAGACATTTAAGGAGGGAGGAGTTAACAACGCTGGTAACACTGCTACCAAAAGTAATTTAGCAGTTTAAGCTCATTTATTATTTACTTCAACACGCGCTTCCGATCCAATTACGAAATTGCATTCTTGCTGAAATGATGGGAAAACAATTTTGCATGATCAGCGTCTGTATGCTTGCGCGTGTTGGTGTAACATGATCCATGGATTCAACGAGCCAACAAGGTTGTATGAAAACAGGCAGTCTTGGTTACGCGTTCGTACGATTCAGTCCGTTTAAAGTAGATAATTAATTTTATTAATAAATACTAATTTTTAATAAATAAAATTATGAAATTATAAAAAGAATTTTGTGTTAAATTATTCCTGGCGCTGTGGTTGCGCCGTAATAAATTTTTTTTGAGTTAACCTGTTTAAAATCCTTTAACTTACAGGATTATATAAATAATATATGCGTTGTTTATTTAGACGATATATTGGTATTTTCAACCTCTCTAAAAGAACATATAATGTCATTAACAAAAATTTTTCAGAGATTATCTGAGTATAACATGAAAGTACAAGTGGATAAATGTAATTTTTTTAAACATGAGTCGGAATACCTGGGACACAGTATAACACCTGATTAAACCAAATCCTAATAAAATTGAGGTAATACAAAAAATGTCTTTACCAAAAACAGCAAAACAGATAAGATCATTCTTAGGGTTAACCGGATTTTATAGGAAGTTTATTAGGGATTATAGTAAAATTGCGATCCCAATGATTTCATATCTTAAAAAAGGATCACACATAAATGTGAATAACACAAACTATATTGAATCCTTCAACAAATTGAAGCGAATTGTGTGTTCCCCTCCAGTTCTAGCATATCCAAATTTTGACAGGATGTTCGTTCTGACTACAGATGCTAGCAATGATGCTTTAGGCTCAGTTTTGTCACAAAATGGACATCCAATCGCGTTTTCTTCTAGAACATTAAATCAACACCAACGTAACTATAGTGCAATTGAAAAAGAGTTATTAGCTATTGTATGGCCAACAAAATATTTTAGGCCTTAATTGTATGGCAGAAAATTTAAAATACAGACTGATCATAGACCACTTGTATGGCTTAATTCTTTAAAGGAACCCAATATGAAGTTACAAATGTGGAAAATTCAGTTAAATGAATACGACTTTGAGATTGAATACATTAAGGGGAAACCTAACCAAGTTGCAGACTATTTTAGCCTCCTAGATATACACCACCTGGAAGAAAATTATCAAAGTGTTTGTTCTGACAGAGCTACGATACACAGCGGAAAAGAAGATTTAAATTATCATATTTTTATCGCAGATTCCCCAGTAAATATATTTCGAAACCAACTTGTTGTGAGATTAGGAAAAAACTTCCAATATAAAAGGAACATTTTATATCAAAAGAAAATAAGACATTTGATTACAATAGCAGAATATTCTGAAGATAAAATATTAGAATTTTTGAAGCAAATTCTTCCTATCAAGGGAACTATGGCCATTTTTTGTGAAAATTTTGATATATTCAAGAAACTTTAAACAACGATAATCCATTTCTTTTCAAACTCGAAAGAAACGAAATTTTTAAAATGCTCTACATTAGTAAAATACATTTTTGATAAAGAAAATCTGCTAGAGATAATAGAAAAGTTTCACAATGACAAGAATCATAGAGGAATGGAAGAAACATATATGGAATTAAAAGACATAATCTATTACCCGAATTTAAGGAAGGAAATTCATAAATTCATTAATAATATTATATGCAATATGTGTAAGTTCGATAGACGATCAATAAAAACAAAATTATGTGTAACAGAAACTCCAATCCATACTAACGAAATAATTCACATTCATATATGGTTTCTTAACAAACAAACAACCTTTTTAACATGTATTGATAAACTCTCTAAACACGTTTCAATCCATTATTTAAATGATAAGAATTCACTAAAGTACCGTTCAGACTATTATACAAGTATTAATACTTTTGTGGAAAATGCAACTCTGACATGTTGAGTTGTTATTGTTTTTTTGAAATTTTTGAAACAAATATAAGACCAGGGATGCATTTTCGTCAAAAGTATTAACACTTGTATTATAGTCTGAGTGGCCCTTAACAATTGTTGAGAAATTAAGAGAAAGATTCGCTATTTTGGGAAAACCAGAAAAGATAATTGCTGACAATGAATTCAATACTGTTTATATCAAAAACTTTCTTAACTACGAAGAAGTAAGTTATCATTTTACTGCACCAAATACCCATACAGGTAATGCAGATATAGAAAGATTCCATCTCACACTTAATGAACATATCAGACTTTTCAAATTGGAACAGAAACATAATGATTATGATGATAAAACACTTGTTTTAAAATCTGTTCAAATATATAATGATTCAATACATAATACAACAGGCTATAAACCAAATGACTTACTCCATAATAAGGTGGACAAATCTATTTGGTATATGTTGCACAATAAAATTTGTGAAAATAAAATCGATAGAATGCAAAAAATAAACAATAAAAGGGAAGATTGTCATGATTACAATGAAAGAGGATTAGTAAAGAATTTGGGATTTCAAAATCTTAAACAAAAACCAAAATATAAAACAAGTCAAAGAAAAAAACTTTATAGATGAAAATGGTTGTAAAAGAGACAAGCAATTGGTTAAAAGAGCTTTTAAATACCAGAATGAGATACCAGATGTTAAATTTTAAAGAAAAATAATAACTGGCAGAAATTATTCTAAAATTAAATAAAAGTTATGAATCGTAAAATAATATCTTTGTATATTTAAAACTTTAATAATTTCATATCACCACATTTCAGGAGTAATGTATATTCAAAGGGTGGCGGAGTTATATGTGTAAACATTATCCATTGTTATTATACTTTGTTACTGTTATCTTCTCTATGTATGTATGTATGTATGCATATGTATTAATATAATTAATTATATTTACTTTGGAATTCCTATTATATTTTTGTCAAATAGTTTTTCATTAATAATTCTGATTTATAACGATCAACAAACAACAATTTATATTTTCTTTAAATAAATAATTATTAAATAAAATAATAAAAAATATATTTATTTTAAAAATATTTCTTTTTACATTTGTGTTAATATTTAAAATATTGAAAATTGTTTTAAGAACAATTAATTATAGGCTAGGTATACATAATGAATAAATAAATGAAATGAAATGAAATAATAGCCGGTTAAGACGTTTTTTTGCTGTTTACATGGTTTCCATCATTATACATTTGTATAAAAATTACAAAATACAATGAAACACATTAATTAAGTTTTTACTTATATAAATGCAAAAGAATATATGAAATTTATAAAATTAAAAATGCTAAATAATGCTAAAACATTAATACAAAAATCTTTAATTTAGGACAAAATATCGTAGTCGAAATCGAAATACGCCAAACACGATAAGGCCTATTACTTGAGGTTTTTAGGATTTTTTACTACATTCACACTTTTATATATTGGTGTAAATTTTCTTTCCAATTTACATATATCCCGTTTATACGCACTTCTTATTTGCAAATAAAAGTGAAAATGTTGCAGCATTCATATATGTAGAATATACATATGGGTGATTCCATTCTAGCGTTACGTGACATTTGTACGACAAAATATTGAAAAAAATTTGAAAATCATGTTTGAAAAAAGTTTTTTCCTTACATTTAAGAAGCGTTTAAATAGCTTTACATTTAGTGAAAAAAGTATAAAAATCAAACCAAAAGATTTCAAGATATACCCAAAATATGACTTGCGTTACCTTACATAAAACAGTAGTGGGGCTTGACTTTACTAACAAAATTGCTTAATTCTGCTAACTGGGCAAGTCTTTTTAGACAAAAATTTTTTGTTAGGACTTAGACTGATATACATTTATTTTCCAAGCATCTAAATTAAAAAATCGTTTCCCCTTTTTTTCTATTAGCCTTAGTATGTTACGGTATATGGCGTTTCGTTACTTAAATTTCCACTGGATATTTTTTTGGTAAATAATAAGAAATACATACACAAAGTATTAACAAAACTGTATTTGTTATTTATAAATACTTATTAGCTTTATATGCTCACGTTGTATTTTGAAAAATATAATTAAAATTTATGAATTTATTGTTAATTGTTAGTCGCTGATAAAGCCAATAAAATAAAATAAAAAAAAACAGAATAAAAACCAGTCTTAAGACTGGTTAAACAATCCAAACCGAATCGAAAACTACCCTTACCAGCCCAAAAATTTATTTTTCGGAAAAAATCCGTACCATATACAGAAAAACCGGTTCCGAACCGGATGCAAACAGTATGATTTGTTTGACGCTGGTGATGTAGCTTTTCATTGGTGAAATAATTTAAAAACCGGTTTAGCGGGTTTATCGTGAAAGCGATGAAAACAAACGAACAAACTCAAAACCAAAATTTGAAGTAAATTTTAAACAAGCATTTACCATGCAAAAAATACTCACAATCTGGCGTTACGTTACACACTTTTGAATATTAATATTATATTAAATATTTGTTGTGTAAACGATTTTTTATTATCACATAAGCTAATAACAGTTTGTTAACATGCAAAATTTCACGCACTTGCTATCGTCAGCGTTTAGATGATGAAAATAAATGCTACTTTTCCTGGCGTTACGTTACATTGAAATATCATTTTTTAAAAACTAAAAAGTTATACGGTTAATTGAAATAAAATGGCTTTCTCTTCATATGTCTATGATTAGTAGTTGTTGTAGCAATAGTTTTGCAATAAAAGTATTACTGTGCAATTGCTCCTAGAAGTACAAAAAGTAAAGAGAAAATGCTCATTAAATTAATTAAAACTTCAAAAAACAAGAAGCCTAACTTTATAGCCCATTATTTCGCCATCACAACTAAGGAAAGCTTCGAACTCATAAATTTAGTTAATGTTTGGGTAAGCCTTAACTTTTTTCGCCATGGTGGACTTTTTTCTGGAAGTGCACATATACATATATTCAAAAATTGCAAGTCTGAACCGGGACACTGCTTGTCAGCATTGCCTTTTTCTGTTTTTGTACCACAAACAAAGCGCAAAAGATAAAAAATTAAGTCGGTTAACGTCCCTTTTCACAATGTATAGTTAAGAGTTAACTTGAACTTTAACTGACAGTTCTTCATATAAAACTTGCCGCTAAAGTCCCTGTTATCTTTTAACTGCACATTGTGAAAAGGTACGTAAAACAATTAAATTTTAATTAGTAATTAGTGTTTTTATGGGAATTTTTACAATTTAAGTTTAAAATTTGTAAACGCACTAATAATCCCAAAATTATATTTTACTTATTCAGTAAAATATTTTTTTTTTTTTTTTTTTTTTATTAATAAAATACATTGAAATTGATTATTGAGGGGTTTAGCTGGATCCTATGCGCATTTCACTGTTGCTAATGCAGATCATCAGGGAACCTTTACCCAAAGTTTCTTAGAACAACTAGAGTCATTATGTTATAAACTTTCATTTAAATAAATGAGAAGCTCAACAACAAATAACAAAGTTGAAACAAGAACTCAATAATCAACATGTTTTTTATTTTCTTACTTTACCATTACTACAATGGCTGACTTTTTTTCAGCATCAAATTGTAGATATAAAGAGTATGTAAAAAGAAAATAAATGTAAATAACAACAACAGCTATGCAAGATAGAGTGTTGCCACACAAGTATTTTTTGAGCGGGTGCCGTCAAATTAATAATTAGTAATTAGTGTTTTTATGGGAATTTTTACAATTTAAGTTTAAAATTTGTAAACGCACTAATAATCCCAAAATTATATTTTACTTATTCAGTAAAATATTTTTTTTTTTTTTTTTATTAATAAAATACATTGAAATTGATTATTGAGGGGTTTAGCTGGATCCTATGCGCATTTCACTGTTGCTAATGCAGATCATCAGGGAACCTTTACCCAAAGTTTCTTAGAACAACTAGAGTCATTATGTTATAAACTTTCATTTAAATAAATGAGAAGCTCAACAACAAATAACAAAGTTGAACTAAATTTTATATTGATTTCAATTAAATTTTATATTGATTTTATGTGTAATAAGTGGTAAGAAGTGGTTTTTTTATATATTATAATTTTCTAGCAATTTTCCTGCTTTGTTTGTGGTAAACAGGGTGACCGATGACATATTTCAAAAAGTAGCACCAAAAAGGGGATTTATTAAAAAAAAAGCGAGAAAACTACCCTAAACTTTTAATGTATTTTTATATAATTCAATCTAAAAAAGGAAGACAAAAATCGGCAAAAGCACTCGAAAAAGTGGCAAATTTACCATTTTGTCGGTCAAACGGTCACGCTGGTGGTAAAAACTAAAATTTACTTTTAGCCCATTCAGGCTGACTCCAAATTAAGCAGTTTCGTGATTTCAGTCGAAAACAAGTTGAAATTAATTTCCCATATATTTTGACAATTTCCAAATTAAATTATTTTACTTAATTTCGATGAAATTAACAAGAAATTACAAAATACAACTCTGTTTTTTGTACTAAAACTACTTTTATTTTCAAACATGAGTAAATTTACAACTATGAGAAACAACAATTAAAAGAAATAAAAATTTTGACATTCAATATTAAATTAAAAAAACATTGAAAATGATTAACTTTATGAAAATTTTTTAAAGAAAAATGTGTATAAGTGTAACAAAGAATTTATTCAACTGATAAAACTACTTTAATGTCTGCCGCAGAGAATAATATGTTTGCGAAATCAACTCAAATGTCATTCAGTGCCTGCATAAACACCTTTCATTTCGTTCGTAATTTAAGCTTGAAATTACTTAATTTCGTGTCAGCCTGAATGGTCTTTTTGACACAATTGTTAAGCCGATTAACAATTTTTCATCAGCCGCCGCCGCCGAGAAAATTGCTCGGTGCAGGTCATTGCTGCTTACGCAGGCCACTAGTACATATTAGTGACCTGCGTAAGCAGTCTGGAAATGTAAATACGTCATGTTTTTTAAATGTATTCTCGTGGCATGTATTACACTAAGCCAATAATAAATGCTGTCGCAGTATAAACGAAGCACGATGGTTGTATTGGTGTACGTGTATATGACTGTTAAGAAGCGATGCCGCCAAGACGTCTGGTTTAAACAAACAATGCAAAGAAGTACTATTGATACATGTATGTTTGTTATTTTGCATATTGTACATTTGGGTGTGTGTAAGATTTAGATGATAAGCTATTATGCTTGTGTTTAAGGGAGGTTTTTTAACGCAAGCGCACACATCTCATGTAAATGCATGTGTGCGTTTGTATGTGCGCAGAAAAATAAGAGAGCATAAAAAAATTATGTAGGTATGTATGTATGTACATGCATGACGTTATTATACGCGTCAATATGTAGAAAAAAGCACAAACACCATAAATTCTTCAGTCACGAACTATTTTCTTCTTTACTCTTATACCTGAAATAAGTTAAACAAATGTATAGCCGAACACGTTGTATAGTATGGGTGTAGTTAGACAGTGTGTAATTTGTACTCACATGTGTACGCCATGTAATTAAATTCTTGTTTAATCTGTGTGTAATTCTACTTTGGGTTCTACTTTTATTTATTTTTGTTTTCATTTTGACCTACACAAAAGTTGTGTAGTACAATTTTCTTCAATGTGTAATTGGAGACACAGCCATGTGTAAATTCATTGGCAGCACTGTAATCATTTTATTCACACACATGCACTAATATTTTTGCAGCTTGTAAACAAAGTTTGTCAATTATATGCCATGTATACAGTAACAGGCTGGGCTTGCATGTACCTAGTAAATTGTATCCTGATTCTTGTGTTTGCGTCAGAGTGGTTATTTTGTATTAATAAAAACAACAAAGAACAACAATAACAATATGCTAGCAAACGCAAGAATGATGAACTACAAGATTACGTCAATGCAAAAAAATAGTAGTCGTGTGTCGTCACGCACACTTCGTTTCTATTGCATGATAGTTTGGTTTATTATTTTTATACAACTCTTTAAAGTTATTTTGGCTGCAGGGTTGCCAACCGCTATGCAAGTACTGGTTTTGCCCACTTTTTTTACTTTTGCAGGTACTTACGAAAAAGAAGACAATACAATATTGATTTTGTTGTAGGTATTTACCCATTTTTAATATTCGACCTGTGAACTTTTAAGCAGTTCAGTTTTTTTTTATAATAATGCGTCTGTGTTGTCAGAAGGTAACCAAAAGTATTTGTAACAACTTTTTTGCATGAAAAATGTTAAAATACATATATTTTTTATAATTTGACCGCTATGTGTATGTGAAGATGTGATGTTGGTATGAATATGGATACATACATACAAACATGCTTTTTAGGAATGTACGAATATGTAAATTTTTCATTCCTTTTTTTAATTTGTATAATGCACCTGATGGAAGGGTGTTATGCGAGCAAAATATTAGTGCTGTTCACACTGAATTTGCTATTTGTTTACTTAATAAAATTATGTACCTACCATTTTTGATGTTTTAAAATCTAAAAAATTATTTAAAATACTACCATTTCCCTAAATAAACAAATTCAGTGTGAACTGGACTATATTAGACAATAGCTATTTAAAAATACATACATAATAGTTAGAGACTTTAGTTTTGGTATGTTTCGATTTGGTGCTATAAATTAACACAGAAAATATAAAATAAATAATAAAATTCAAAATTAATTATTAAAATTAATAAAACAAGTTAAATTTCGAAAATCAAAATAAACTCAATAAAAAATAAGGGGAAATAAAATAAAGTCGAATAGAATTTGATTGTTGTGATTTATTTCTTTCAATTTCTTAGTTTCCTATACTTATGCTTTAAGTCTTTCATTCGATTTTTCCCAGTCTTAATGGCAACTCTTACAATAGACGTGTGTCGTCACGTCTAACGGTAAACTGTCCGATTGGCGTAATCTTTTAATTTATCATTCTTGTATCAAACATATTGAAAGAAGAATATTAAGCTGTTTCTTGTAAAAGGTAAAAATTCCTTTAAGCATGTACATACATATGTATCTATGTACATATGTATATACAAATTATACATCTGCATTAAACTTAATAATGATGTTTATGAATATCTCGCTATAATTTTTTATTCGTTTCATTTCTATTTCATACAGATTAATAACTATGAAACAAGAGCAATGAATACTCAATAGTTAAGAACGCAGTAAAATGATGTTGGTTTGTTTACTTATACAAGAGCATTTACAAATGTGAAACAGAACATGTGTTGAGTAAATATCGGTTAAGTTCATGCAAAACAATAAGCTTTTAAACATCAGTGTTACCAGTTGTAGGAAAAAGGAAAATATAAGAATAATCGCCGAGAAGGAAGTTAAAAAATTTTAACGAGCTTTAAATTAAATTCAGTTATTATTAGTGGGAGTGATGTGCAACTTCGGTAAAATATTTCATTTAGATAAAAGTATTTAATTTTATACCATATTTCGTTTTCACGAAATGGATTACACATAAACATAAGTTAAATGTACACATAATTATCTTTCTTTTAAATACAATATTATTGTGGCATTCAGATGTCAATGAGAGAACTACCAGAGAAGAAATAACTTTTATTTTCAAAACCAAAAATGAGACTCAAGAAATAACTCTTATTTTTCAACCTAAAAGTAAAAGTTGAAAATTAGCTTCAAATTGTGTTCAAAGCAAAAAATAAAACCCAGAAAATAATTTTTAAAGTTAATTTTTTAATAAAACTCAGCCGATATTGGTACACTTTTTAATTTTATAAATAAATTTCACTTGAAGTTTGGAAAATAACTGAATAATCAATTCCGAAAGGGCAAACATCTGAAATTTTTAAGTTTTCAGGAAATAAAAATAAATAAATATTTGCTAATAAAGTATAATATTAAAAAAATAATAATATGTGGAACACATTTCGGGCCAAATTATCAAACGAAAGTTGGAAAAATATTTTGAAGTTAACGTTATTTATATATTTTTTTATATATATGAAATTAATGAGATGTGCCCTTTTTGAAATTCACGGTATTGAGTACACATAACTTAAAGAAGAAATCACATTAATTTGCAGAAGTATTTATTTCAGGCAAAAAGAGCAATGAGGGTAGCGCTGCGCTTGTACTTACTCTGTGCTTAAACAATAATTTCGAAAAGGGCATATCTCTTAAGAGTTGTTGCCTTTTTCTGTACATGTCATGACGACGAATACCAGAAATGTTCCCATTTCAAACATAGTAGCGCAGCGAAGCATTTAGGAACCATTTATATGAAAAAACGTATTTGTAAAAAATGCCCTTTTCGAAATGGCTGATGCAATTATTTTTATCGGTCAGCGGTAACAATTAATCAAATAAAAATATTACTTATAGGTATTTACTTACATTCATTTTAATTTTTTTATATTAAAAAGAAACAAGCACATGACCAAAGTTGTTAGACATCTATACAACTAATAATCAAATTTGCTTAAGAATTTATTCATTTCTCATAAACCAATTCCTTTTTTTTTTAATTTTTCATCTAGAAGTGTGTTTCTTTCCATAGCATTTCATATCAGGGTTGTGTGCAGGTCATTACAAGAATATATAATATATTTAAATAGTTTAAAGATTTATATTATTTAAAAATGCAAATGACAAATTAAAATATGTATTACTAATATGTATAGTATATACATATGTACTTAGTTATGTATGTATGTGTAAAAGTTAAAACTTTAATATAAAAGTGAAACCTATTACACATGTGCGACGCATACAAAAAAATTTCATGATTTCACTATATTGGCAACATTGCTATTGCGAGTTAATAACAAAAGATGAGATGAGAGAAAGCAGGATGAACAAAAGTCGTTTCAATAAACAATCTCTTTGTGTTAACAGTATCAAGGCGAATTCAGTATCAGGTGACCTTATCAGCCGAGCTGATTATCATCTTTTGATGCGAAATTGAGCGATTTGAACCAAAACGTCAAAATTTGCTCAGAAATCTTTTGACAGATTGGCTTTCTAGCATAGCAAACTACATTTTGTTTTTTGTGTTGTAAAATTGTTGTACTGATAAGGTCACCTGATACTGAATTCGCCTTGAAGAGTATGAAACGAAACGTTTTAACTCACAGTATGATAAAAGCAACAGTTTAGGTTAGTTTATTTTAGGTAGGAGCTCAGTATAAAGCTGCTATTACGTTGAAGTTCAACACCAGCAACGTCAGAAAGTTCCCTGAATTCAAGAGCGACCATTGTGGCCATTCTCTTTCCTGCAAGTCCAGGACAGTGACAAAGAAAATGTTCTATGCTTTCCTCTTCATCAATATCTTGGCAGCTATGGCAAAAGTCGTTGTGTTCAACCCTTAGCCTTTGTGCATGCCTACCTATGAGACAGTGTCCGTTTAACACGGACACTAGAATCGAGATTTGTTTCCTATTCTTTGAAATTAGGTAATCCGTACCTTCTCTATTTAGGTGAGTCCATAACTGCCTTGTGATCACGCAATCATTTCTTGTGACCCACCCTCTATTTGTTTCGTCCTCTGTCTTGCGCCTAAGTCTGAGCTTGCAAGAGAGTAGGGGTAGACCTACACATTCCAATCCGGTGGAACCTATAAGGTTGTCCCAATAGTAGCAAGCTCGTCAGCCCTAGAGTTCCCCTGTAAGCCTCTATGCCCCAGGATCCAGATGATCCTAATATCAAACTACTCTGCCATCTCATTTAGAGATGATCGGCAGTCGATGGCTGTTGTTGTTCTTAGAAGCGGGGATTCGAGGGCCTTAATAGCAGCTCGACTATCGGTGTAAATGTTAATAAATGTTGAAGTGACATTCACTTTTAACCAGTTCGCAACTTCTCTTATAGCAAGGATCTCTGCCTGAAAGACACTGCAGTGATCCGGAAGTCGCCTTGCAATACGAAGACCTAAAGCCCTCGAAAATACTCCATAGCCCACACCCTCATGTGTTTTGGAGCCGTCCGTATAAAAATCAAAACTTTTTCTTCTACCTAGAGTTCCATTCATCCACATTTCTGTAGATGGTATCCAAGTTTTATAAAGACGTTCGTGTAGTAGAGCAGGGGAGGTTTGGTAAATTCCCCATCCCCTAACTTCACCATCGAGTATTCTGCAGTGGCCGGTTCCATTTCCGTTCCACAGAGACGTACATATAAGACGGATTGCCGAGGACGTTGCCATCTCCTTCCCTACTAGATCTAATGGTAGTAGATGAAGAAGCATCCCCAGTGCATCCGTAGGAGTGGTGCGAATAGCACTGGTTACATACAAGAATGCAAGTCTTTGCACCTTGTGTAAGGTGTATAGATACGTCTTTTTCTCCAGGGATGGCCACCACGCGATGATGCCATACATGAGAATTGGATGTACTATTGCAGTGTAGATCCAATGAAAAATTTTTGGGGTAAGACCCCAATTCTTCCAAATGGATTTTTTACATAGATATAGTGAAATTGTTGCTTTTTTCACTCTCTAGAATATTCGACTTGAAACACCAAGATATTTTGCAGTGTTGGACACTTTTATCTCCGTATTATTAACTGTTATAGGTCGGAAATCAGGTATCTTATACTTCCTGGAGAAAAGGACTAGCTCCGTTTTATTAGGATTAACGACGAGCCCTCGTGTCTCCGCCCATTTTGTTAAATGTGAAAGACCATCCTGTAGGATGTCCCTTAAAGTTGTGAGGAATTTTCCTCTTACAGCTATTGCCACATCATCAGCATAAGCCACAATTCTGCACCCCCGCGATTTTAGAGATAGCAGCACAGGATTCAGAGCTAGAAAGGCGAAAGAACTCCTCTCTGTAGTGTACCCCTATTTACAAAGCGGGTCTGACTGGAAGCTCCTAGAGCCGCAGTTATCCTACGGTGAGTTAGTAGATTTTGAACCCACTTACACAATCCCGCGCCAACCCCCAGATTCGAAAATGCATCAATTATCGCATCTGGAGATATATTATTAAAAGCCCCTCAATATCCACGAAGGCTAAGAAGGTATATTCACCTACAGAAAGAGATTTCTCTATCGTGCCAACCAGCTCATGTAGAGCCGATTCTGTTGACTTTCCCGTTTGATATGCATGTTGATGCGGGGAAAGTAGTTTACCATTGATGGTTTTGCGGATGTAATGATCAACCATTCTTTCTAATGCTTTCAGAAGAAAGGATGATAGACTTATAGGTCTGAAGTCCTTCGGTGTGGTGTGAGAGCTTTTACCAGCCTTCGGTATAAAGACCACTCTCGCTTCCCTCCACTTTTCAGGAACATAACCCAGTCTTAGACAACTGGTGTAAATTCTCAGTAGCCTTGGGGCTACGAGATTCGATGCTTTCATATTTCAGCCGGTATGATACCGTCAGGTCCTGGTGACTCGTCAGGCTGGAAACTTCTCAGAGCCCAATTTAATGTCTGCATATTGACGGTGTCAGATATATTTTCCGCAGGAATGGGGTAAGGATCAGATGTCTGAATCTCAGACACTGAGTTACCCGGAAAATGAGTGTCCAGCAGTGTTCTTAACGACTCCTCGCTGGATGTAGCCCACGTCCCATAGGGATTCTTCAAATACCCCAGGGTACAGGGAGTAGCGGACAAAATTTCTCTCATGCGAGAGGCTTCTGAAATATTTTCAATATTTTTACAAAACTTCTTCCATGTTGTATTTTTAGCAATTCTTATCTGCTTTTTATACTCTTTTAATTTACCCTTATAAGCTATCCAGTCCAGTTAATTTCTGGATGATTTAGCCTTATTGAAGAATTTTCTACATGTATACCTAGACAATTGTAACTCTTTATTCCACCAAGGCGGTTTCTGTTTCCCCCTTGGCTTATTCAAAGGGCAAGACGACTCTCTTGCATTTTTGAAGATTGTAGTAGTGTTATCAATCTCACAATCTAAATCAGAAGTTTCTAGAAGTGACGAGTCTCCAATCGCTCCTAATTGTCTAGAAAAAAATAGTCCTATACAAACGCCAGTTTGTCTGCCTAATATTTCGGGAGATTTCTACCTCAGGTGCCCGCTCCCTAATACTAAACTCAATAAACCTATGATCAGAAAGGAATGTTCCTGAAGTACACGCCAATTCATGATCCTATCGGCTACCGAATCAGAAGAAAAGGTAACATCCAGGACTTCCTGTCTGTTCCTTGTTATAAAAGTGGCGGTAGGAACTAAGTCCCCAATGAACTAAGTCCCCAAAACTTAAATGAACTAAGTCCTTAAGTTTGGGGAGTTAGTTCGCTATGAACTAAGTCCCCAAACATAAAAATGAACTTGGCCCCCAAAAATTTAACTAAAAGAGAACTAATTTCCCAAAAGTCGTTGTTTTTTTTTTCATATAAAACTTTGGGCGCTTTGTTCATATTTGTTTTGGGGTGTTTGGTCATTAAAGATGTATCACCTACCGAGACTGGCAGTAGCAACTAAGTCCCCAATGAACTAAAACCCCAATAAGCATTTGGTATCCATCAATAGTATTTTGGATCTTAATGAGTAGTAGTGAATTACCAATTCTCCGCCACTTAAACTTGCAAAATTGTAGGCTGAAATTGTTAAATTGTGGTTGAAATTGTTAAATTTGGGTAATTAAAATTTGAAAATTCTTAAATTCTTGGAAATTTGATACCTGCGAGGGTGGTTCAATAAGTGCATCTTATTTTTTGTTTACATAAGGAGTTTTTTGTTTACATTAACTTTGTGGGAACGGGTGATTTTTTTGGGTAATATTAATTGTGATAACGGGTGATTTTTTTTTGTGGGTGTGGTTTAAGGGATTTTATAAGATTAAGATTTCACAAGTGTATATGCCGACGGGAAAATCATGAAAATGATTTTTCCTAATACCAGTGGTGAAAATAGTGATTATTAATTTTTCCTAATGCATAGGGCAATGTATGATAATTTTTCGTAATGCCTACGGCAATGCATGATAAGTTTTCCTAATGCCTACGGCAATGTATGATAATTTTTCGTAATGCCTACGGTAATGCATGATAAGTTTTTCTAATGCCTACGGCAATGCATTATAATTTTTCCTAATGCCTACGGCAATACATGGTAATTTTTCCTAATGCCTACGGCAATGCATGATAATTTTTCCTAATGCCTACGGCAATACATGAGTATTATTTTTTTCAAATGCCGACGGCAAAACACATTTTTATTTTTTTCAAATGCCGACGGCAAAACATGATTATTATTTTCTAGTACCAAAGGGAAAATTTCCAGTGTTGCCAGACTATAGAAATTCGTTATCGTAATACTATATCAGTAATATCAGAGAAAATAGACTTGATGACTACTACGCGATTCTCATATGAATCGGGAGAATGTGTGTATGATTTCCTCACGCTAATAAATTGTTTATAAATAAAATAATTAAATAAATTAATAAACAATTAATTTAATTATTTTATTTATTTATAAAATGTTCTCTTGTATATGAACACCCTATACTTGTGTGTGGATGATCCAGCTTGTTTGTCGCTGGTATTTATTTATTTATTTGTTTAAGAAATATAGTTGTATGTATGTGTGTATATTTGCATGTGTATGTACAAATACACATATTTGTATGTATGTATATGTGTATTTTCAATAATGGAGGAAATTCGATTTTCAACGAAAGTTTTCCACTTGTGAGCTGGTTTATTTAGCCACGCCAACACAATGGTGGAATCTGTCCACAAGAAGATTTCATAATTCTTGAGGTTAAGCTGCGATTGAGTAGACTCTATCATGTTTGCCAGTAGTTCAGCTCCGCATAATTCTTTCCTAGGTAAGGAAACGAATTTCACTAAAACTTTCGTTTTAGCTGCTAGCAGATGAAGGTAAATGGCTGCTGCATATGCTTTTTCCGACGCGTCACAAAAGCCGTGTATTTCGACTTTATAGGCGGGATCAAAATCAATGAAGCGGGGGATTTTAATTTGTTTAATGTTTATGTAGTCATCAAGGAATTCATGGCACTGTTGCATCGTCGGGGGATTCAAATCTTCGTCCCAGTCGGTACCGTCTTTCCAGATTTGCTGCATAATGATTTTTACTACGATGATTTTGGGTGACAGCCAACCTGCTGGGTCGAATAATCTTGCTATTTCAGATAGCACACATCTTTTTGTAGTGACCTTTCGAATGAGCGTAGTTTAAAGTTTAAAATAAAAATAATCGCCTCCAGCATTCCATCTGAGGCCTAAGGTTTTGGTTATACTGGAGTCTGATAATTTTAGAAACTGTTCCTCCAGTAAATGCGTTGACGGTAGTCCTTGTAGAAACATTTCATTGTTTGCCATCCACTTTCGAAGCGAAAAGCCTGCTGTAGCAAGAACTTTTATGAGTTCATCCCGTAATTTTAGCGCCGATGATATGGTATGTGCTCCAGAAAGGACGTCGTCGATGTACTTATAGTTCCGTAGGACTTCGGCCACGTTAGGGTGATCGGTTTTGCTCTCTTTGGCGAGTTCTAGCAACGTCCTGATTGCTAGGTAGGGGGCACAGTTCACGCCAAAGGTGACTGTTTTTAATTCGTAGTCTTGAATGAATTCAGTTGGCGAATTTCGATGTAAAATTCGCTGAAAGGGGATATGAGAGGGGTGGACTAAAATTTGGCGGTACATCTTTTCGATGTCCGCGTTAAAAACGTAGCGGAAAAATCTCCATCTTAATGTTAAAATCATTAAGTCGGCCTGTAGAATTGGGCCAGTATAAAGCAAATCGTTGAGGCTGATGCCATTTGCTGAGGGATTTGATGCATTAAACACCACACGTAATTTGGTTGTGGTGCTATCGGGTTTTAAGACAGCGTGGTGGGGCAAATAATATGTGCCGCTGTCACCACTTATGGGGGTTACCTTGGCCATTTGGCCCAGAGCAGAATATTCGGTAATAACTCGATCATATTCAGCTTTGAGTTGGGGGCTTTTGATCAAGCGCGCTTCATTTCGCAAAAATTGGGATAACGCGATTTTTCGGGATTGACCAATATTTAATTTTTCGGGGTCTTCTTGTTTAAAGGGAAGTGATACAACGTATGGACCATCTTGATTGCGGAAGGTAGTCGAAGTGTACAGCTTCTCACAATATGTGTCCTCTGGTGATGATTTTGCTTTCTTCGGGAGATCTTCAAGCTCCTAGTAACGTCGAAGTTGAGTATCCAACGCGACGGTGTCATAAAATGGAAAATTGCCTTTTTACACGGATTGGCGGTTACTTTACCGGTAATTATCCATCCGAAAGCAGTTTTCTGCGCAACCAAACACTGTTGTCTATCCCAGTGCAGCCCATCCCGAATTATTTTTGGGTAGACATCTCCACCGAGAAGTAGCTCAATTTCGGACCCACCACTGCGGTAAGTATCGGCTAACTGTAAATGTGAAAAACTGCTGTATGCCGGCGATGATGGGGGGTAATATGCAAGCTGAACTGTCAGCCTGTTTATGACTAATGCCTCTGTTTATGACTAATGCCTCTGAGGTAGCAGTTAATGAGTCACCTAAGCCATGTATTTGAGCTTGTGAAGATCGCGTGCTAAGGCTCAGACAGTTTTGTAGTTTTTGCGAAATGAAAGTTGCCTCAGATGCAGAATCAATCAGCGCGCGAACTGTATATTTGCATTCGCCCTGATATACGTCAACAAGAGCTGTGCCTAGGATGACAAATTGTGTCGTTGCTGGTAGATGTGTTGAGAACGATTGCAGCATTCTGTCAGCGGCTGACGTTGAGGGACTCATATCTAAAGGAGGCTGATTATTGTTTAAGTTGGTCTGAAAAGGGGGGGAAATTGCTTGGGGGGTGTTGGAAGATCGTTGGGCCGTTGATGTGCGATGAAGCAACGTATGATGTTTTCCTTTGCACCTATGACAAGCATATTTGCTTTTGCATGTTTGAAATCCATGAGATGTTCCCAGACAATTGGTACATCGATTTTGGTGTTTAACCGTAGCATAGCGTTCTTCGATTGGCATGGCTAGGAAAATGGAACAAAATCTCAGGGGATGATTCTGCGGACAAAGGGCACATTTTCCCTTCTTTTCTTTGGAAATATTAGTCTGGTAACTTTGAAGTCTTGGCTTTGAAGACGGATTAGATTTATTCAGCTTAGCCGGCTGTGCGGGTCTTGAACCATTCGAGCTCGCAAAAGTTGATAGAATATCAGCAACCGACTCTAAAGTGTGAAACCGAGATGTAAGAAATACATCCAGCTGCGTCCAAGTGGGCAAATCCGCAGTTTGGGGCAAAGATTGTTCCCATAAGTTAAGAGTAACTTCAGGCAAGCAGGTCGAACAGATATACACGAATATTGAATCCCAATTCCCCGTGTCAATTTGAAGCAAACGAAGATTTGTGATACAATTGCTAATTGTACGCTGCAGACGCCTTAAATCAGAACTAATTTCCCGCGACATCGGTTTTATATTGAAAAGTGATTTCAATTGTGCGTTAACTAGGACTCTCTTGTTTTCATAACGATGCATGAGGTTCTGCCATGCCATGTCAAAACCTTCGTTGGTCATGGGACAAGTTTTTAGAAGCTCACGTGCTTCGCCTTGTGTCTTCTTCATTAAGTGGCACATTTTTTCTACAGGTGACAGACGGTCGTTATTGCGGTACAAAGCAGTGAACATATCTCGGAATGTAGGCCAAGATTTGTAGTCACCATGGAATACTTCAGTATCGCAGGGGGGTAGTAGTAGTGAAATACCAATTCTGCGGCACTTAAACTTCCAAAATTGTTGGTGAAATTTTTAAATTTGGGTAATTAAAATTTTAAAATTGTTAAATTCTTGCAAATTTGTGAAATTTGATACCTGCGAGGGAGGTTCAATAAGTCCGTCCAAATTTTTGTTTACATAAGGAGTTTTTTGTTTACATTAACTTTGTGGGAACGGGTAATTTTTTTTTGGGTAGTGTTTAAAATATATATAATTTAAACAAATAACAAAAAAGATATAAATAAAAATTATCATTTATATTACTGTATCTAAAATAGATATCATAAAATTTATGTTAAAACATGAAATGTAACGATTAATCGGCAATCCATTGTGAATTATTGAATTTATATTTAACGCCTAACTTTCGAAGTTTGTAAATGTAGTAAAAAAATGTACTTGTAAAATCAAGAAGTAAAAAGAGCAACGACACTTAGAAAGAAACTGGCAAGCGGTGAGCATCTCCTCTTTTACAATAAATCTCTGAATTTAAACTCAAATCACCCTTTTTATTTTCAAACTCCCTTGTAATATCTCCACACCTTGAGAAATTATAAGGCATTTAAATAGGGAAAGGATTTCTGGGTTTCTTATAAAATCGCAATTTTGCCTAGGTGCTAACTATCTAAGCGACCACTGGTCCACATCCAACTCCTAGGTAAATCTACCCCCTAAAGGAACTCCGGAACCTCAAAGGCAACCTATTCATGGTCCTTCGAGCCGGATGGACCAGCGACCTATGGATTTACAGTCCATAAAATAAATAAATAAAGCTATTTATAACCTAATCCATTTCATAAGTTCACTTAATTCAAAATAATTCTTATTATCTCATTTTCTGTGTTTGTTTCCTTTTATTTATTTTCTCCTTATCAGAAGAACACAACACCAACGCAAGCGGAACCCCGATATACACCAGTGTTTAGTGTGCAAACGTTTTCATTTGTTTGTTGTTTTGTTTTTCTGGAAGAAATATCTTAACATTTATGTACTTATTATAAGATGGTAATTATACAGGTAGTATTAATTGTGGGAACGGGTATTTTTTTGTGGGTGTGGTTTAAGGGGTTTTATAAGATTAAGATTTCTCAAGTGTATATGCCGACGGGAAAATCATGAAAATGATTTTTCCTAATACCAATGGTGAAATAGTGATTATTAATTTTTCCTAATACCAATGGTGAAAATAGTGATTATTAATTTTTCCTAATGCCTACGGCAATGCATGATAATTTTTCCTAATGCCTACGGCAATACATGATTATTATTTTTTCAAATGCCTACGGCAATACATGATTATTATTTTTTTCAAATGCCGACGGCAAAACACATTTTTATTTTTTTCAAATGCCGACGGCAAAACATGATTATTATTTTCTAGTACCAAAGGAACAATTTCCAGTGTTGCCAGACTATAGAAATTTGTTATCGTAATACTATATCAGTAATATCAGAGAAAATAGATTTGATGACTACTACGCGATTCTCATATGAATCGGGGGAATATGTGTATGATTTCCTCAAGCTAATAAATTGTTTATAAATAAAATAACTAAATAAATTAATAAACAATTAATTTAATTATTTTATTTATTTATAAAATGTTCTCTTGTATATGAACACCCTATACTTGTGTGTGGATGATCCAGCTTGTTTGTCGCTGGTATTTATTTATTTATTTGTTTAAGAAATATAATTGTATGTATGTGTGTATATTTGCATGTGTATGTAGGTATGTGTATTTGTATGTATGTATATGTGTGTTTTCAATAATGGAGGAAATTCGATTTTCAACGAAAGTTTTCCACTTGTGAGCTGGTTTATTTAGCCACGCCAACACAATGGTGGAATCTGTCCACAAGAAGATTTCATAATTCTTGAGGTTAAGCTGCGATTGAGTAGACTCTATCATGTTTGCCAGTAGTTCAGCTCCGCATAATTCTTTCCTAGGTAAGGAAACGAATTTCACTAAAACTTTCGTTTTAGCTGCTAGCAGATGAAGGTAAATGGCTGCTGCATATGCTTTTTCCGACGCGTCACAAAAGCCGTGTATTTCGACTTTATAGGCGGGATCAAAATCAATGAAGCGGGGGATTTTAATTTGTTTAATGTTTATGTAGTCATCAAGGAATTCATGGCACTGTTGCATCGTCGGGGGATTCAAATCTTCGTCCCAGTCGGTACCGTCTTTCCAGATTTGCTGCATAATGATTTTTACTACGATGATTTTGGGTGACAGCCAACCTGCTGGGTCGAATAATCTTGCTATTTCAGATAGCACACATCTTTTTGTAGTGACCTTTCGAATGAGCGTAGTTTAAAGTTTAAAATAAAAATAATCGCCTCCAGCATTCCATCTGAGGCCTAAGGTTTTGGTTATACTGGAGTCTGATAATTTTAGAAACTGTTCCTCCAGTAAATGCGTTGACGGTAGTCCTTGTAGAAACATTTCATTGTTTGCCATCCACTTTCGAAGCGAAAAGCCTGCTGTAGCAAGAACTTTTATGAGTTCATCCCGTAATTTTAGCGCCGATGATATGGTATGTGCTCCAGAAAGGACGTCGTCGATGTACTTATAGTTCCGTAGGACTTCGGCCACGTTAGGGTGATCGGTTTTGCTCTCTTTGGCGAGTTCTAGCAACGTCCTGATTGCTAGGTAGGGGGCACAGTTCACGCCAAAGGTGACTGTTTTTAATTCGTAGTCTTGAATGAATTCAGTTGGCGAATTTCGATGTAAAATTCGCTGAAAGGGGGTATGAGAGGGGTGGACTAAAATTTGGCGGTACATCTTTTCGATGTCCGCGTTAAAAACGTAGCGGAAAAATCTCCATCTTAATGTTAAAATCATTAAGTCGGCCTGTTGAATTGGGCCAGTATAAAGCAAATCGTTGAGGCTGATGCCATTTGCTGAGGGATTTGATGCATTAAACACCACACGTAATTTGGTTGTGGTGCTATCGGGTTTTAAGACAGCGTGGTGGGGCAAATAATATGTGCCGCTGTCACCACTTATGGGGGTTACCTTGGCCATTTGGCCCAGAGCAGAATATTCGGTAATAACTCGATCATATTCAGCTTTGAGTTGGGGGCTTTTGATCAAGCGCGCTTCATTTCGCAAAAATTGGGATAACGCGATTTTTCGGGATTGACCAATATTTAATTTTTCGGGGTCTTCTTGTTTAAAGGGAAGTGATACAACGTATGGACCATCTTGATTGCGGAAGGTAGTCGAAGTGTACAGCTTCTCACAATATGTGTCCTCTGGTGATGATTTTGCTTTCTTCGGGAGATCTTCAAGCTCCTAGTAACGTCGAAGTTGAGTATCCAACGCGACGGTGTCATAAAATGGAAAATTGCCTTTTTACACGGATTGGCGGTTACTTTACCGGTAATTATCCATCCGAAAGCAGTTTTCTGCGCAACCAAACACTGTTGTCTATGCGAGTGCAGCCCATCCCGAATTATTTTTGGGTAGACATCTCCACCGAGAAGTAGCTCAATTTCGGACCCACCACTGCGGTAAGTATCGGCTAACTGTAAATGTGAAAAACTGCTGTATGCCGGCGATGATGGGGGGTAATATGCAAGCTGAACTGTCAGCCTGTTTATGACTAATGCCTCTGTTTATGACTAATGCCTCTGAGGTAGCAGTTAATGAGTCACCTAAGCCATGTATTTGAGCTTGTGAAGATCGCGTGCTAAGGCTCAGACAGTTTTGTAGTTTTTGCGAAATGAAAGTTGCCTCAGATGCAGAATCAATCAGCGCGCGAACTGTATATTTGCATTCGCCCTGATATACGTCAACAAGAGCTGTGCCTAGGATGACAAATTGTGTCGTTGCTGGTAGATGTGTTGAGAACGATTGCAGCATTCTGTCAGCGGCTGACGTTGAGGGACTCATATCTAAAGGAGGCTGATTATTGTTTAAGTTGGTCTGAAAAGGGGGGGAAATTGCTTGGGGGGTGTTGGAAGATCGTTGGGCCGTTGATGTGCGATGAAGCAACGTATGATGTTTTCCTTTGCACCTATGACAAGCATATTTGCTTTTGCATGTTTGAAATCCATGAGATGTTCCCAGACAATTGGTACATCGATTTTGGTGTTTAACCGTAGCATAGCGTTCTTCGATTGGCATGGCTAGGAAAATGGAACAAAATCTCAGGGGATGATTCTGCGGACAAAGGGCACATTTTCCCTTCTTTTCTTTGGAAATATTAGTCTGGTAACTTTGAAGTCTTGGCTTTGAAGACGGATTAGATTTATTCAGCTTAGCCGGCTGTGCGGGTCTTGAACCATTCGAGCTCGCAAAAGTTGATAGAATATCAGCAACCGACTCTAAAGTGTGAAACCGAGATGTAAGAAATACATCCAGCTGCGTCCAAGTGGGCAAATCCGCAGTTTGGGGCAAAGATTGTTCCCATAAGTTAAGAGTAACTTCAGGCAAGCAGGTCGAACAGATATACACGAATATTGAATCCCAATTCCCCGTGTCAATTTGAAGCAAACGAAGATTTGTGATACAATTGCTAATTGTACGCTGCAGACGCCTTAAATCAGAACTAATTTCCCGCGACATCGGTTTTATATTGAAAAGTGATTTCAATTGTGCGTTAACTAGGACTCTCTTGTTTTCATAACGATGCATGAGGTTCTGCCATGCCATGTCAAAACCTTCGTTGGTCATGGGACAAGTTTTTAGAAGCTCACGTGCTTCGCCTTGTGTCTTCTTCATTAAGTGGCACATTTTTTCTACAGGTGACAGACGGTCGTTATTGCGGTACAAAGCAGTGAACATATCTCGGAATGTAGGCCAAGATTTGTAGTCACCATGGAATACTTCAGTATCGCAGGGGGGTAGTAGTAGTGAAATACCAATTCTGCGGCACTTAAACTTCCAAAATTGTTGGTGAAATTTTTAAATTTGGGTAATTAAAATTTTAAAATTGTTAAATTCTTGCAAATTTGTGAAATTTGATACCTGCGAGGGAGGTTCAATAAGTCCGTCCAAATTTTTGTTTACATAAGGAGTTTTTTGTTTACATTAACTTTGTGGGAACGGGTAATTTTTTTTTTGGGTAGTGTTTAAAATATATATAATTTAAACAAATAACAAAAAAGATATAAATAAAAATTATCATTTATATTACTGTATCTAAAATAGATATCATAAAATTTATGTTAAAACATGAAATGTAACGATTAATCGGCAATCCATTGTGAATTATTGAATTTATATTTAACGCCTAACTTTCAAAGTTTGTAAATGTAGTAAAAAAATGTACTTGTAAAATCAAGAAGTAAAAAGAGCAACGACACTTAGAGCGGTGAGCATCTCCTCTTTTACAATAAATCTCTGAATTTAAACTCAAATCACCCTTTTTATTTTCAAACTCCCTTGTAATATCTCCACACCTTGAGAAATTATAAGGCATTTAAATAGGGAAAGGATTTCTGGGTTTCTTATAAAATCGCAATTTTGCCTAGGTGCTAACTATCTAAGCGACCACTGGTCCACATCCAACTCCTAGGTAAATCTACCCCCTAAAGGAACTCCGGAACCTCAAAGGCAACCTATTCATGGTCCTTCGAGCCGGATGGACCAGCGACCTATGGATTTACAGTCCATAAAATAAATAAATAAAGCTATTTATAACCTAATCCATTTCATAAGTTCACTTAATTCAAAATAATTCTTATTATCTCATTTTCTGTGTTTGTTTCCTTTTATTTATTTTCTCCTTATCAGAAGAACACAACACCAACGCAAGCGGAACCCCGATATACACCAGTGTTTAGTGTGCAAACGTTTTCATTTGTTTGTTGTTTTGTTTTTCTGGAAGAAATATCTTAACATTTATGTACTTATTATAAGATGGTAATTATACAGGTAGTATTAATTGTGGGAACGGGTATTTTTTTGTGGGTGTGGTTTAAGGGGTTTTATAAGATTAAGATTTCTCAAGTGTATATGCCGACGGGAAAATCATGAAAATGATTTTTCCTAATACCAATGGTGAAATAGTGATTATTAATTTTTCCTAATACCAATGGTGAAAATAGTGATTATTAATTTTTCCTAATGCCTACGGCAATGCATGATAATTTTTCCTAATGCCTACGGCAATACATGATTATTATTTTTTCAAATGCCTACGGCAATACATGATTATTATTTTTTTCAAATGCCGACGGCAAAACACATTTTTATTTTTTTCAAATGCCGACGGCAAAACATGATTATTATTTTCTAGTACCAAAGGAAAAATTTCCAGTGTTGCCAGACTATAGAAATTTGTTATCGTAATACTATATCAGTAATATCAGAGAAAATAGATTTGATGACTACTACGCGATTCTCATATGAATCGGGGGAATATGTGTATGATTTCCTCAAGCTAATAAATTGTTTATAAATAAAATAACTAAATAAATTAATAAACAATTAATTTAATTATTTTATTTATTTATAAAATGTTCTCTTGTATATGAACACCCTATACTTGTGTGTGGATGATCCAGCTTCTTTGTCGCTGGTATTTATTTATTTGTTTAAGAAATATAATTGTATGTATGTATGTATGTATGTATATTTGTATGTGTATGTATGTATGTATGTATATTTGTATGTGTATGTATATTTGTATGTGTATGTATGTATATGTGTATTTCTATGTAGGAGTGTGGATGCTTGTGAGTGAAATATTTTGTAGAATACATTTATATTTTGCAACATAATCAGTTTCTTTGTCTACGATTATTTTAAAGCAGCAAAGTTTCAATTAAGTACAGTCATCAGCAGAGAAACAAAAAGTAAATATGCTGCAAGGATACTGCTACTAATTTTTGTATAAATACGCCAACTTTTCTAACCATCACATCAGTACTTTATTGTATTTACAACCATCATCAGAAATTGTGTTAAAGTGAAATAATAACAATAAAATAATTAAAAATGAGTTCTTCAGGTTATCAGTGTGAAAGATGCCATAAGGTATATAAATACCAAAAGTCCTTTTTGGATCATGTCAAAAATCATAGTGTGCAGGATCAAGTGGCCGTAAGCCGGCACAGAAATCAAGAACAACCGCAGACATCTCTTGAAAATTATCAACAGCACCTAAATATGTCTCATCATCAGCAACATCCTTCTCTACATTACCCCCAATATCAAGTACCAATGAATTATCAACAATACGGTATGCCATGGAATAATCCGTTTTTGGGATTAGGAGTGCCAATGCAATATGAGTACCCAATTTACAATTATAATCTCATCACACCAGATAATCAAATGCAGCAGTATTCCAATTTGATGCAATGGCAACCTCTTAATTATCATCAACAAGAGCAGCAGCAACAACAAGCTCAACAACAAGGTGTGGATATCCATGGAGGGAATTTGTACAACGATGCTATGGACATAAGTTTACCGGAAAGTGCTGGAGAAGAGAAAGAAGAGAAGAAACTCTGCCAACTCCAATGAGGGCTTCACATTCTAGGACCTTCTTCTGTCCTAGAATGTGAATGTGAGATGTTTCAAAATATCGAAAGACTTCAAAAATCATATCGCCACATATGCTATTTTAAATAGAAAGGACCAACTTCTGGAAGAGTTTATGAAGGAAAACATAAATATTTTTATTGAGAGACTTCACATGACTTTGTGTAAGCATTCAATTATTAAATTTCATGTGAGTATTGTGGCGGAGTATATCAAAATTGTTGAAGAAGATTTGGAGTTGTGTGTTATAACACATGTAGCTAAAATGAGTTTGGTTACGAAGGCAGACAACATAACAGAAATATTCCGTAAACAGATTGAGGAGGTTTCAACCAAAATGACCGAATTTGAAGTGCGTGATTCTGGTTGGACTTTATCACGCATAGTCCGAGCAGAAATCAACATCAACAAATCGTCGCTCGTCAAAGGGTCAAGTTGGATATCCACACCTCAAAAACTAATAAAAAAAGCTTGCATCAATATTGAAAATGATGATGAATACTGTTTCAAGTGGTGTTTGATTGCTGCCATGGATACCACAACATACGATCACCCAAAACGTTGCAGTTCTTATGGTATTCAGGACATTTCAGCAGACATTATTTTTACGCGAAATGGTGAAGTGCTAAATTTCTAAAATTTAAGCTTCCCATTAGCTCTAAAAAAATTAACGTGTTTGAGGTGAACAATCCTAGAATAAGTGTTAACGTATTTGGGTATGATGAGGGGGCAAATGAAATCATTGGTCCCTATTATGTGACTAAGGAAGAGAAAATTACTCATGTAAACTTGCTTCTTTTGGAGAATGGTGAAGTTCATCACTATATTTTGATAAAGGACATATCAAGGTAAGTTAAAAAATTTTACAACACTTTAATTTAATGATACATATACTTGTTTTATATATATATTATAATAGATACATTTTACTAATAAATTTTTATCTATTTTTTATCATTCACAGACTTTTACGAAGTCAGATAACGAAGGATGGACACAAACTACATTTCTGCAACACCTGTCTGCAGTACACTCATAGCGAGAGTGGAATAAGTCATCATAAGACTGAATGCGGTAAAATTGTGACAAGTATGCCATCAGGTCTGGATGCAATTCTCAGCTTTAAGGGGCATCAAAGGAAAATGGATGTCCCCTTTGTGGTTTACGCTGACTTCGAATGCATCCTGGAAGATATAAGTGATAATGTAAGTAATAAAAATAGTTTAATTAAAAAGCACACTCCTTGTGCATTTAGTTATTATATTAAGTGTCTCCATAATAGTAAGTTAGATAAGTTAAGGGTTTATACTGGGAAAGATGCCTCCAAAAAATTTGTATCATATTTAGTTAAAGATTGTGAGAATATTTACAATAATTATTTAGTTAATAATAGGCAAATGGATACTTTATCCCCTTCTGATGTTTATAGTTTTTATAGTGCGGTAAAGATCGCGTTAGAGATCATTGCCACATAAGTGGTAAATATAGAGGTGCAGCCCACAATAAGTGTAATTTAAATTATCAAATTCCCAAGTTTATACCAGTTTACTTTCATAATTATTCAAACTATGACTCACATCTTTTTATTAAAGAACTAGGTGAAATTTCAATGCAGCTGAAAGTACTCCCTCTCAATAAGGAGCTTTATATATCCCTCTCCCAATTTTCAGAAATGAGTGATGGTCATAAGCTTGAAATAAGATTTCTTGATACAATACGTTTTATGGCTGAGAGTTTGGAATCATTAGCCTGCAATTTGTCGGATAATGATTTCAGCACTATAAGGTCATTATTTCAGTCAGAAAACGAGTTTCAGCTTATTAAGAAAAAAGGTATTTTCCCCTATGAGTACCTAAATTCATTTCAAAAATTAGATGAGTGTCAGCTCCCTTCACGCAGTGATTTCTTTAATAAGTTGAACAATAAAGAGTGTTCTTTAGAGGAATACTCACATGCTGTAGATGTATGGAATACTTTTGGTTGCAAAACTATGAAAGACTACATGGAACTTTACTTAAAAACAGATGTCCTCTTACTGACAGATATTTTTGAGAATTTTAGAAAAGTTTGTAATTTATGAGCTCGATCCATGCCAGTATTATACAGCACCTGGCCTTTCCTGGGATGCAATGCTCAAATATACAAAAATTGAATTAGAGTTATTGACAGACATAGACATGTACAATTTTATGAAAAAAGGTATACGTGGGGGGATCGTACAGTGTAGCCAAAGATATTCGAAAGCGAATAACAAATATTTGGAAGATTTCGATGCATCAAAACCATCAGAATTTCTTGTCTACTTAGACGCAAATAACCTTTACGGTTGGGCAATGTCGGAATATCTTCCTCATGGTGGGTTCAGATAGTTATCGCAAGACGAGCTGAATCTGGATCCAAACAGCATAGCTGATAATGGAACAGACGGTTATGTATATGAGGTCACGTTGGATTATCCCTCTCATTTACACGACTTGCATAATGATCTTCCTTTTTGCGCTGAAAATAAGAAACCTATGCAAGCGAAGTACAACAAGTTGATAACCGATTTCTCTACAAAGCAATCATATGTGATACACTTTAGAGTTCTAAAACAGTGCTTAGAATATGGCTTAGTTTTAAAGAAAACTCATCGTATTCTAGCATTTAAACAATCTCCATGGTTAAAAGGCTACATTGACTTAAATACCAGACATAGAGCCACTTCTAAAAATGCTTTTGAAAAAAATTTTTTCAAACTACTCAATAATGCTGTTTATGGTAAAACCATGGAAAATGTGGACAAGAGGAGAGATGTTAAAATTGTCAATAGTTGGGAGAAAACGAATCGGAATCATTTGGGGGCCCGAGATTGGATATCAAAATCAAATTTTCATAGTTTATCTATATTTTCCGAGGACCTGGTAGCAATCGAAATGACAAGAGTCAAAACCTGCTACAATAAACCAATTTACTTAGGATTTTGTGTACTCGAGCTGTCCAAATGGAAAATGTATAATTTCCATTACGGGTACATGGAACCTAAGTTTAAGACAAAACTCTCCTTAAACTATATGGACACGGACTCTTTTATATATTCAATAAAGACGGACGACTTTTATGCTGACATAAAAAATGACATACAAGAACAATTTGATACATCGGACTATCCTACAGACAACATTTATAATTTTCCTCTAGTTAATAAAAAGGTGCTGGGTATGATGAAAGATGAAAATTGTGGTAAAATAATGAAAGAGTTTGTCGGGTTGCGATCTAAAATGTATTCATTTAGTGTTCAAGATCAAAATGATGTAAAGAAATCGAAGGGGGTAAAGAGAGCCATATTAGATAAATATAGTTTAGCTACTTATAAAAATTGTTTATTCAATAAGACCAATGTATATGATAGTATGTTAACATTTAAATCTAAGCTACATCAAATATATACTAGTGAATTAAATAACAATTTCCAATTTGATGCAATGGCAACCTCTTAATTATCATCAACAAGAGCAGCAGCAACAACAAGCTTAACAACAAGGTGTGGATATCCATGGAGGGAATTTGTACAACGATGCTATGGACATAAGTTTACCGGAAAGTGCTGGAGAAGAGAAAGAAGAGAAGAAACTCTGCCAACTCCAATGAGGGCTTCACATTCTAGGACCTTCTTCTGTCCTAGAATGTGAATGTGAGATGTTTCAAAATATCGAAAGACTTCAAAAATCATATCGCCACATATGCTATTTTAAATAGAAAGGACCAACTTCTGGAAGAGTTTATGAAGGAAAACATAAATATTTTTATTGAGAGACTTCACATGACTTTGTGTAAGCATTCAATTATTAAATTTCATGTGAGTATTGTGGCGGAGTATATCAAAATTGTTGAAGAAGATTTGGAGTTGTGTGTTATAACACATGTAGCTAAAATGAGTTTGGTTACGAAGGCAGACAACATAACAGAAATATTCCGTAAACAGATTGAGGAGGTTTCAACCAAAATGACCGAATTTGAAGTGCGTGATTCTGGTTGGACTTTATCACGCATAGTCCGAGCAGAAATCAACATCAACAAATCGTCGCTCGTCAAAGGGTCAAGTTGGATATCCACACCTCAAAAACTAATAAAAAAAGCTTGCATCAATATTGAAAATGATGATGAATACTGTTTCAAGTGGTGTTTGATTGCTGCCATGGATACCACAACATACGATCACCCAAAACGTTGCAGTTCTTATGGTATTCAGGACATTTCAGCAGACATTATTTTTACGCGAAATGGTGAAGTGCTAAATTTCTAAAATTTAAGCTTCCCATTAGCTCTAAAAAAATTAACGTGTTTGAGGTGAACAATCCTAGAATAAGTGTTAACGTATTTGGGTATGATGAGGGGGCAAATGAAATCATTGGTCCCTATTATGTGACTAAGGAAGAGAAAATTACTCATGTAAACTTGCTTCTTTTGGAGAATGGTGAAGCTCATCACTATATTTTGATAAAGGACATATCAAGGTAAGTTAGAAAATTTTACAACACTTTAATTTAATGATACATATACTTGTTTTATATATTTTATAATAGATACATTTTACTAATAAATTTTTATCTATTTTTTATCATTCACAGACTTTTACGAAGTCAGATAACGAAGGATGGACACAAACTACATTTCTGCAACACCTGTCTGCAGTACACTCATAGCGAGAGTGGAATAAGTCATCATAAGACTGAATGCGGTAAAATTGTGACAAGTATGCCATCAGGTCTGGATGCAATTCTCAGCTTTAAGGGGCATCAAAGGAAAATGGATGTCCCCTTTGTGGTTTACGCTGACTTCGAATGCATCCTGGAAGATATAAGTGATAATGTAAGTAATAAAAATAGTTTAAGTAAAAAGCACACTCCTTGTGCATTTAGTTATTATATTAAGTGTCTCCATAATAGTAAGTTAGATAAGTTAAGGGTTTATACTGGGAAAGATGCCTCAAAAAAATTTGTATCATATTTAGTTAAAGATTGTGAGAATATTTACAATAATTATTTAGTTAATAATAGGCAAATGGATACTTTATCCCCTTCTGATGTTTATAGTTTTTATAGTGCGGTAAATTTGCATATTTGTCAAAAATTTTTAGGTAAAGATCGCGTTAGAGATCATTGCCACATAAGTGGTAAATATAGAGGTGCAGCCCACAATAAGTGTAATTTAAATTATCAAATTCCCAAGTTTATACCAGTTTACTTTCATAATTATTCAAACTATGACTCACATCTTTTTATTAAAGAACTAGGTGAAATTTCAATGCAGCTGAAAGTACTCCCTCTCAATAAGGAGCTTTATATATCCCTCTCCCAATTTTCAGAAATGAGTGATGGTCATAAGCTTGAAATAAGATTTCTTGATACAATACGTTTTATGGCTGAGAGTTTGGAATCATTAGCCTGCAATTTGTCGGATAATGATTTCAGCACTATAAGGTCATTATTTCAGTCAGAAAACGAGTTTCAGCTTATTAAGAAAAAAGGTATTTTCCCCTATGAGTACCTAAATTCATTTCAAAGATTAGATGAGTGTCAGCTCCCTTCACGCAGTGATTTCTTTAATAAGTTGAACAATAAAGAGTGTTCTTTAGAGGAATACTCACATGCTGTAGATGTATGGAATACTTTTGGTTGCAAAACTATGAAAGACTACATGGAACTTTACTTAAAAACAGATGTCCTCTTACTGACAGATATTTTTGAGAATTTTAGAAAAGTTTGTAATTTATGAGCTCGATCCATGCCAGTATTATACAGCACCTGGCCTTTCCTGGGATGCAATGCTCAAATATACAAAAATTGAATTAGAGTTATTGACAGACATAGACATGTACAATTTTATGAAAAAAGGTATACGTGGGGGGATCGTACAGTGTAGCCAAAGATATTCGAAAGCGAATAACAAATATTTGGAAGATTTCGATGCATCAAAACCATCAGAATTTCTTGTCTACTTAGACGCAAATAACCTTTACGGTTGGGCAATGTCGGAATATCTTCCTCATGGTGGGTTCAGATAGTTATCGCAAGACGAGCTGAATCTGGATCCAAACAGCATAGCTGATAATGGAACAGACGGTTATGTATATGAGGTCACGTTGGATTATCCCTCTCATTTACACGACTTGCATAATGATCTTCCTTTTTGCGCTGAAAATAAGAAACCTATGCAAGCGAAGTACAACAAGTTGATAACCGATTTCTCTACAAAGCAATCATATGTGATACACTTTAGAGTTCTAAAACAGTGCTTAGAATATGGCTTAGTTTTAAAGAAAACTCATCGTATTCTAGCATTTAAACAATCTCCATGGTTAAAAGGCTACATTGACTTAAATACCAGACATAGAGCCACTTCTAAAAATGCTTTTGAAAAAAATTTTTTCAAACTACTCAATAATGCTGTTTATGGTAAAACCATGGAAAATGTGGACAAGAGGAGAGATGTTAAAATTGTCAATAGTTGGGAGAAAACGAATCGGAATCATTTGGGGGCCCGAGATTGGATATCAAAATCAAATTTTCATAGTTTATCTATATTTTCCGAGGACCTGGTAGCAATCGAAATGACAAGAGTCAAAACCTGCTACAATAAACCAATTTACTTAGGATTTTGTGTACTCGAGCTGTCCAAATGGAAAATGTATAATTTCCATTACGGGTACATGGAACCTAAGTTTAAGACAAAACTCTCCTTAAACTATATGGACACGGACTCTTTTATATATTCAATAAAGACGGACGACTTTTATGCTGACATAAAAAATGACATACAAGAACAATTTGATACATCGGACTATCCTACAGACAACATTTATAATTTTCCTCTAGTTAATAAAAAGGTGCTGGGTATGATGAAAGATGAAAATTGTGGTAAAATAATGAAAGAGTTTGTCGGGTTGCGATCTAAAATGTATTCATTTAGTGTTCAAGATCAAAATGATGTAAAGAAATCGAAGGGGGTAAAGAGAGCCATATTAGATAAATATAGTTTAGCTACTTATAAAAATTGTTTATTCAATAAGACCAATGTATATGATAGTATGTTAACATTTAAATCTAAGCTACATCAAATATATACTAGTGCATTAAATAAGGTAGTATTAAGTTATGGAGACGATAAGAGAAAAATTAGGACAAATAATATTAACACATATGCATGGTATCATTTTCGTATTAAGGAAACTAACCCTGAATACGAACTTGACATGTTGCTAGATGAGATTGCTAGAATGCAAGAAAATGGCTAAAATTAATTAATTTTTAGTTAATTAGTTTTAAATTTTTAAGTTGTATATAAAATCTTTGTTATTAAGAAAAATTCTTGTAAATAAAATCCTATTTATTAAAAGAAAAATTGATGTATATGAAATCCTATTTATTATTGTTAAAATTATATAATTATAATTATAAAATCCTATTTATTTATTTATCAAGAAAAATGATTGTACAAATGTAAATAAATTTTTAAGAAAAAATTTGAAATAAAATATTGAAAAAAGAATCAAATATGTGACTGGTGTTTATTTCTTTAATGGTTTTACTTCGTTGGATCAAAAAATTTTTTGTTTTTGCTTATTTGCAAATTCTTGTTTTCATATCGCTTAAACATGCACAGTCTTGCTTTAATATCATTTAACCATGCTCAGTCTTGTTTTCTTTGAGAAGTTCTGTACAAGAGAAATTGAATTTCACAATATTATTAAATTCCATTAAATTTCATAAAGAGAAACAACCAAGACAATGGAAAATATTTATCAATTGAGATGAATATTAACAAATTTACAAACAGATGATTCCTAATTTTCCTTTAGAAAAAATAATACAAAACGAGGAATATTTTAATAATACAATTTTATTTTATATTTATTTCTTTTGTTTCTTTTAATAATACAATTTAGTTTAATTTTTATTTATTTTATTTATAATGATGGAAACATTTCGTAGTATCCAATTATTAGATGTTCTAATATACTTTTTCGTAAAAAATATATTGTACATCTACAAGTATCGGGTCCTTCCTCACACTCAGGATCATACCAAGGACAGCTTTTGAAGTGCCCTTCTGTGTTGTCTTCATCTTCCATAACTCCATATTCTTCGTTCTCATCCAGCATATTTTGGAAAAAATTTTATCATCTCCCAATGATCAGAAAGCCTGAAGCTTTCAAAATCTCTCATAAATTGGTTTAGAGTACGTCTAATTTGGCTCATTTTATTTGCTGATAAATGAATGATGATGAATGTTGGAAGGTTCCTTAAAGACTAATTTTCTCAGTAAATTTTTAAACATCTCTATTCCATTATTCTTTTTAGCACTCTATCTCTCTCTATCCCTTTTTTCTCTATAACTATCTCTTTCTGTCTACCACTATCCACCACTTATTCACTATTTCACCATAATTATTTTTGAATAGTCTTCTTGAAGTCATCATCGCTTCTTTTAAGATCATTTCCAGTAAAACATTCAAAGTGAGAAGAACTAATTAAAAAAATGGACTCCACATCAAATCTTATTTCAAAATTTAATGAACTAAACAGCAAAACTTTAATCCACATAAAGGAGCTTGAATCATCAACGAAATACACTATTAAAAATGTGTTACGTGTAACAACTAAATATGGACCAACTCTAAAAGTGGAAATGAATAAACACATAATGTTCCTGCCTAAACGATATAATATTTTAACAGATGATGATATTAAAGATCTATCCAGTGGATCTTATTGCTTAAGCAGAGAAGGTGAAGAAAATCTAATCGTTGAGAGTGAGCTGAGTGAATTTCTAATTCAAAATTCCCAATTTCCTATTTGGCAATAAAATATATTAGTTTTGTATTTTAAATTATAAATAAAAAGACATTAAAGAGTTTTGTAAGATATAAATGTTTGTGTTTTTATTTAATATTTTCAGTTATTTCATAAAGAAATTTAAGACATAAGTGACCACAGGTAAATGTATTAAAATTCTGATGTTGGTTATAGTTGTATTTTACATTTGTACCAAGATATTTGACTACTTCTGAAGGAGGTTGTAAGTTTCCAAAGCTATCGAAATATTCTTTTTCATTGTCGTTTTTATAATATGCTACCCAATGTGTACCAGGTCCTGTTGATACATCTAAGTTGATTATTCCACATTCAATTTTCTTTGCTCGTTTTGGTGAGTATTCAACATGAAAACTCCTCTAAAATATGGAATATTTATAGAGAAACGGTTTAGGTCCACATCAGATAGTGGTCTGTTGGGTAGCATCTCTAAGAGTTTTTTGATTCTTCTTTGTGAACTAAGCCATAACCTTTTTTATATGGTTTTAAGTAAAGTCCTTTGCCAACTGCTATAGATTCCAATTGATGTTCTAAACAGTTTTTTATTATTTAGCTTGTTCTTTCCAACATTTTTCTTTTTTTCTCCACACCCATACCAAGTTTTGTTTTGGCTTTCATTGCGTTAGTAACCATATATGCAAATGATTTTTCAGCAAGACTACTATCTTTTGATAAAACTCGACTCCAAGCTGAATTTTCTAGTATTTTATCAGCTTTATGTCTAGTACTTAAATCCCTATTTTTTGAATACGCAATATCGTGATTTTTACAAGCAGAGTCCAATAAATTAATTCCTTTGTCACCTCGATTTAAACGTTTTTGTAGTTTTGTTCCAGGTCCACAGTACTGATATCCAGGAAGATGAAGTTCAACAGGTAGAGCGTTTATTATTTTATCTACTATACCTCCTCCAACGAAGGTGTTTTTATGACTAAACGTTTTCTGATATCGTATAACCATATTATCTAATTTTTTCTATAATAAGAGGTAACAATTATGAAATGCATTTAGTTACAAAAATGCAGTTAGTGAAACAACGTAAAAATATTTTAGTTCGTAATATTGATCAATCATCGAACATTACTTCAAAAATAAAGCACAGCCCCCTCTTACCAAATTCTATTCGTGCTCTAATAGTGGGACCATCAAATTGTGGAAAGACTAATGTTATGATTGGCTTACTAGAAAGTCCTAATGGACTCAAGTTTTAAAACATCTATTTATACTCAAAATCTTTATATCAGCCCAAATATGAATATCTGAAGAAACTAATTTCACCAATTAAAGGAATGGGATATTATACATTTACAGATAATGAATCAGTTATTCTACCTGACGAAGCTAAAACTAATTTAATTATGATATTTGATGATGTTGCATGTGAAAAGCAGAATAATATACGTACATATTTTTGTATGGGGCGACATAGGGATGTTGATTCATTTTACTTGTGTCAAACTTATACTAGAATTCCCAAGCATTTAATAAGAGATAATGCAAATGTTATTATAATGTTTAAGCAAGATGAGACGAATATGAAGCATGTTTATAGGGATCATGTTGGCAGCGATATGAGTTATGAAAAGTTCCAAGAAATTTGTCGAGAGTGTTGGAAGGATAAATATGGATTTTTGGTGATAAGCAAAGATAATGAATTAAACAATGGTCGCTACAGAAAGCAATTTGACTATTTCATAACTATATAAACTACTCTTGATAAACATTCACTTTAGTTATTAATCTAACTTTAAACTTCATACATCTATTTGCTATAAGCTGAGTTGCTATCTGATAAACTGATCTGAAAACCAGACCAGGTGCTAAAAAGCTGATCTGAAAACCAGACCAGGTCCTAAAAAAATGATCTGAAAACCAGACCAGGTCCTAAAAAGCTGATCAGAAAACCAGACCAGGTCCTAAAAAGCTGATCTGATAACCAGACCAGGTCCTGAAAAGCTGATCTGGTAACCAGACCAGCTCCTGAAAAGCTGATCTGAAAACCAGACCAGCTCCTGAAAAGCTGATCTGATAACCAGACCAGGTTTTAAAAGGGTGATACCTGATCTAATAGCTGATACCTGTTATTTACTATTATTAAGCATGGATAAGAAAATTTTAAAACAATTGGTGTTGACAAGAAATGTCTTGAAGAAAAAGCTTCGTAGTATAAAAACTGGTGAAATAGATACATATGAACAACTAAGAGATACATTTAAACCTATAACAGAACCACTCAAAGAATTCATAAATAGTTCTAAAAAAATTAAAAGAATTCCCATGAAAGAAGAAAGTAAAATGAAGACAGAATTTGAAAATAATACAAGTCTTAAGCCTGAAAAAACATCAGTCAAGATAGAGTCAAGTACACCAAAGAAACTAGCTGAAGGAACAATATTTGATAATACCATCTCATTAAATGATGCTAATGCTGTAAATGATGATGACGATGATGATGATGATGATGATTTTTACTCACAGACTTCCAATACAGAAAATACTTATACTGACTTATCAGTCTTGGAAGGAAAAAATGAACTAGATACAAACTATGGTCCACATAAAGATTTCAATAATGAATGGAAATTTGGTGATAGTACGCTCAAACTTAATGAAGATAAAATACAAGTTGGTGGTCAAATATGGGCCCTAACACCAGGGCTATTTTCTCTAATGTTTCATAAAATACCAAAAAATTCTGATAAATTTGAACTCGAAATCTATAAAAAGATTTTAATTACTACTAATGCATATAGAAGAGACTATACACCTGATGGTCAAATAAAGGGTACTAGAGGATATAAATATAAACATATTATTAAGAAATTTATTGACGAGAAAAACCAGAAGAATTTACCCCAATCAACAGGATCTAAGCCAACAGGTAGCTATTTAGGTGATGGAATGATGAAATTTAATATTCATAAGCCCAACTATATATACTGGGATGATCCAAATGAGTTAGTAGATCGACTTCGACTACTGCTCGCATCACAAGGTGCAGGTCATACCAATCACAATAACGAGATTGTATCAATTATTGAAGAGCTACGTGAAGCGAATATAATACATTAACTCTAATAAAGTATATAAAGCATGTCTGTTGATAAATTTGGACACTACTTAAACGGTACTAGCAACATAATTTCTTTGAAAAATGCACCTAAACTGTTGGGGTTATTTGTGGATACGAACAACAACATTGATGTCCAAAACAAAAGGATCAAAAATGTTGCAGAAGCTCTGGAGGAAAACGATGTTATCAATAAATTGTTTCTGCAAACTCAAATCGAAAAACTAGAAGAGAAATTATTAACATACTTTAAGGCAGACAATACTGTAATTCAAGAAGATCTTCAAATGCAAATCGAAGAACTACAACGTGAAATAAAATTAGATATAGAAGAAAATTATAAAATTCAAAATGATATCCAAAAAATGAAAACATCCTTTGAAGAACAAATTGAGCAGCTTAATGAGAAAATTTATAGATTGGAAAATTACATGTTTGTATCAATAGCTGAAAGTCCTTCACAACACTCTCCAAAAAATCAGTAAAAATAACTTAATGTATTCAAAAAGAAATTTAGTAAACGAACTCCATAAGCAAGCACGAAAACATTTTGTGCGTCGCATAGTTGTAATGAAAGGAATTGATGATCTTTGGCAAGCTGATTTAGTTGAAATGGGGAACTATTCTAAAGAAAATAAAAATTATCGATTTTTGTTTACTATAATCGACACATTTTCAAAATTTGCATGGGCAGTACCGCTAAAAACAAAAACTGCACTCGAAACAACCAAGGCAATGGCAGATATTTTTGAATTTGGGCGAGTACCAAAAAACTTACAAACAGATGATGGTAAAGAATTTTTCAACAAAAACTTTGAAAAATTAATGCATAAATACGACATTAATCACTACTCAACATATAGCAGTATGAAAGCATCAATTGTAGAACGATTTAATAGAACATTGAAAGGAATGATGTGGAAAGAATTTAGCTATAATGGTTCATATAAGTGGATTGATATACACAAAGATTTAGTTAATGCATACAATAAAAAATTTCATCGCACAATTAAAATGTCTCCTATTAAAGTCAACTCAACAAATGAGCAAAAGCTGCTTAATACAGTATACAGTCATTTGAAGATGTATAAAATGTCGAAATTTAATGTAGGAGATCATGTTCGCATAAGCAAATATAAGCATATCTTTGAAAAAGGTTATACTCCAAATTGGACCACAGAAATATTCACAATTATCAAAGTTCAAAATACAAATCTTGCAACATACATATTAGAAGATTATCTTGGTAATCCTATTAAAGGTGGATTCTATACTGATGAACTTTCAAAAACTAGATTTCCAAATACATATTTAGTTGAAAAGGTTCTCAAAACTAAAGCGAAGGAAGTATATGTTAAATGGCTAGGATTTTCAGATCAACACAATTCTTGGATAAGTAAAAATGAAATATTATAGTTGGAAGAAAAACTAAATCACCAACAGCATCATATCAAGAACAATAATAGCATTAATATTAATTTTAAAATAAGAAAATGAAATAAATATGTAAATTATGCTTATAAACCATACTGTGTACTAAACTTTATTTAATTGTAATCAGTCTGTTATAATGTCAATAACACTTACTCTGAGCTCTAACTCATCAGAATTATCTGCTAGCTATAAAATAGACGAGGTTCCAAGAAATCTCATCTATTTACCTGTGAACACCAGAGAGATAAGTTCACTAGCTCTACGCGTACTTGATCAACACGGTGATTTAATTAATTTCCGAGGAGAGGAAATTACAATACGAATACATTTAAGGCCAACTAAATAATGCTAATATACAACACAAATACATTAAAAAATATAGCAGCAAAAACAACAACAACATTAAAGCGACCAGCTCAACAAAAAGCTCTACCAACATCAAATAAAAATTTTCTGAAGTCATTTGAAATTGAAATTAAAGACAAAATGAATTCAATAATATATGTCTTAGATAAACCTTTGTCTGATGAAAATATAATCAAAAACGACTATCATACATATGTACCATACTTACAGTCTTATAACAATAACGATGAAATTAGAATTTCAATACAAAATCAAGATTTGTACGTGCTACCCAGTGAGAGCTACATTTATGTGGAGGGGTTTGTTGCCGTTGATAATAAGACCAAATCTTCGTCATCTTCAGAGAACTTTATACTAAAAAACAACTTTGTGGCATATCTGTTTGATGAAATTCGCTATGAGCTCAATGGAATTGAAATTGATCATACAAGATATTTAGGAGCCACAAGCACCATAAAAAATTTGGTTTCTATGTCACCAACTGAAAGCAACGTGATGCAAAATGCTGGATGGAACAAAATTGACGATGTCACTCTTGTAAATGGATTTTTCAATTTCTATGTACCTCTAAAAATGCTTCTAGGATTCGCTGAAGACTACAACAAAGTTATACTAAATGGAAAACATGAATTGATACTCTTGCGCAATAAGAACGATGAAGATCTTGTGCGCTTGAGTGTTTCTACTGAAAAAGCTAAACTTACAATTTCCTTCATCTCATGGAGAATCCCACACGTACAATTATCCGACTTTAGCAAATTGAATATGATAAAAATTATTAATAATGGTGCTTCTATACCTATGGCATTTCGCAGTTGGGATTGTCATATTAATCCACAATTAAACATAGGAACTAGCCATATTTGGAATGTTAAACTGGCTGCAAATAGAGAACGCCCACGTTTTGTATTGATTGCTTTTCAACAAGAAAATAAGTTTGTTCATTGTGATTTGACTAATTTAAAAGTACATTTAAATTCAGTCTCATATCCATATGATGATCTTAACATAAAGTTTAAAAATGAACGATATGCAATTCTATATGACATATATATAAGATTTGAACAAAGCTATTATATGAAAGAATCTCAACCGCTTCTAACAGCACCAGAGTTTCAGACAAAAGCTCCTATTATTGTAGTAGATGTCAGTCATCAGAATGAATCACTCAATAATGGACCGATTGATATAAAAATAGAATTTGAAACAGCAACTAATATTGCACCAAAAACAACAGCTTACTGCATTCTTATTCATGATCGTATAATAGAATATATACCTATCAAAGGACAAGTTCGAAAAGTCTTATAAATTGAGTAATATGGATAAAAACATAATTTTTATAGACGTACAAGGTTTCAAGAGTAATTCAAATGATTTCATCGCAAAAGAAGTAGCGATTGTTTTCAACAATTATGAATATAACCATTTCATTATAAAATCCCCATTTGATTTTAAATGGTTATCAATAAAAAAGCAAAGAGAAGCAAAGTGGCTAACAAAAAACTATCATCACCTAAACTTGACTGCTGGATCAGTTTCATTTCAAAGCGTTTGCAATTTTTTAAAAGCCAACGCAAGATGTTCAACAATTTATGTAAAAGGTGAAGAAAAAAGACGATGGTTGGAAAAAATGTTACACCGAAAAATTTTTAACGTTGAGGATATAGGCTGTATCAACTTTAAACAAATGGAAATCAAGTATCCAGAATATCTTTATTGTAGTTATCATAATTTTGGTGTTTGCGCATTAAAAAATGCTATTTTACTAACAAAAGAAATGTCTTGCTTTAAATGAACTTTTTTACTTCTTAAAATATGAATTTACATATGTATGTATTATTATAAAATTTAAAAAAATTTTAAACAATAAATGTAAACCAAATAAAAGAATGTACAAGTGTTTTCTTATTTCAAATACAAACTACATAAATGAAAGGGAAGGAAGTGGGGAGGAGGAAAGTTAACTTTATTGCATACTTGCAAATTTTTACTTTTTGTTTCTCTGCTGATGAGTGTACTTAATTGAAACTTTGCTGCTTTAAAATAATCGTAGACAAAGAAAATGATTACGTTGCAAAATATAAATGTATTCTACAAAATATTTTACGCACAACCATCCTCAGTCATACATACAAATACACATACAAACATACATACATACATACATACACATGCAAATATACACACATACATACATACATACATACATACATACACATACAAATATACATACATACAATTATATTTCTTAAAAAAATAAATAAATACCAGCGGCAAACAAGCTGGATCATCCACACACAAGTATAGGGTGTTCATATACAAGAGAACATTTTATACATAAATAAAATAATTAAATTAATTGTTTATTAATTTATTTAATTATTTTATTTATAAACAATTTATTAGCGTGAGGAAATCATACAAACATTCTCCCGATTCATATGAGAATCGCGTAGTAGTCATCAAATCTATTTTCTCTGATATTACTGATATAGTATTACGATAACGAATTTCTATAGTCTGGCAACACTGGCAATTTTCCCTTTGGTACTAGAAAATAATAATCATGTTTTGCCGTCGGCATTTGAAAAAAATAAAAATGTGTTTTGCCGTCGGCATTTGAAAAAAATAATACTCATGTATTGCCGTCGGCATTACGAAAAAAATAATACTCATGTATTGCCGTAGGCATTAGGAAAAATTATCATGCATTGCCGTAGGCATTAGGAAAAATTATAATGCATTGCCGTAGGCATTAGGAAAACTTATCATGCATTGCCGTAGGCATTACGAAAAATTATCATACATTGCCGTAGGCATTAGGAAAAATTATAATGCATTGCCGTAGGCATTACGAAAAATTATCATACATTGCCGTAGGCATTAGGAAAAATTAATAATCACTATTTTCACCACTGGTATTAGGAAAAATCATTTTCATGATTTTCCCGTCGGCATATACACTTGTGAAATCTTAATCTTATAAAATCCCTTAAACCACACCCACAAAAAAAATCACCCGTTATCACAATTAATATTACCCAAAAAAAAATCACCCGTTCCCACAAAGTTAATGTAAACAAAAAACTCCTTATGCAAACAAAAAATAAGATGCACTTATTGAACCACCCTCGCAGGTATCAAATTTCACAAATTTCCAAGAATTTAAGAATTTTCAAATTTTAATTACCCAAATTTAACAATTTCAACCACAATTTAACAATTTCAGCCAACAATTTTGAGAGTTTAAGTGGCGGAGAATTGGTAATTCACTACTACTTTAATGCCATAAAAGAACTTTTTATTAAATCAGGCGGTAATAAAGGAAGTGCCAAAATTTTGCACTCAACCAGTTTTTTTCACAAACACTATAATGATTGAAGTTTTATCCACATAGATAACATTATTGTAATTATATAAATTATCTTTTTATATAGTATGTGATAAAATGCGTTTTAAAACTTTTCGGTTTTAGTGTTAAGAACTTTTTAATGTAAGTGGATTAAAAATGAATTACTAAAAATTTATTAATTTTGTATGGAAAGAAGTTATTTAATACAAATACAATAATATTACCTGTTGAAATTTGCCTGAATCACAACACTGTTTCTAAAAAATTAGGTGAGTGTAGCATACATAATTATAATTTCACTACATACCTTCATAAGGTTTAAATTAATATATAAATCTCAAAATATGGTTTCTTAATTATAGGTTACATTTCTGCCAGGCAGTTAGACGAAATGTGACAAAACATAAATCCTTATTAGATTTTTTTAGGTATCAAAATATGCGTCAATACTTTACCACAAAATTTTGGCACTTTCTTTATTACCGCCTGATTTAATAAAAAGTTCTTTTATGGCATTAAGATCCAAAATACTATTGATGGATACCAAATGCTTATTGGGGTTTTAGTTCATTGGGGACTTAGTTCCTACTGCCAGTCTCAGTAGGTGATACATCTTTAATGACCAAACACCACAAAACAAATATGAACAAAGCCCCCAAAGTTTTATATGAAGAAAAAACAACGACTTTTGGGGAATTAGTTCTCTTTTAGTTAAATTTTTGGGGGCCAAGTATTTTTATGTTTGGGGACTTAGTTCATAGCGAACTAACTCCCCAAACTTTAGGGACTTAGTTCATTTATGTTTTGAGGACTTAGTTCATTGGGGACTTAGTTCCTACCGCCGTCGTAAACCACTTGTTGTTTCTATTATAAATATACAAACATATACTAATATATGTATGTATGCATGAATGCTTTTATTAAATATAATTTTTCCCGATCACTTTAACTCAAATTTACTAACCTTTTTGATGACTTTTTTTTAAAAGATGATTGTATGTAGGTAATGACCCAATGACCCAAGAGCAAACAAAAGCTTTCCAGTAAATTAATCCGGTTCGAAGGACCAATGTTTCGGCGTATATCCGTTTTTTTGGTTCAATAATAAAAAAACAGATTTTATAATTTTTGTGATGTTTTCCAATAGAGGAATCTCTCTTTTATTTTTCACTGTAGTTATATTCTTTTCTTTAAATTTAAGCACGTAATGCAACGACTGCTTCCTAAAATGCAATTAATTTAATCATAAAAATAAAAAAAAAATAAAAATATACATATTTAACTGGTCGACAATATTTAAAACCCGCTATGTGATAAAGACAGATATATTCGGTAAATGTACGCATATATATATATATATATATATATATATATATATATATATATTTATGCATCGCGGGTCTTTTGCTATTATTGGGGGCAGGACTCAATAATGTAACTAGTCCTGTGTAAATTTTGGGGACATGCATCATTGGGGACATAATTTTCGATTTTATTTTAATATCAATTTGTTCGACTTTGTTTATTTTATAGGTCTTTTATGTTTTTAATAGATATATGGCTGTTAACGCGAAGTTTATTCCATTTTAAAATTAAATATTCCATTTCTGTGATGCCATACAACCTAAATAATTTCCCGTTTTTTTGTCGCGTTAAAAATATTCGCTGACTGGCTCTGATCTCTGAACAGTAAAGTACAGTCGAATATCGATTTAACAGACACTTACTACATTGAAGTCGGGATAAAACGAATGATTTTAAATTGTTCGCTGCTGTTTATATATAATTTTTGGTATTTTTACTGTAAATATAGCTAACATATACATAAACGTATATTTTTTAATATATAAATTGTTCAAATTGCTGACTGCTTTATTTATTGCATATGAAGTATTAAGATCTTTCGGTCATGTATACTTTAAAGGAAATTGAGAGAAAATTTTTTGCAACTTGGGATTATTCAGATATGAAGAGAAAAAACTATTTCGGATAAATGGAATAATTCTAAAAGCGAAAATCAGGAGTTTTACAAGTTTCGTATATGTTGATATTATTACACCATATTAAATAAAATTCTTAAGGTGTCTTTACATGGTAATACAAAGTATTAAGACTTTGTAGAATCAAAATATTATGAAATGCTCTCTGTGCTAAATAAAAGGGAACCAAAAACTGTTGCAGGTATTTTTCATGTTTACACTGATACTATAAGTTAAATGCAAGCAAATATATCAAACTGCTGAGTTAATAACAAGGAATGGAAAATTGCAAAGAAAAAAGATGTGTACTAATAAAACTGAATATTGTAGAAAACATTTTAATTGCTTAATTCACAAAAGCTCTTGTATCTCTGTATCGATTGTATTATCATATTAAATACAAGAGTGTAACATTTGTTGTATGAAATTTTCATATAAAAATGAAATACACATTTACACTTTTATTTCATATGTTTTTAAAATGTTGTATTCAGAGAGACGCTCTCTGAGAGAATTTGTATGTAGCTTCTTCTTTTTTTCATTTAGAATACAAAATACATTAATACACTACACGGAGGGTGTTCACAATTAAAAAACAAAAAGTGTATTTGATACACAAATACACGATAAAGATTGTTGTGAATTAAGCAAATATTTCAATGTACTTTTACTACAAAATATAATTGTTTTTATAGGTTTGTTTATTGTTTGTTTGGTTTTGCTGTAACATCACCTGCACCATCAGCAGTTGTACAATATTTACAAAAACAACACGAATTGATTTTGGTTGCTTCTGCAAAAGTGTTATCACCTTCAATAAGTACCATTAGTGCTGCCAATGTTTACTTTAACCGACCGCGTGTCAAATTTTCTATTGGTTTTCTCTTCTACTCGATACATTTTGCATTTACATGATAAGATTTTGTACATTCAACAGCATTTTTTGACATGCCGTAATACATTGTATTACCATGTAAAGGCAGCTTTAATAGTATGTCTCCACCGGCGTGTTTTAGACAAATCATATTGATGTAAGCACATCGCGTTAATATACACATGATTTACCATATATTTTGTATATAGATAGATAAATTACCTCAAAGTAGTTGACTTATTTTATATCATTTCGAAAATACAATTTTTCGAACTGGATTTGTCTATGCAACCCTGCGTTACTCTTTAAGTTACAAGCTCCATCCTTGGGTCGTCCATCAATAGTAATTGACACATTCGAAAAAAAATACATTAAGGAATATTTAATCAATATTAAATGTCAACTTCCTGTGGATAAAATTCACATTACAGCTGCTGCTAAGCTTTAACGAGTTCCTGCATACAATTTGTCATTAAAAATTTTATGGCAAAACTCGTTCCGAACATGTTAAGTTTTGCCACCTATTATAAGTCTATCTATGCCAATTTTTTAATACATATAATTCCTATATGTTTATGTCTTAACAAAAATTTAAGGAAAAAATTTTAAAGTTCAATAAAAACTTTAAACTTCAATAAAAAAATGCATGTTCACAACTACCAATATAGCAATAACGCCCGCAGAATAACAGAACAATATTGCTGATTGCTTGAATGTGAAAGTACACAACACGCATTAGTGTGCGTGCGAGCTGTAGGCATCTGTCAAAAAAAGTTGAAATATTGTTTTGGTATACAACACGTTACATACGAAACTCTTTGACAATGATTTAACGCGTTGTATTGCTTTGACAACTAATCAGCCGACAATAAATTAGAGAAAATTAGAATCATGGAATAAAACCTTATTGAATAGTTTGAAAAACATACAGTATTGGATAAAAAAGGAATTGAAAATGTTCTAAGTTATATTTTGAATGAAGAATCATGTAAAAAAGCTGATACAAAACGAGGTTATAAAGCTTGTTGTGTTACTTGACATTTTTGATGCGGTAAAATTTTCTAAAGCACGATATTCGTCGACGAACTACCACGTGTTAAGAGGAAATATGTATGTAGAACAAAAATATAATTAAAGTTTAACATTTTTAAACGCACTAATAGTCCCAAAATATTATTTTACTTATTAAGTAAAATATTTCTTATTAAAAATACATTGAAATTGATTATTGAGGGGTTTAGCTGGATCCTATTCGCATTTCACTGTTGCTAGTGCAAATTATCAGGGAACCTTTACCTAAAGCTTCTTAGAACAACTAGAGTTACTATGTTATAAACTTTCATTTAAACAAATGAGAATCTCAATAACAAAGTTGAAAAAAGAACTAAAAAAAACATTAAAAATATAATTCACTTGTAAATATCTGGTTAATCGAACGAATTTTTTATGTTTATAAACTTATAGCAATACAAATTATTTCACTACATACGTTTTTAAGAGAATATTTTCCTATTTTAATATACATACATATGTATATTTTCCCAATTCCACAAATATTATTTAAATGTCAAAAGCAATATAGAAAAGTCAAATATAAATTAACACCGAGTTTGACGTTTCATGCCTGCATTAATTGTTAACGAAAATGCGTTGACAATTATTGCAACATATATTGCATGTACTTGCAATTAGCTGTCTCCACTAGCAATAATATAATTTTGACAACTGCTGCAATACATGTCTAGATATATATTGCTAGTCAACACGCAGGGTAAAAATTATGTTATGTATTGCTTATGGTAGGTACACACTTGGCATTGTTGGTCGCAAACTTGTTTAATCGTCGGTTGGTTTCTGGTTTGCTGCAGACATAAAGTATTTTGAATATACTGTGCCACAAACCAGTAATATCAAAATTTTTGGAGATTTTCGGATTGCATTTATTTTGTGCTGCTTTTAATAGTGAGATTACACGAGACATAAGTTTGAAAATTTTTGCGTTGGCAATTATCGAAATCTGTTGCTAACACAAAAAATGACTGTGTAAATCATATATAATAGTGTTCGAACACAAGTTTGGAAATAATAGCTTAAACACAAGTCTCAGCAATTATGTTAGAACACAAGCTGTCAAATTTACCTATTCCGTAGAAAATAACTGCGGGAAACTAGATAAGTTTGTTACCAAAAAAATTAAGCAGAACCACAAAATATATGGTCTGTGGCAGAAGTATTAAAAAATCAAAACTTAAAATGCACAAGTTGTATGCATACGAGAACTAAAATTTTGAGTTTTAGCATTATACGTCTAGCCACCCCTTAAAAAAAGTTTGAATATAAACTTTTTTTGTGACATCATTCTGACGACGTTATTTCTTATGTTCAGAAATAAAAGTTGCTCGTCTATTCGTACTGTAATGGACGTTAAACTATTTTGTTTATGTTCAAGCATACATTAATGTTTGTTGTTTTTTTACAAAGCGAATATTTCTAAATATAAAAAATTAAATAACATTCACTAAATTTGTTCAGCCTTATTATGAATTCCATATGTGAAAATTTCCGAATCAAATTTTTCATTCACATGGATGTTAAGTTTCGTATCATCGATTTTAATAAAATTAAAAACTTACATATTTCCACTTTTTCCAATACAGAAATCTTTGTAAACAATTTTCTTGATAAATTGTCTAAATATTTCGTAGCCTAAGCCAAACTTTAGAGAAACGTTAAATGAAGTTAAATTTTCTCTTGATTTTAATCAAAAATAGTGTTTTGTAAACGTTTATTACAAAACATTACATTGTGATTTTAAAAGTAATAATGGTCATGCACATATTCAGTTTTTTATTTTTGTGCTGCTTAGAGCATCAAATCGTCGGTTTGTTTCTGCTCTGATGTATGGAACAAAAATTTGATTTAGAGAAAAACGATGAAGAATGTTTATTTCATCAGTTTTATAAAAAATACTCGATATAATTTTTTGTTTAATAATAATACATAACGTCGGTTGGTTTCTGGTTTGCGGTACAGTATATTCCAAATACAAAGTCTGCAGCAAACCAGAAACCAAACGAAGATATGTTTTGTCCAAAAGGTTATACTATAAGATATGTATATAACAAAGAAATTTCATGATTTAGTAGTCTATGCCCAACCGTCTGCCAAGAAATGTTCTCCAAAATGCACGTCAATACTTCAGTGTTACCATGTCTTTTAAAAATTTAAATCAAAAAGAGTTACCAAGCAATTTGTAACCCAACGTCTACACTATAAAAACTTTAAAAACAATGTTTGCTTGCACAAGTAGTTACATGCAATATAATAATTACAAGCCTGACCAACAAGCAATATGCATGACTTATATTTAGCTAGGTTTAAACGATATGTACAATCAGCATATATGCTGACAGCTAACTATTTCTGTTTTGTTAGATATCTAATACACAGAAATATAGAAACAAATAGTAATGTATGATATCTACGTATAAACGGTGATGTCAGTATATACAAATAAATTGTATTTACTATTTCTGTTTTGTTAGATATCTAATACACAGAACTGAAGAAACAAATAGTAATGTATGATATCTACGTATATAAACGGTGATTTCAGTATTTACAAATAAATTGTATTCACACTTAAAATTTGCGTATAAACGAGGTAATAAACTGTCAAGCAACTTACGCGAATATGCGAATTTATAAATGTGTATGTTTTGTGAAATTAGGTAATTAAAACAGAGATGCTTACATTAAGCGCTTGTCTATTTATTTTATAAGAAAATATTTTAATATGTAACTAATTATTTAAAGTAAATCTCGTCCTGACTAACAATAATCATGTTAACATTTATTACACTGAATGTCAAAATTATGTTATTGCTTTTGGTAAGTACACTTTGCTACATGTTTATGCAACGAGGGAGATTTTATTGCTGGTAGCATTGTGTGTAGCATAGAATAGATATATAAGGTATTTCCATTATATCTTTGCTTTGAAAAATAAGTATATCTGAAGATTTATTTATTGAGAGAAATAAAGAAAAATTAATCCATACAGTAAAAAATTTAAGACTTCCCCTAGAATTTGTTTACAAAAATTTGTTTACATATAAAATTTGCGTATAAGCGAGGTAATAAATTGTTAAGCATTGTACGATATGCGAATTTATAAATGTGTATCTGTTTGTTATATTAAATACTTTAAACAGCAATGCTTACATCAAATGCTTGTCTATTTATTTCATAAAAAAATTGTCTAATAAAATATAGTACTATACGTAACTGATTATTTAAATTTGATCCCGTCTTAACAAACAATGTGTATGCTAACATTTTTATTCTACCTAGAATTCCATTCATCCACATTTCTGTAGATGGTATCCAGGTTTTATAAAGACATTCGTGTAGTAGAGCAGGGGAGGTTTGGTAAATTCTCCATCCCCTAACTTCACCATCGAGTATTCTGCAGTGGCCGGTTCCGTTCCACAGAGACGTACATCTAAGACGGATTGCCGACGACGTTGCCATCTCCTTCCCTACTAGATCTAATAGTAGTAGATGAAGAAGCATCTCCAGTGCATCCGTAGGAGTGGTGCGAATAGCACTGGTTACATACAAGAATGCAAGTCTTTGCACCTTGTGTAAGGTGTATAGATACGTCTTTTTCTCCAGGGATGGCCACCACACGATGATGATGATGAGATTAATAACTATGAAACAAGAGCAATGAATACTCAATAGTTAAGAACGCAGTAAAATGATGTTGGTTTGTTTACTTATACAAGAGCATTTACAAATGTGAAACAGAACATGTGTTGAGTAAATATCGGTTAAGTTCATGCAAAACAATAAGCTTTTAAACATCAGTGTTACCAGTTGTAGGAAAAAGGAAAATATAAGAATAATCGCCGAGAAGGAAGTTAAAAAATTTTAACGAGCTTTAAATTAAATTCAGTTATTATTAGTGGGAGTGATGTGCAACTTCGGTAAAATATTTCATTTAGATAAAAGTATTTAATTTTATACCATATTTCGTTTTCACGAAATGGATTACACATAAACATAAGTTAAATGTACACATAATTATCTTTCTTTTAAATACAATATTATAGTGGTGTTGTGTTGAATTTAAAAAACGGATTTTTCTTTTGTATATTAAAAGGGATTTATTAAACAGTTGTGCCAACTAAAAACTAGTATCTTATTATTTTACTTTACAATTTTAAACCTGGAGGGTCCCGTGGGAATCGCAGGTATGACTCTAACTTTTGACTGCTAAAATACAAGACTATAATTACAACTAACTAATTACCACTGACTAATTACAACTGCCCTCACTAACTAATTACAACTGTCTTCAACTAACAAACTACAACTCCTCATTTGGTTTCTTAACATGAACTATTTATACCAAACTTAATCATAATTTAATATATTAATATTGTGCTTAATAGTTAATATTATTATGCTTACTTGCTAACGTACTTAATATTATTAAGCTTTTGACCCAATTACGAAATATCGCTATTGCACAATTTGTCAACGCAAAGAATTTAACAAACAACCAAGTGAATGAACTGGTTGTTGCTGCGTTAACAAATTAGTGCAATGTACGGGCACGAGGGTTGTTCAATTCTGATTCACAACATCCCTCCCCCCTTGGCGGAAGAAAATATCTAGTTATAGATATTTTCCAAAAACACTAATTGGATCAAACGCTTTTACATAGTATGTTATAATCTTAAACGTAGTTGATCTTATGCTATACTATAATATAATATGTAATAATACTTTTGGATGTTTTGTTTCAAATACAAAAATTTTTCTTTTGCTATCATTATGTTTATTTAATTTTAGCAGCATACAATTATAGATTTTCAATATATTTTTTTTAAAGATGCATAATTTAACTATGTATTTTGCCTTTGCAATTTCATTAGTTTTTTTTTCGGAATAATTACTGTTTATGATTATTGCTATTTTTTTTCAATATAAAATTATTAAGTATAAATGGTCATCAAATTTAAAGTATGTCGACATAAAGTTGTATAAAAGAATAAAAAACAAAAATATGACAACAGGTGTGCATATATACGCGTGTAGGACAAATAAATACGTCGTCAGCACTTTGGTACTTCAGATTGTTGACTTCAAGCCGTACAATGCATAACTGACCTAGCTTAACTTTCCCAAAACTCATATTGTAGTTAAACATTTTTTGTTTTTTTTTTATCATTTTCCTTTTGTCAACAATTTTGTTTAATTGCAATTACGTATTGTAGCGAGGGTTTATTCAACTAACTTTTTTTTTTGTTTAAACAAATTTTTAATTTTTTTATTATTACCTAAAGAAACGCTTTAGTAAGCATATTTGTGTTTTTTGTTTGTTTTAAGGTACCCGGAAATGAATTCTTTAAACAATTGGCTGCATTTGAAGTAAAAAAAAGAAGTAAAATAACTAAAAATCAATGCTCTCCTTTATAAATTCATAACTAAATAGCTTGGATCGTAACTGGATGATTAATTACCATATACCTTATATTAAATGCCGTTCCTTATAGGGTTTTACTAAATTCTTATGGTAGACCTTTTCACACTTTTTTACTCTCAATTTTATGTTTACACGTGTTGGTATGTCTATAACTTCATATGGTCCTAACCATAAGGGTGAAAATTTATTTTTTCTAGTTTGATTCTTTAACCAAACCTTTTGACCTATTTTATATTCTCTGTCCTTTGAACCCTTATCATAATACTATTTTGCTCTTAATTTTGCCCTCTCTTGGTTCTCTCTAATGATTTCATGTGAACGTTGGATTTGATATTTCAGAATTTTGCTATAATCATCCGCGTTGTATAGTGGTGTCGGGGATATTTTCAAAGAGATGGGCATTTCAAATGCAAACCCAAATAACACTCTCGTCAGTGTTTGTTTTGTTGTTGAATGTTTGCTATTATTATACACATGCATGGCGTGATGAGTCCAGTCGTCCCAGTTGGTACCATCCAGGTTAACGAAATTTCTCAGAAATTCGGCCAATGGTCGATGAGCTCGTTCTAAAGCCCCATTCTATTGTGGATGATAAGGAGTAGTTAGTAGTTTCTTTATTCTTAGCATCTTACACGTTTCCTTGAATAATCTGGATGTGAAGTTTGAACCATTATCCGTTACCAACACCTTGGGAATGAAGTATCTTGAAATTATTTCCTTAAAAAATACTTTAGCTACAGTTGGTGCCTCTGCGTCAGGCACGGCTGCACATGCGAAAAATTTTGAAAAATCGTCTTCAAAGGTGACGATGTATTTGTTTCCCCTAGCTGATTCTGGCAACGGACCTACCAGGTCCATGAAAACTTTTTCGAAAGGCTTACTTGAAGTGCTTGTTATTACCAATGGCATTTTTTCAACTTTCGAACATTTTTTTTTCTGGCACGTTGTTACATAATTTTTTATTTGTCGATACATGCCGGCCCATTTATACTGATTCCTGATGCGGGAATAAGTTTTGAATGTCCCTTGGTGTCCACCCAAAGGTGTATCGTGGAATGTTTTTATTACTTTATTTATATCTTCTGCATTCGTTAAATAAACAGCCATATCTTCCTCTCCCATATCCTGATTTACCTCTGTTTGATGCATAATTTCTTCATTCACTCCATTCTGTTTGTTTTGTAATTCTCGAGTTTTTGATGGAGTTATTGCCCCTACATTTATTTTCTCTATCGGAAGGCGACTGAGGGCATCAGCGTTTTGATTCGTTTTTCCTGATTTATACCGTATCTCGAAATCATATTCTAAAAGTTTTAGTCTAAGGCGCCCCAACCTGCCTTCTTGATCTTTCAGATTAGCTATACCCTTGAGGGGTTTGTGGTCTGTAAAAATGGTGAAGTGTCTCCCGAGTAAATATGGCCTAAAAGTTTTTGTTGCCCATACGATGGCAAGCAACTCCTTTTCTATTGTAGAGTATCGTTTTTTTGTACTTAGTACTCTGCTTGCAAAATATACTGGTAAATCGCTACCAGGCTCTCCTTGAGAAAGGATAGCTCCTAGGGCTTCATTGCTAGCATCCGTAGTCAGAACAAATGGTTTCGCAAAGTCAGGGTATTGTAATAGAGGTGGATTCGAAACTGCTGCTTTTAATTTGTCCATAGCTTGCTGACACTCTTGTGTCCATTCAAATTTCACGTTCTTCCTTAGTAGTTTGTTTAGGGGTAAGGCAATTTCGGACGAGTTTGGTATAAACTTCCTGTAGTAGTTCATCAATCCTAGAAATGCTTGCAAGTCTTTGATACTTCTAGGAGGTGGAATGTTTTTTACTGCTTTAGTTTTATGGGGATCCGGTAAGACTCCATTTTCCGAACATTGGTGGCCTAGATAAACTACCTCCCTTTGAAGGAAATGACATTTTTCGGGGTGTAACTTAAGGTTGTACCTTCTTAATATATCTAATACTCTCTTGAGCCTTAATTGGTGATCCGCTAGGTTTCTGCCGTAGATTACTATATCGTTCATATAGACGAAACAGTCGATTCCTTGTAGACCCGTTAATATCGAGTTCATGATTCTTTGAAAAGTGGCTGGTGCCCCTGTTAATCCGAAAGGCATACGATTAAACTCAAAATGTCCCAAATTGGTGCTAAAAGCGGTTTTTTGTCTGTCCCGTGGGTCCATTAAAACTTGGTGGTATCCACTCGCTAGATCGAGGGTAGAAAAATATCGGCTGTATCCCAGTTGGTCTAGGATTTCGTCAATTCTTGGTATGGGGAAGACTTGCTTTATTGTGGCCTCGTTTAATTTTCTGAAATCTACTACTAAGCGCCATTTTTTCTCTCCGTCCTTTCCTGCCTTTTTTGGTACTAGGAGTATTGGTGAATTCCAAGGGGAAGTACTGGGAGAGATAATTCCATCTTTGACCATCTGGCCTACTTGTCTATTCACTTCATTTCGGTGGACCTCAGGTAGTCTATATTGCTTAGTATTTATTGGGGGTTGAGTAGAATCAGTTGGGATTTTATGTTTAAGTACATTTGTGTGAGTTAGATTATCTCCGGGTAATTGAAACACGTCATCGTATGATTTCAAAATGCTTTCGATCGATAATCTCTCTTCCGGATTCAAATCTGCGGAAAGCTGTATTGTTTCCAATAGTAATTTGGTTCTTTCTTTGTTGTCCGCAGTGCTTATTGTATTAATGGCTGTTGTTGATTTTATCTGGTAGTCCTCAGGATTTTCATAACTTAACATTATTTTCTTATTTATGTCTACTGTATAGTTGTTGGTGTTTAGAATTAGAATAAATGCTATTCCCCCTCTGATTGATGTTAGGGTTTCGCCCACAAAAACCCCTGGTAAAATTTGTAGTTTGTTTACTATTATTTCTCCCGTAGCCTTGGTTACTACTACTGATACAACTCCCTGGGAACGTCCTTTTATAGAAAAATTTTCGGATATATATAACGAAGGAATTTCTGAAACAAGTGGCAAGGAAACTATTTCTCTCTGGTTGTCAAAAAATTTTATGTTTTTGTTTATTGTGTCGGTGACCGACCTATTCCACATCATATCTCGGCCCAGCAAACCATCTGCTGGCAAAATTGTGCCCTTTGGTACTATGTGCATTTTAAAACTTAGTTTGTCCTCGTATTTATGGTTCACAGTTATACTTCCTTTGGTACTCATGTTTCCTCCAAAGGCTCCTGACAAGGATTTCCTCTCCTTTCATTAACTTTTATGCACGATGTCAAAGCTTCTTCCTTTACTAGTGTAGTATCAGCGCCTGAGTCTACCAACAGTAGTAATTTTTCCTCTTTTGCCTCTCTACAAGGAAAGCTTATATACGCATCGTTTATCTCACAACTTTCGTTAATAAATAGAATAATTAAGGACGTAAACGTCGCAGAACATCACATAAACCACTCAGAGTATAAAAATGAACTGAGACTGGAGAATGATGTTAGTACTCCAGTCTCAGTTCATTTTTATACTCTGAGTGGTTTATGTGATGTTCTGCGACGTTTCCGTCCTTAATTATTCTATTATTTATATCATTACATGTCATCATTGCCATATTATTCAGGTATTTTCATACAAAATCTGTGCGTCTTGCACCAGATATTAATTTGGTGCTATCCTTGTCTTCCTGTTTCTGATTATCCTGCTCCTCTGTCAAGTGTATATTGTTAATATCTAAATTAAAAGCTTTATCTTCATAGTTAGTTCCTACGGGGTGTTGTGTTTTATTTTCATTTTTATCATTAGTAATTTCTCTACATTTTTCGGCATTCCGGTCCATTAATCTTGGCCGGGCCGATTCTCGTTTCCCGAATTATTGCTGTTGTAATTAAATCTGCTTCTGTTTACATCATTGTTGCCTCTATTGATGCCGTTTCTATTATCGCTATTTATACTCCGTCTGTTTCTTGGGCAATTAGTAGAAATGTGACCCTGTTTATTGCATCTAAAACAGCGTCGCTCCTCGTTGTTGTTATACCTAGTTTCACTTTTATTTTGAGTTTTCGAGCTTGTAAAATTTTGCCTATTTGTTCCTTAGTCGGGAGGTTTCATGTTCCTTCTCAAATTGCATTCGTTATGCCCCTGTCTTTGATTATAGCACATATTGTTTCCTTGGTAATAGCATTCGTCTATCATAGGGCTCCAGTAATTTGAGTTTTCTCGTGAATTACTGTTTGGCGTTGAATGGTTACAGGTCTTCTGATGCATGGATAGTTGTCGGACTTCTTTTATCAACTGCTGGACCGTATCATATAAAGGTTCCTCGGTATGCATTGTCATGATATTTGAAGATTTCATATTACAACCAAAAAGATTTTGAGCATCCTTGGTGATTTTCAACAGGGCAGATAGCTTTTCGTTTTCGTGTCCGATGAATTTTGACATCAATCTAGGATCTCGTAAGCCTCTTATGTAACTTCTTACTGCGGATTGGTTGCAGTGATCTATCATAGATTTTCGATGGGAAGCTTCTTGCCATTGTGCTGCAATTAGTTCTGTGGCATCTGTAAGTAGTCCTTCTAGTCTCTCTCCAAATTCATATGCTGTCTCCGTTGGACCTTGCTTACTGCTGAAAATTTGTTCTTGCAATTCTGTTAGGGTTTTGCTTTTTACAAATTTTTCTCTAATAGCCTGACATAAGGCTTCTATTGTTGTGAACTTTTTATTGTGCAAATATGAGTAAGCATTTCCAAATAGTCTAGTTTTGATGCATTTGATTATGTCGACCACATTACCTGGTTCTTCTAGTTTATCCTTTGCTATCATACATCCTTCAATAAACTTCTTGGCTTCCCTTGCCAGTTCTGGCCCATCAGTTCCGTAGAAAATTGGTACCACATGGGATATGGTTTTCAAGAGTTCGGTAAAAGTTGTCATGTTGTTACTACTTGTTGTGTTAACTGTAATCACTTTCCCCGTCTCTCCTTGTAAGTTTCGTATCTTTGACTTCAGCGTTTCGATTTGTTGAGTTTTTTCCTCTATCACCTTTCTATTTTCGATGACTTGCTGCAACTGATCAGGAGTCAAGTTAGGGTTAACGCGCTGTGCGAAGTCTTTAAATGCTTGTGTCTTCTGTTCGCTGTCTTGAATCTGCTGTTCAGCTTCTTCAATGGTTTTTCTTAAGCTTTCGTTCTGCTGCTTCAAGATCCGGTTAACGTGTAAATATTCTTATATTTCCTTGGATATAGCTGGACTTTGTTGATGTTCATGTAGCACTTGTAGTTCTTCCAATAAAATATCTATCTTTTCAAATTCGGTTATGTTTCCCTGGCTCCTCACTTTATGCTTTACTAACTCTATATACTCTTTGGTATTGTTAAGGTACTTTATGAGATTCCACACTCGCTCAGAAATTTCCCTGGTCTACTCTTGTGTCTTTTGTAATTTTTTTTCAAATCCTCCATATAGCTCAAGTAAAATTTCCTAAATCCACTTTTATTTTCAATGTTCACTTTCACAAACAAACTTTCCTTCTATTTAAATAATGCTAATCATTTTGAATTTTCACTATGCGTTTATCTAGTTTAATTTACTAATTCAACACTTATATAAATATTTTTACCATTTGTGTTGGTCCCATTTGTCTCGAGCAAATGTTTGTCGTCGTTGAGTTTACCACCAAAGTCTGTGCAACTTATGGCAGCTAAAATAGCTCATTAAAACCTTGAGTTGTGTAGTAAATGTTGGTATACAGAACAACGTATCCTTTTAACAATTTAATTTCAGTATATTAAAATTAAATTGAGCTAAAATAGCTTTCCAATATCAATATACTTCCTTGAAACTGCCAAAAGGTATCAAACTGTACTCTTGCTAATACCGGCTGCGCCAAAATGTTGTGTTGAATTTAAAAAACGGATTTTTCTTTTGTATATTAAAAGGGATTTATTAAAAAGTTGTGCCAACTAAAAACTAGTATCTTATTATTTTACTTTACAATTTTAAACCTGGAGGGTCCCGTGGGAATCGCAGGTATGACTCTAACTTTTGACTGCTAAAATACAAGACTATAATTACAACTAACTAATTACCACTGACTAATTACAACTGCCCTCACTAACTAATTACAACTGTCTTCAACTAACAAACTACAACTCCTCATTTGGTTTCTTAACATGAACTATTTATACCAAACTTAATCATAATTTAATATATTAATATTGTGCTTAATAGTTAATATTATTATGCTTACTTGCTAACGTACTTAATATTATTAAGCTTTTGACCCAATTACGAAATATCGCTATTGCACAATTTGTCAACGCAAAGAATTTAACAAACAACCAAGTGAATGAACTGGTTGTTGCTGCGTTAACAAATTAGTGCAATGTACGGGCACGAGGGTTGTTCAATTCTGATTCACAACATCCCTCCCCCCTTGGCGGAAGAAAATATCTAGTTATAGATATTTTCCAAAAACACTAATTGGATCAAACGCTTTTACATAGTATGTTATAATCTTAAACGTAGTTGATCTTATGCTATACTATAATATAATATGTAATAATACTTTTGGATGTTTTGTTTCAAATACAAAAATTTTTCTTTTGCTATCATTATGTTTATTTAATTTTAGCAGCATACAATTATAGATTTTCAATATATTTTTTTTAAAGATGCATAATTTAACTATGTATTTTGCCTTTGCAATTTCATTAGTTTTTTTTTCGGAATAATTACTGTTTATGATTATTGCTATTTTTTTTTTCAATATAAAATTATTAAGTATAAAAGGTCATCAAATTTAAAGTATGTCAACATAAAGTTGTATAAAAGAATAAAAAACAAAAATATGACAACAGGTGTGCATATATACGCGTGTAGGACAAATAAATACGTCATCAGCACTTTGGTACTTCAGATTGTTGACTTCAAGCCGTACAATGCATAACTGACCTAGCTTAACTTTCCCAAAACTCATATTGTAGTTAAACATTTTTTGTTTTTTTTTTATCATTTTCCTTTTGTCAACAATTTTGTTTAATTGCAATTACGTATTGTAGCGAGGGTTTATTCAACTAACTTTTTTTTTTTGTTTAAACAAATTTTTAATTTTTTTTATTATTATCTAAAGAAACGTTTTAGTAAGCATATTTGTGTTTTTTGTTTGTTTTAAGGTACCCGGAAATGAATTCTTTAAACAATTGGCTGCATTTGAAGTAAAAAAAAGAAGTAAAATAACTAAAAATCAATGCTCTCCTTTATAAATTCATAACTAAATAGCTTGGATCGTAACTGGATGATTAATTACCATATACCTTATATTAAATGCCGTTCCTTATAGGGTTTTACTAAATTCTTATGGTAGACCTTTTCACACTTTTTTACTCTCAATTTTATGTTTACACGTGTTGGTATGTCTATAACTTCATATGGTCCTAACCATAAGGGTGTAAATTTATTTTTTCTAGTTTGATTCTTTAACCAAACTTTTTGACCTATTTTATATTCTCTGTCCTTTGAACCCTTATCATAATACTGTTTTGCTCTTAATTTTGCCCTCTCTTGGTTCTCTCTAATGATTTCATGTGAACGTTGGATTTGATATTTCAGAATTTTGCTATAATCATCCGCGTTGTATAGTAATGTCGGGGATATTTTCAAAGAGATGGGCATTTCAAATGCAAACCCAAATAACACTCTCGTCAGTGTTTGTTTTGTTGTTGAATGTTTGCTATTATTATACACATGCATGGCGTGATGAGTCCATTCGTCCCAGTTGGTACCATCCAGGTTAACGAAATTTATCAGAAATTCGGCCAATGGTCGATGAGCTGGTTCTAAAGCCCCATTCTATTGTGGATGATAAGGAGTAGTTAGTAGTTTCTTTATTCTTAGCATCTTACACGCTTCCTTGAATAATCTGGATGTGAAGTTTGAACCATTATCCGTTACCAACACCTTGGGAATGAAGTATCTTGAAATTATTTCCTTAAAAAATACTTTAGCTACAGTTGGTGCCTCTGCGTCAGGCACGGCTGCACATGCGAAAAATTTTGAAAAATCGTCTTCAAAGGTGACGATGTATTTGTTTCCCCTAGCTGATTCTGGCAACGGACCTACCAGGTCCATGAAAACTTTTTCGAAAGGCTTGCTTGAAGTGCTTGTTATTACCAATGGCATTTTTTCAACTTTCAAACATTTTTTTTCTGGCACGTTGTTACATAATTTTTTATTTTTCGATACATGCCGGCCCATTTATACTGATTCCTGATGCGGGAATAAGTTTTGAATGTCCCTTGGTGTCCACCCAAAGGTGTATCGTGGAATGTTTTTATTACTTTATTTATATCTTCTGCATTCGTTAAATAAACAGCCATATCTTCCTCTCCCATATCCTGATTTACCTCTGTTTGATGCATAATTTCTTCATTCACTCCATTCTGTTTGTTTTGTAATTCTCGAGTTTTTGATGGAGTTATTGCCCCTACATTTATTTTCTCTATTGGAAGGCGACTGAGGGCATCAGCGTTTTGATTCGTTTTTCCTGATTTATACCGTATCTCGAAATCATATTCTAAAAGTTTTAGTCTAAGGCGCCCCAACCTGCCTTCTTGATCTTTCAGATTAGCTATACCCTTGAGGGGTTTGTGGTCTGTAAAAATGGTGAAGTGTCTCCCGAGTAAATATGGCCTAAAAGTTTTTGTTGCCCATACGATGGCAAGCAACTCCTTTTCTATTGTAGAGTATCGTTTTTTTGTACTTAGTACTCTGCTTGCAAAATATACTGGTAAATCGCTACCAGGCTCTCCTTGAGAAAGGATAGCTCCTAGGGCTTCATTGCTAGCATCCGTAGTCAGAACAAATGGTTTCGCAAAGTCAGGGTATTGTAATAGAGGTGGATTCGAAACTGCTGCTTTTAATTTGTCCATAGCTTGCTGACACTCTTGTGTCCATTCAAATTTCACGCTCTTCCTTAGTAGTTTGTTTAGGGGTAAGGCAATTTCGGACGAGTTTGGTATAAACTTCCTGTAGTAGTTGATCAATCCTAGAAATGCTTGCAAGTCTTTGATACTTCTAGGAGGTGGAATGTTTTTTACTGCTTTAGTTTTATGGGGATCCGGTAAGACTCCATTTTTCGAACATTGGTGGCCTAGATAAACTACCTCCCTTTGAAGGAAATGACATTTTTCGGGGTGTAACTTAAGGTTGTACCTTCTTAATATATCTAATACTCTCTTGAGCCTTAATTGGTGATCCGCTAGGTTTCTGCTGTAGATTACTATATCGTCCATATAGACGAAACAGTCGATTCCTTGTAGACCCGTTAATATCGAGTTCATGATTCTTTGAAAAGTGGCTGGTGCCCCTGTTAATCCGAAAGGCATACGATTAAACTCAAAATGTCCCAAATTGGTGCTAAAAGCGGTTTTTTGTCTGTCCCGTGGGTCCATTAAAACTTGGTGGTATCCACTCGCTAGATCGAGGGTAGAAAAATATCGGCTGTATCCCAGTTGGTCTAGGATTTCGTCAATTCTTGGTATGGGGAAGACTTGCTTTATTGTGGCCTCGTTTAATTTTCTGAAATCTACTACTAAGCGCCATTTTTTCTCCGTCCTTTCCTGCCTTTTTTGGTACTAGGAGTATTGGTGAATTCCAAGGGGAAGTACTGGGAGAGATAATTCCATCTTTGACCATCTGGCCTACTTGTCTATTCACTTCATTTCGGTGGACCTCAGGTAGTCTATATTGCTTAGTATTTATTGGGGGTTGAGTAGAATCAGTTGGGATTTTATGTTTAAGTACATTTGTGTGAGTTAGATTATCTCCGGGTAATTGAAACACGTCATCGTATGATTTCAAAATGCTTTCGATCAATAATCTCTCTTCCGGATTCAAATCTGCGGAAAGCTGTACTGTTTCCAATAGTAATTTGGTTTTTTCTTTGTTGTCCGCAGTGCTTATTGTATTAATAAGCACTGCATTTACATGATAAGATTTTGTACATTCAACAGCATTTTTTGACATGCCGTAATACATTGTATTACCATGTAAAGGCAGCTTTAATAGTATGTCTCCACCGGCGTGTTTTAGACAAATCATATTGATGTAAGCACATCGCGTTAATATACACATGATTTACCATATATTTTGTATATAGATAGATAAATTACCTCAAAGTAGTTGACTTATTTTATATCATTTCGAAAATACAATTTTTCGAACTGGATTTGTCTATGCAACCCTGCGTTACTCTTTAAGTTACAAGCTCCATCCTTGGGTCGTCCATCAATAGTAATTGACACATTCGAAAAAAATACATTAAGGAATATTTAATCAATATTAAATGTCAACTTCCTGTGGATAAAATTCACATTACAGCTGCTAAGGTTTAACGAGTTCCTGCATACAATTTGTCATTAAAAATTTTATGGCAAAACTCGTTCCGAACATGTTAAGTTTTGCCACCTATTATAAGTCTATCTATGCCAATTTTTTAATACATATAATTCCTATATGTTTATGTCTTAACAAAAATTTAAGGAAAAAATTTTAAAGTTCAATAAAAACTTTAAACTTCAATAAAAAAATGCATGTTCACAACTACCAATATAGCAATAACGCCCGCAGAATAACAGAACAATATTGCTGATTGCTTGAATGTGAAAGTACACAACACGCATTAGTGTGCGTGCGAGCTGTAGGCATCTGTCAAAAAAAGTTGAAATATTGTTTTGGTATACAACACGTTACATACGAAACTCTTTGACAATGATTTAACGCGTTGTATTGCTTTGATTTAACGCGTTGTATTGCTAATCAGCCGACAATAAATTAGAGAAAATTAGAATCATGGAATAAAACCTTATTGAATAGTTTGAAAAACATACAGTATTGGATAAAAAAGGAATTGAAAATGTTCTAAGTTATATTTTGAATGAAGAATCAAGTAAAAAAGCTGATACAAAACGAGGTTATAAAGCTTGTTGTGTTACTTGACATTTTTGATGCGGTAAAATTTTCTAAAGCACGATATTCGTCGACGAACTACCACGTGTTAAGAGGAAATATGTATGTAGAACAAAAATATAATTAAAGTTTAACATTTTTAAACGCACTAATAGTCCCAAATTATTATTTTACTTATTAAGTAAAATATTTCTTATTAAAAATACATTGAAATTGATTATTGAGGGGTTTAGCTGGATCCTATTCGCATTTCACTGTTGCTAGTGCAAATTATCAGGGAAGCCTTACCTAAAGCTTCTTAGAACAACTAGAGTTATTATGTTATAAACTTTCATTTAAACAAATGAGAATCTCAATAACAAAGTTGAAACAAGAACTAAAAAAAACATTAAAAATATAATTCACTTGTAAATATCTGGTTAATCGAACGAATTTTTTATGTTTATAAACTTATAGCAATACAAATTATTTCACTACATACGTTTTTAAGAGAATATTTTCCTATTTTAATATACATACATATGTATATTTTCCCAATTCCACAAATATTATTTAAATGTCAAAAGCAATATAGAAAAGTCAAATATAAATTAACACCGAGTTTGACGTTTCATGCCTGCATTAATTGTTAACGAAAATGCGTTGACAATTATTGCAACATATATTGCATGTACTTGCAATTAGCTGTCTCCACTAGCAATAATATAATTTTGACAACTGCTGCAATACATGTCTAGATATATATTGCTAGTCAACACGCAGGGTAAAAATTATGTTATGTATTGCTTATGGTAGGTACACACTTGGCATTGTTGGTCGCAAACTTGTTTAATCGTCGGTTGGTTTCTGGTTTGCTGCAGACATAAAGTATTTTGAATATACTGTGCCACAAACCAGTAATATCAAAATTTTTGGAGATTTTCGGATTGCATTTATTTTGTGCTGCTTTTAATAGTGAGATTACACGAGACATAAGTTTGAAAATTTTTGCGTTGGCAATTGTCAAAATCTGTTGCTAACACAAAAAATGACTGTGTAAATCATAAATATCGAACACAAGTTTGGAAATAATAGCTAAACACAAGTCTCAGCAATTATGTTAGAACACAAGCTGTCAAATTTACCTATTCCGTAGAAAATAATTGTGGGAAACTAGATAAGTTTGTTACCAAAAAAATTAAGCAGAACCACAAAATATATGGTCTGTGGCAGAAGTATTAAAAAATCAAAACTTAACATGCACAAGTTGTATGCATACGAGAAATAAAATTTTGAGTTTTAGCATTATACGTCTAGCCACCCCTTAAAATAAGTTTGAATATAAACTTTTTTTGTGACATCATTCTGACGACGTTATTTCTTATGTTTAGAAATAAAAGTTGCTCGTCTATTCGTACTGTAATGGACGTTATTTTGTTTATGTTCAAGCATACATTAATGTTTGTTGTTTTTTTACAAAGCGAATATTTCTAAATATAAAAAATTAAATGACATTCACTAAATTCGTTCAGCCTTATTATGAATTCCATATGTGAAAATTTCCGAATCAAATTTTTCATTCACATGGATGTTAAGTTTCGTATCATCGATTTTAATAAAATTAAAAACTTACATATTTCCACTTTTTCCAATACAGAAATCTCTGTAAACAATTTTCTTGATAAATTGTCTAAATATTTCGTAGCCTAAGCCAAACTTTAGAGAAACGTTAAATGAAGTTAAATTTTCTCTTGATTTTAATCAAAAATAGTGTTTTGTAAACGTTTATTACAAAACATTACATTGTGATTTTAAAAGTAATAATGGTCATGCACATATTCACTGTTTTTTATTTTTGTGCTGCTTAGAGCATCAAATCGTCGGTTTGTTTCTGCTCTGATGTATGGAACAAAAATTTGATTTAGAGAAAAACGATGAAGAATGTTTATTTCATCAGTTTTATAAAAAATACTCGATATAATTTTTTGTTTAAAAATAATACATAACGTCGGTTGGTTTCTGGTTTGCGGTACAGTATATTCCAAATACATTGTCTGCAGCAAACCAAAAACCAAACGAAGATATGTTTTGTCCAAAAGGTTATACTATAAGAAATATAACAAAGAAATTTCATGATTTAGTAGTCTATGCCCAACCGTCTGCCAAGAAATGTTCTCCAAAATGCACGTCAATACTTCAGTGTTACCATGTCTTTTAAAAATTTAAATCAAAAAGAGTTACCAAGCAATTTGTAACCCAACGTCTACACTATAAAAACTTTAAAAACAATGTTTGCTTGCACAAGTAGTTACATGCAATATAATAATTACAAGCCTGACCAACAAGCAATATGCATGACTTATATTTAGCTAGGTTTAAACGATATGTACAATCAGCATATATGCTGACAGCTAACTATTTCTGTTTTGTTAGATATCTAATACACAGAAATATAGAAACAAATAGTAATGTATGATATCTACGTATAAACGGTGATTTCAGTATTTACAAATAAATTGTGTTTACTATTTCTGTTTTGTTAGATATCTAATACACAGAACTGAAGAAACAAATAGTAATGTATGATATCTACGTATATAAACGGTGATTTCAGTATTTACAAATAAATTGTATTTACACTTAAAATTTGCGTATAAACGAGGTAATAAACTGTCAAGCAACTTACGCGAATATGCGAATTTATAAATGTGTATGTTTTGTTAAATTAAGTAATTAAAACAGAGATGCTTACATTAAACGCTTGTCTATTTATTTTATAAGAAAATATTTTAATATGTAACTAATTATTTAAAGTAAATCTCGTCCTGACTAACAATAATCATGTTAACATTTATTATACTGAATGTCAAAATTATGGTATTGCTTTTGGTAAGTACACTTTGCTACATGTTTATGCAACGAGGGAGATTTTATTGCTGGTAGCATTGTGTGTAGCATAGAATAGATATATAAGGTATTTCCATTATATCTTTGCTTTGAAAAATAAGTATATCTGAAGATTTATTTATTGAGAGAAATAAAGAAAAATAGTAAAAAATTTAAGACTTCCCCTAGAATTTGTTTACAAAAGTTTGTTTATATATAAAATTTGCGTATAAGCGAGGTAATAAACTGTTAAGCATTGTACGACATGCGAATTTATAAATGTGTATCTGTTTGTTATATTAAATACTTTAAACAGCAATGCTTACATCAAATGCTTGTCTATTTATTTCATAAGAAAATTGTCTAATAAAATATAGTACTATACGTAACTGATTATTTAAATTTGATCCCGTCTTAACAAACAATATGTATGTTAACATTTTTATTCTACCTCGAGTTCCAGTCATCCACATTTCTGTAGATGGTATCCAGGTTTTATAAAGACATTCGTGTAGTAGAGCAGGGGAGGTTTGGTAAATTCTCCATCCCCTAACTTCACCATCGAGTATTCTGCAGTGGCCGGTTCCATTTCCGTTCCACAGAGACGTACATCTAAGACGGATTGCGAGGACGTTGCCATCTCCTTCCCTACTAGATCTAATGGTAGTAGATGAAGAAGCATCCCCAGTGCATCCGTAGGAGTGGTGCGAATAGCACTGGTCACATACAAGAATGCAAGTCTTTGCACCTTGTGTAAGGTGTATAGATACGTCTTTTTCTCCAGGGATGGCCACCACACGATGATGATGATGAGATTAATAACTATGAAACAAGAGCAATGAATACTCAATAGTTAAGAACGCAGTAAAATGATGTTGGTTTGTTTACTTATACAAGAGCATTTACAAATGTGAAACAGAACATGTGTTGAGTAAATATCGGTTAAGTTCATGCAAAACAATAAGCTTTTAAACATCAGTGTTACCAGTTGTAGGAAAAAGGAAAATATAAAAATAATCGCCGAGAAGGAAGTTAAAACATTTTAACGAGCTTTAAATTAAATTCAGTTATTATTAGTGGGAGTGATGTGCAACTTCGGTAAAATATTTCATTTAGATAAAAGTATTTAATTTTATACCATATTTCGTTTTCACGAAATGGATTACACATAAACATAAGTTAAATGTACACATAATTATCTTTCTTTTAAATACAATATTATTGTGGCATTCAGATGTCAATGAGAGAACTACCAGAGAAGAAATAACTTTTATTTTCAAAACCAAAAATGAGACTCAAGAAATAACTCTTATTTTTCAACCTAAAAGTAAAAGTTGAAAATTAGCTTCAAATTGTGTTCAAAGCAAAAAATAAAACCCAGAAAATAATTTTTAAAGTTAATTTTTTAATAAAACTCAGCCGATATTGGTACACTTTTTAATTTTATAAATAAATTTCACTTGAAGTTTGGAAAATAACTGAATAATCAATTCCGAAAGGGCAAACATCTGAAATTTTAAACCTTTCAGGAAATAAAAATAAATAAATATTTGCTAATAAAGTATAATATTAAAAAAATAATAATTGTTGCCTTTTTCTATACATGTCATGACGACGAATACCAGAAATGTTCCCATTTCAAACATAGTAGCGCAGCGAAGCATTTAGGAACCATTTATATGAAAAAACGTATTTGTAAAAAATGCCCTTTTCGAAATGGCTGATTCAATTATTTTTATCGGTCAGCGGTAACAATTAATCAAATAAAAATATTACTTATAGGTATTTACTTACATTCATTTTAAATTTTTTATTTTAAAAAGAAACAAGCACATGACCAAAGTTGTTAGACATCTATACAACTAATAATCAAATTTGCTTAAGAATTTATTCATTTCTCATAAACCAATTCCTTTTTTTTAATTTTTCATCTAGAAGTGTGTTTCTTTCCATAGCATTTCATATCAGGGTTGTGTGCAGGTCATTACAAGAATATATAATATATTTAAGTAGTTTAAAGATTTATATTATTTAAAAATGCAAATGACAAATTAAAATATGTATTACTAATATGTATGGTATAAACATATGTACTTAGTTATGTATGTATGTGTAAAAGTTAAAACTTTAATATAAAAGTGAAACCTATTACACATGTGCGACGCATACAAAAAAATTCCATGATTTCACTATATTGGCAACATTGCTATTGCGAGTTAATAACAAAAGATGAGATGAGAGAAAGCAGGATGAACAAAAGTCGTTTCAATGAACAATCTCTTTGTGTTAACAGTATCAAGGCGAATTCAGTATGTTTCCTATTCTTTGAAATTAGGTAATCCGTACCTTCTCTATTTAGGTGAGTCCATAACTGCCTTGTGATCACGCAATCATTTCTTGTGACCCACCTTCTATTTGTTTCGTCCTCTGTCTTGCGCCTAAGTCTGAGTTTGCAAAAAAGTAGGGGTAGACCTACATATTCCAAATCCGGTGGAACCTATAAGGTTGTCCCAATTCTAGCAAGCTCGTCAGCCCTAGAGTTCCCCTGTTAGCCTCTATGCCCCAGGATCCAGATGATCCTAATATCAAACTACTCTGCCATCTCATTTAGAGATGATCGGCAGTCGAGGGCTGTTGTTGTTCTTAGAAGCGAGGATTCGAGGGCCATAATAGCTGCTCGACTATCGGTGTAAATGTTAATTAAAGTCGTTGAAGTGACATTCACTTTTAACCAGTTCGCAACTTCTCTTATAGCAAGGATCTCTGCCTGAAAGACACTGCAGTGATCCGGAAGTCGCCTTGCAATACGAAGACCTAAAGCCTTCGAAAAGACCCCATAGCCCACACCCTCATGTGTTTTGGAGCCGTCCGTATAAAAATCAACACTTTTTCTTCTACCTGGAGTTCCATTCATCCACATTTCTGTAGATGGTATCCAGGTTTTATAAAGACGTTCGTGTAGTAGAGCAGGGGAGGTTTGGTCAATCCTCCATCCCCTAACTTCACCATCGAGTATTCTGCAGTGGCCGGTTCCATTTCCGTTCCACAGAGAAACACATCTAAGACGGATTGCCGAGGACGTTGCCATCTCCTTCCCTACTAGATCTAATGGTAGTAGATGAAGAAGCATCCCCAGTACATCCGTAGGAGTGGTGCGAATAGCACTGGTTACATACAAGAATGCAAGTCTTTGCACCTTGTGTAAGGTGTATAGATACGTCTTTTTCTCTAGGGATGGCCACCACGCGATGATGCCATACATGAGAATTGGATGTACTATTGCAGTGTAGATCCAATGAAAAATTTTTGGGGTAAGACCCCAATTCTTCCAAATGGATTTTTTACATAGATATAGTGAAATTGGACCTTTTTTCACTCCCTCTAGAATATTCGACTTGAAACACCAAGATATTTTGCAGTGTTGGACACTTTTATCTCCGTATTATTAACTGTTATAGGTCGGAAATCAGGTATCTTATACTTCCTGGATAAAAGGACTAGCTCCGTTATATTAGGATTAACGGCGAGCCCTCGTGTCTCCGCCCATTTTGTTAAATGTGAAAGACCATCCTGTAGGATGTCCCTTAAAGTTGTGAGGAATTTTCCTCTTACAGCTATTGCCACATCATCAGCATAAGCCACAATTCTGCACCCCCGCGATTTTAGAGATAGCAGCACAGGATTCAGAGCTAGAAAGGCGAAAGAACTCCTCTCTGTGGTGTACCCCTATTTACAAAGCGGGTCTGACTGGAAGCTCCTAGAGCCGCAGTTATCCTACGGTGAGTTAGTAGATTTTGAACCCACTTACACAATCCCGCGCCAACCCCCAGATTCGAAAGTGCATCAATTATCGCATCTGGAGATATATTATTAAAAGCCCCCTCAATATCCACGAAGGCTAAGAAGGTATATTCACCTACAGAAAGAGATTTCTCTATCGTGACAACCAGCTCATGTAGAGCCGATTCTGTTGACTTTCCCGTTTGATATGCATGTTGATGCGGGGAAAGTAGTTTACCATTGATGGTTTTGCGGATGTAATGATCAACCATTCTTTCTAATGCTTTCAGAAGAAAGGATGATAGACTTATAGGTCTGAAGTCCTTCGGTGTGGTGTGAGAGCTTTTACCAGCCTTCGGTATAAAGACCACTCTCGCTTCCCTCCACTTTTCAGGAACATAACCCAGTCTTAGACAACTGGTGTAAATTCTCAGTAGCCTTGGGGCTACGAGATTCGATGCTTTCATATTTCAGCCGGTATGATACCGTCAGGTCATGGTGACTCGTCAGGCTGGAAACTTCTGAGAGCGCAATTTAATGTCTGCATATTGACGATGTCAGATATATATTCCGCAGGAATGGGGTAAGGATCAGATGTCTGAATCTCAGACACTGAGTTACCCGGAAAATTAGTGTCCAGCAGGGTTCTTAACGACTCCTCGCTGGATGTAGTCCACGTCCCATAGGGATTCTTCAAATACCCCAGGGTACAGGGAGTAGTGGACAAAATTTCTCTCATGCGAGAGGCTTCTGAAATATTTTCAATATTTTCACAAAACTTCTTCCATGTTGTATTTTTAGCAATTCTTATCTGCTTTTTATACTCTTTTAATTTACCCTTATAAGCTATCCAGTCCAGTTAATTTCTGGATGATTTAGCCTTATTGAAGAGTTTTCTACATGTATACCTAGACAATTGTAACTCTTTATTCCACCAAGGCGGTTTCTTTTTCCCCCTTGGCTTATTCAAGGGCAAGACGACTCTCTTGCATTTTTGAAGATTGTAGTAGTGTTATCAATCTCACAATCTAAATCAGAAGTTTCTAGAAGTGACGAGTCTCCAATCGCTCCTAATTGTCTAGAAAAAAATAGTCCTATACAAACGCCAGTTTGTCTGCCTAATATTTCGGGAGATTTCTACCTCAGGTGCCCGCTCCCTAATACTAAACTCAATAAACCTATGATCAGAAAGGAATGTTCCTGAAGTACACGCCAATTCATGATCCTATTGGCTACCGAATCAGAAGAAAAGGTAACATCCAGGACTTCCTGTCTGTTCCTTGTTATAAAAGTGGCGGTAGGAACTAAGTCCCCAATGAACTAAGTCCCCAAAATTTAAATGAACTAAGTCCCTAAAGTTTGGGGAGTTAGTTCGCTATGAACTAAGTCCCCAAACATAAAAATGAACTTGGCCCCCAAAAATTTAACTATAAGAGAACTAATTCCCCAAAAGTCGTTGTTTTTTTTCATATAAAACTTTGGGCGCTTTGTTCATATTTGTTTTGGGGTGTTTGGTCATTAAAGATGTATCACCTACCGAGACTGGCAGTAGGAACTAAGTCCAAAATGAACTAAAACCCCAATAAGCATTTGGTACTTCTTGGCACTTCCTTTATTACCGCCTGACTTAATAAAAAGTTCTTTTATGGCATTAAGATCCAAAATACTATTGATGGATACCAAATGCTTATTGGGGTTTTAGTTCATTGGGGACTTAGTTCCTACTGCCAGTCTCGGTAGGTGATACATCTTTAATGACCAAACACCACAAAACAAATATGAACAAAGCCCCCAAAGTTTTATATGAAAAAAAACAACGACTTTTGGGGAATTAGTTCTCTTTTAGTTAAATTTTTGGGGGCCAAGTTCATTTTTATGTTTGGGGACTTAGTTCATAGCGAACTAACTTTCCAAACTTTAGGGACTTAGTTCATTTATGTTTTGAGGACTTAGTTCATTGGGGACTTAGTTCCTACCGCCGTCGTAAACCACTTGTTGTTTCTATTATAAATATACAAACATATACTAATATATGTATGTATGTATGAATGCTTTTATTAAATATAATTTTTCCCGATCACTTTAACTCAAATTTACTAACCTTTTTGATGACTTTTTTTTAAAAGATGATTGTATGTAGGTAATGACCCAATAACCCAAGAGCAAACAAAAGCTTTCCAGTAAAATAATCCGGTTCGAAGGACCAACGTTTCGGCTTATATCCGTTTTTTTGGTTCAATAATAAAAAAAACAGATTTTATAATTTTTGTGATGTTTTCCAATAGAGGAATCTCTCTTTTATTTTTCACTGTAGTTATATTCTTTTCTTTAAATTTAAGCACGTAATGCAACGACTGCTTCCTAAGATGCAATTAATTTAATCATATAAAAATATACATGTTCAACTGGTCGACAATATTTAAAACCCGCTATCGGTTTATGTGATATAATATATTATACTTATTGAGGTCTTTTGCTATTATTGGAGCCAGGACTCAATAATGTAACTAGTCCTGTGTAAATTTTGGGGACATGCATCATTGGGGACATAATTTTCGATTTTATTTTAATATCAATTTGTTCGACTTTGTTTAGTTTATAGGTCTTTAATGTTTTTAATAGATATATGGCTGTTAACGCGAAGTTTATTCCATTTTAAAATTAAATATTCCATTTCTGTGATGCCATACAACCTCAATAATTTCCCGTTTTTTTGTCGCGTTAAAAATATTCGCTGACTGGCTCTGATCTCTGAACAGTAAAGTACAGTCGAATATCGATTTAACAGACACTTACTACATTGAAGTCGGGATAAAACGAATGATTTTAAATTGTTCGCTGCTCTTTATATATAATTTTTGGTATTTTTACTGTAAATATAGCTAACATATACATAAACGTATATTTTTTTAATATATAAATTGTTCAAATTGCTGACTGCTTTATTTATTGCATATGAAGTATTAAGATCTTTCGGTCATGTATACTTTAAAGGAAGTTGAGAGAAAATTTTTTGCAACTTGGGATTATTCAGATATGAAGAGAAAAAACTATTTCGGATAAATGGAATAATTCTAAAAGCGAAAATCAGGAGTTTTACAAGTTTCGTATATGTTGATATTATTACACCATATTAAATAAAATTCTTAAGGTGTCTTTACATGGTAATACAAAGTATTAAGACTTTGTAGAATCAAAATATTATGAAATGCTCTCTGTGCTAAATAAAAGGGAACCAAAAACTGTTGCAGGTATTTTTCATGTTTACACTGATACTATAAGTTAAATGCAAGCAAATATATCAAACTGCTGAGTTAATAACAAGGAATGGAAAATTGCAAAAAAAAAGATGTGTACTAATAAAACTGAATATTGTAGAAAACATTTTAATTGCTTAATTCACAAAACCTCTTGTATCTCTGTATCGATTGTATTATCATATTAAATACAAGAGTGTAACATTTGTTGTATGAAATTTTCATATAAAAATGAAATACACATTTACACTTTTATTTCATATGTTTTTAAAATGTTGTATTCAGAGAGACGCTCTCTGAGAGAATTTGTATGTAGCTTCTTCTTTTTTTCATTTAGAATACAAAATACATTAATACACTACACGGGGGTGTTCACAATTAAAAAACAAAAAGTGTATTTGATACACAAATACACGATAAAGATTGTTGTGAATTAAGCAAATATTTCAATGTACTTTTACTACAAAATATAATTGTTTCTATAGGTTTGTTTATTGTTTGTTTGGTTTTGCTGTAACATCACCTGCACCATCAGCAGTTGTACAATATTTACAAAAACAACACGAATTGATTTTGGTTGCTTCTGCAAAAGTGTTATCACCTTCAATAAGTACCATTAGTGCTGCCAATGTTTACTTTAACCGACCGCGTGTCAAATTTTCTATTGGTTTTCTCTTCTACTCGATACATTTTGCATTTACATGATAAGATTTTGTACATTCAACAGCATTTTTTGACATGCCGTAATACATTGTATTACCATGTAAAGGCAGCTTTAATAGTATGTCTCCACCGGCGTGTTTTAGACAAATCATATTGATGTAAGCACATCGCGTTAATATACACATGATTTACCATATATTTTGTATATAGATAGATAAATTACCTCAAAGTAGTTGACTTATTTTATATCATTTCGAAAATACAATTTTTCGAACTGGATTTGTCTATGCAACCCTGCGTTACTCTTTAAGTTACAAGCTCCATCCTTGGGTCGCCCATCAATAGTAATTGACACATTCGAAAAAAATACATTAAGGAATATTTAATCAATATTAAATGTCAACTTCCTGTGGATAAAATTCACATTACAGCTGCTGCTAAGGTTTAACGAGTTCCTGCATACAATTTGTCATTAAAAATTTTATGGTAAAACTCGTTCCGAACATGTTAAGTTTTGCCACCTATTATAAGTCTATCTATGCCAATTTTTTAATACATATAATTCCTATATGTTTATGTCTTAACAAAAATTTAAGGAAAACATTTTAAAGTTCAATAAAAACTTTAAACTTCAATAAAAAAATGCATGTTCACAACTACCAATATAGCAATAACGCCCGCAGAATAACAGAACAATATTGCTGATTGCTTGAATGTGAAAGTACACAACACGCATTAGTGTGCGTGCGAGCTGTAGGCATCTGTCAAAAAAAGTTGAAATATTGTTTTACATACATACGTTACATACGAAACTCTTTGACAATGATTTAACGCGTTGTATTGCTTTGATTTAACGCGTTGTATTGCTAATCAGCCGACAATAAATTAGAGAAAATTAGAATCATGGAATAAAACTTTATTGAATAGTTTGAAAAACATACAGTATTGGATAAAAAAGGAATTGAAAATGTTCTAAGTTATATTTTGAATGAAGAATCAAGTAAAAAAGCTGATACAAAACGAGGTTATAAAGCTTGTTGTGTTACTTGACATTTTTGATGCGGTAAAATTTTCTAAAGCACGATATTCGTCGACGAACTACCACGTGTTAAGAAGAAATATGTATGTAGAACAAAAATATAATTAAAGTTTAAAATTTTTAAACGCACTAATAGTCCCAAATTATTATTTTACTTATTAAGTAAAATATTTCTTATTAAAAATACATTGAAATTGATTATTGAGGGGTTTAGCTGGATCCTATTCGCATTTCACTGTTGCTAGTGCAAATTATCAGGGAACCTCTACCTAAAGCTTCTTAGAACAACTAGAGTTATTATGTTATAAACTTTCATTTAAACAAATGAGAATCTCAATAACAAAGTTGAAACAAGAACTAAAAAAACATTAAAAATATAATTCACTTGTAAATATCTGGTTAATCGAACGAATTTTTTATGTTTATAAACTTATAGCAATACAAATTATTTCACTACATATGTTTTTAAGAGAATATTTTCCTATTTTAATATACATACATATGTATATTTTCCCAATTCCACAAATATTATTTAAATGTCAAAAGCAATATAGAAAAGTCAAATATAAATTAACACCGAGTTTGACGTTTCATGCCTGCATTAATTGTTAACGAAAATGCGTTGACAATTATTGCAACATATATCGCATGTACTTGCAATTAGCTGTCTCCACTAGCAATAATATAATTTTGACAACTGCTGCAATACATGTCTAGATATATATTGCTAGTCAACACGCAGGGTAAAAATTATGTTATGTATTGCTTATGGTAGGTACACACTTGGCATTGTTGGTCGCAAACTTGTTTAATCGTCGGTTGGTTTCTGGTTTGCTGCAGACATAAAGTATTTTGAATATACTATGCCACAAACCAGTAATATCAAAATTTTTGGAGATTTTCGGATTGCATTTATTTTGTGCTGCTTTTAATAGTGAGATTACACGAGACATAAGTTTGAAAATTTTTGCGTTGGCAATTGTCAAAATCTGTTGCTAACACAAAAAATGACTGTGTAAATCATAAATATCGAACACAAGTTTGGAAATAATAGCTAAACACAAGTCTCAGCAATTATGTTAGAACACAAGCTGTCAAATTTACCTATTCCGTAGAAAATAATTGCGGGAAACTAGATAAGTTTGTTACCAAAAAAATTAAGCAGAACCACAAAATATATGGTCTGTGGCAGAAGTATTAAAAAATCAAAACTTAACATGCACAAGTTGTATGCATACGAGAAATAAAATTTTGAGTTTTAGCATTATACGTCTAGCCACCCCTTAAAATAAGTTTGAATATAAACTTTTTTTGTGACATCATTCTGACGACGTTATTTTTTATGTTTAGAAATAAAAGTTGCTCGTCTATTCGTACTGTAATGGACGTTATTTTGTTTATGTTCAAGCATACATTAATGTTTGTTGTTTTTTTACAAAGCGAATATTTCTAAATATAAAAAATTAAATGACATTCACTAAATTCGTTCAGCCTTATTATGAATTCCATATGTGAAAATTTCCGAATCAAATTTTTCATTCACATGGATGTTAAGTTTCGTATCATCGATTTTAATAAAATTAAAAACCTACATATTTCCACTTTTTCCAATACAGAAATCTTTGTAAACAATTTTCTTGATAAATTGTCTAAATATTTCGTAGCCTAAGCCAAACTTTAGAGAAACGTTAAATGAAGTTAAATTTTCTCTTGATTTTAATCAAAAATAGTGTTTTGTAAAAGTTTATTACAAAACATTACATTGTGATTTTAAAAGTAATAATGGTCATGCATATATTCACTGTTTTTCATTTTTGTGCTGCTTAGAGCATCAAATCGTCGGTTTGTTTCTGCTCTGATGTATGGAACAAAAATTTGATTTAGAGAAAAACGATGAAGAATGTTTATTTCATCAGTTTTATAAAAAATACTCGATATAATTTTTTGTTTAAAAATAATACATAACGTCGGTTGGTTTCTGGTTTGCGGTACAGTATATTCCAAATACAAAGTCTGCAGCAAACCAGAAACCAAACGAAGATATGTTTTGTCCAAAAGGTTATACTATAAGATATATAACAAAGAAATTTCATGATTTAGTAGTCTATGCCCAACCGTCTGCCAAGAAATGTTCTCCAAAATGCACGTCAATACTTCAGTGTTACCATGTCTTTTAAAAATTTAAATCAAAAAGAGTTACCAAGCAATTTGTAACCCAACGTCTACACTATAAAAACTTTAAAAACAATGTTTGCTTGCACAAGTAGTTACATGCAATATAATAATTACAAGCCTGACCAACAAGCAATATGCATGACTTATATTTAGCTAGGTTTAAACGATATGTACAATCAGCATATATGCTGACAGCTAACTATTTCTGTTTTGTTAGATATCTAATACACAGAAATACAGAAACAAATAGTAATGTATGATATCTACGTATAAACGGTGATTTCAGTATTTACAAATAAATTGTGTTTACTATTTCTGTTTTGTTAGATATCTAATACACAGAACTGAAGAAACAAATAGTAATGTATGATATCTACGTATATAAACGGTGATTTCAGTATTTACAAATAAATTGTATTTACACTTAAAATTTGCGTATAAACGAGGTAATAAACTGTCAAGCAACTTACGCGAATATGCGAATTTATAAATGTGTATGTTTTGTTAAATTAAGTAATTAAAACAGAGATGAGAGATAGAAGTAAATCTCGTCCTGACTAACAATAATCATGTTAACATTTATTACACTGAATGTCAAAAATATGTTATTGCTTTTGGTAAGTACACTTTGCTACATGTTTATGCAACGAGGGAGATTTTATTGCTGGTAGCATTGTGTGTAGCATAGAATAGATATATAAGGTATTTCCATTATATCTTTGCTTTGAAAAATAAGTATATCTGAAGATTTATTTATTGAGAGAAATAAAGAAAAATAGTAAAAAATTTAAGACTTCCCCTAGAATTTGTTTACAAAAATTTGTTTATATATAAAATTTGCGTATAAGCGAGGTAATAAACTGTTTAGCATTGTACGACATGCGAATTTATAAATGTGTATCTGTTTGTTATATTAAATACTTTAAACAGCAATGCTTACATCAAATGCTTGTCTATTTATTTCATAAGAAAATTGTCTAATAAAATATAGTACTATACGTAACTGATTATTTAAATTTGATCCCGTCTTAACAAACAATATGTATGTTAACATTTCTATTCTACCTAGAGTTCCAGTCATCCACATTTCTGTAGATGGTATCCAGGTTTTATAAGAACATTCGTGTAGTAGAGCAGGGGTTGTTTGATAAATTCTCCATCCCCTAACTTCACCATCGAGTATTCTGCAGTGGCGGGTTCCATTTCCGTTCCACAGAGACGTACATCTAAGACGGATTGCCGAGGACGTTGCCATCTCCTTCCCTACTAGATCTAATGGTAGTAGATGAAGAAGCATCCCCAGTGCATCCGTAGGAGTGGTGCGAATAGCACTGGTTACATACAAGAATGCAAGTCTTTGCACCTTAAGTAAGGTGTATAGATACGTATTTTTCTCCAGGGATGGCCACCACACGATGATGATGATGAGATTAATAACTATGAAACAAGAGCAATGAATACTCAATAGTTAAGAACGCAGTAAAATGATGTTGGTTTGTTTACTTATACAAGAGCATTTACAAATGTGAAACAGAACATGTGTTGAGTAAATATCGGTTAAGTTCATGCAAAACAATAAGCTTTTAAACATCAGTGTTACCAGTTGTAGGAAAAAGGAAAATATAAGAATAATCGCCGAGAAGGAAGTTAAAAAATTTTAACGAGCTTTAAATTAAATTCAGTTATTATTAGTGGGAGTGATGTGCAACTTCGGTAAAATATTTCATTTAGATAAAAGTATTTAATTTTATACCATATTTCGTTTTCACGAAATGGATTACACATAAACATAAGTTAAATGTACACATAATTATCTTTCTTTTAAATACAATATTATTGTGGCATTCAGATGTCAATGAGAGAGCTACCAGAGAAGAAATAACTTTTATTTTCAAAACCAAAAATGAGACTCAAGAAATAACTCTTATTTTTCAACCTAAAAGTAAAAGTTGAAAATTAGCTTCAAATTGTGTTCAAAGCAAAAAATAAAACCCAGAAAATAATTTTTAAAGTTAATTTTTTAATAAAACTCAGCCGATATTGGTACACTTTTTAATTTTATAAATAAATTTCACTTGAAGTTTGGAAAATAACTGAATAATCAATTCCGAAAGGGCAAACATCTGAAATTTTTAAGTTTTCAGGAAATAAAAATAAATAAATATTTGCTAATAAAGTATAATATTAAAAAAATAATAATTGTTGCCTTTTTCTATACATGTCATGACGACGAATACCAGAAATGTTCCCATTTCAAACATAGTAGCGCAGCGAAGCATTTAGGAACCATTTATATGAAAAAACGTATTTGTAAAAAATGCCCTTTTCGAAATGGCTGATTCAATTATTTTTATCGGTCAGCGGTAACAATTAATCGAATAAAAATATTACTTATAGGTATTTACTTACATTCATTTTAATTTTTTTATATTAAAAAGAAACAAGCACATGACCAAAGTTGTTAGACATCTATACAACTAATAATCAAATTTGGTTAAGAATTTATTCATTTCTCATAAACCAATTCCTTTTTTTTAATTTTTCATCTAGAAGTGTGTTTCTTTCCATAGCATTTCATATCAGGGTTGTGTGCAGGTCATTACAAGAATATATAATATATTTAAATAGTTTAAAGATTTATATTATTTAAAAATGCAAATGACAAATTAAAATATGTATTACTAATATGTATGGTATATACATATGTACTTAGTTATGTATGTATGTGTAAAAGTTAAAACTTTAATATAAAAGTGAAACCTATTACACATGTGCGACGCATACAAAAAAATTCCATGATTTCACTATATTGGCAACATTGCTATTGCGAGCTAATAACAAAAGATGAGATGAGAGAAAGCAGGATGAACAAAAGTCGTTTCAATGAACAATCTCTTTGTGTTAACAGTATCAAGGCGAATTCAGTATCAGGTGACCTTATCAGCCGAGCTGATTATTATCTGTTGATGCGAAATTAAGCGATTTGAACCAAAACGTCAAAATTTGCTCAGAAATCTTTTGACAGATTGGCTTTCTAGCATAGCAAACTACATTTTGTTTTTTGTGTTGTAAAATTGTTGTACTGATAAGGTCACCTGATACTGAATTCGCCTTGAAGAGTATGAAACGAAACGTTTTAACTCACAGTATGATAAAAACAACAGTTTAGGTAAGTTCAGGTTAGGTAGGGGTGGCAGTCAGAAACCCGGACTCACATCCGGAGGTCAGTATAAAGCTGCTAATACGTTGAAGTTCAACACCAGCAACGTCAGAAAGTTCCCTGAATTCAAGAGCGCCCATTGTGGCCATTCTCTTTCCTGCAAGTCCAGGACAGTGACAAAGAAAATGTTCTATGCTTTCCTCTTCATCAATATCTTGGCAGCTATGGCAAAAGTCGTTGTGTTCAACCCTTAGCCTTTGTGCATGCCTACCTATGAGACAGTGACCGTTTAACACGGACACTAGAATCAAGATTTGTTTCCTATTCTTTGAAATTAGGTAATCCGTACCTTCTCTATTTAGGTGAGTCCATAAATGCCTTGTGATCACGCAATCATTTCTTGTGACCCACCTTCTATTTGTTTCGTCCTCTGTCTTGCGCCTAAGTCTGAGTTTGCAAGAGAGTAGGGGTAGACCTACACATTCCAAATCCTGTGGAACCTGTAAGGTTGTCAAAATTCTAGCAAGCTCGTCAGCCCTAGAGTTCCCCTGTAAGCCTCTATGCCCCGGGATCCAGATGATCCTAATATCAAACTGCTCTGCCATCTAATTTAGAGATGATCGGCAGTCGAGGACTGTTGTTGTTCTTAGAAGCGAGGATTCGAGGGCCATAATAGCTGCTCGACTATCGGTGTAAATGTTAATTAAAGTCGTTGAAGTGACATTCACTTTTAACCAGTTCGCAACTTCTCTTATAGCAAGGATCTCTGCCTGAAAGACACTGCAGTGATCCGGAAGTCGCCTTGCAATACGAAGACCTAAAGCCTTCGAAAAGACCCCATAGCCCACACCCTCATGTGTTTTGGAGCCGTCCGTATAAAAATCAACACTTTTTCTTCTACCTGGAGTTCCATTCATCCACATTTCTGTAGATGGTATCCAGGTTTTATAAAGACGTTCGTGTAGTAGAGCAGGGGAGGTTTGGTCAATCCTCCATCCCCTAACTTCACCATCGAGTATTCTGCAGTGGCCGGTTCCATTTCCGTTCCACAGAGAAACACATCTAAGACGGATTGCCGAGGACGTTGCCATCTCCTTCCCTACTAGATCTAATGGTAGTAGATGAAGAAGCATCCCCAGTACATCCGTAGGAGTGGTGCGAATAGCACTGGTTACATACAAGGATGCAAGTCTTTGCACCTTGTGTAAGGTGTATAGATACGTCTTTTTCTCCAGGGATGGCCACCACACGATGATGCCATACATGAGAATTGGACGTACTATTGCAGTATAGATCCAATGAACAATCTCTCTCTAGAAACTCAGCTCCGAATCAACTTGAAACTCAGCTCCGAATCAAGAATAACACCAATATATTTTGCAGTGTTGGACACTTTTATCTCCGTATTATTAACTGTTATAGGTCGGAAATCAGGTATCTTATACTTCCTGGAGAAAAGGACAAGCTCCGTTTTATTAGGATTAACGACGAGCCCTCGTGTCTCCGCCCATTTTGTTAAATGTAAAAGACCATCCTGTAGGATGTCCCTTAAAGTTGTGAGAAATTTTCCTCTTACAGCTATTGCCACATCATCAGCATAAGCCACAATTCTGCACCCCCGCGATTTTAGAGATAGCAGCACAGGATTCAGAGCTAGAAAGGCGAAAGAACTCTTCTCTGTGGTGTACCCCTATTTACAAAGCGGGTCTGACTGGAAGCTCCTAGAGCCGCAGTTATCCTACGGTGAGTTAGTATATTTTGAACCCACTTACACAATCCCGCGCCGACCCCCAGATTCGAAAATGCATCAATTATCGCATCTGGAGATATATTATTAAAAGCCCCTCAATATCCACGAAGGCTAAGAAGGTGTATTCACCTACAGAAAGAGATTTCTCTATCGTGCCAACCAGCTCATGTAGAGCCGATTCTGTTGACTTTCCCGTTTGACATGCTTGTTGATGCGGGGAAAGTAGTTTACCATTGATGGTTTTGCGGATGTAATGATCAACCATTCTTTCTAATGCTTTCAGAAGAAAGGATGATAGACTTATAGGTCTGAAGTCCTTCGGTGTGGTGTGAGAGCTTTTACCAGCCTTCGGTATAAAGACCACTCTCGCTTCCCTCCACTTTTCAGGAACATAACCCAGTCTTAGACAACTGGTGTAAATTCTCAGTAGCCTTGGGGCTACGAGATTCGATGCTTTCATATCTCAGCCGGTATGATACCGTCAGATCCTGGTGACTCGTCAGGCTGGAAACTTCTCAGAGCCCAATTTAATGTCTGCATATTGACGATGTCAGATATATTTTCCGCAGGAATGGGGTAAGGATCAGATGTCTGAATCTCAGACACTGAGTTACCCGGAAAATGAGTGTCCAGCAGGGTTCTTAACGACTCCTCGCTGGATGTAGTCCACGTCCCATAGGGATTCTTCAAATACCCCAGGGTACAGGGAGTAGCGGACAAAATTTCTCTCATGCGAGAGGCTTCTGAAATATTTTCAATATTTTCACAAAACTTCTTCCATGTTGTATTTTTAGCAATTCTTATCTGCTTTTTATACTCTTTTAATTTACCCTTATAAGCTATCCAGTCCAGTTAATTTCTGGATGATTTAGCCTTATTGAAGAGTTTTCTACATGTATACCTAGACAATTGTAACTCTTTATTCCACCAAGGTGGTTTCTTTTTCCCCCATGGCTTATTCAAAGGGCAAGACGACTCTCTTGCATTTTTGAAGATTGTAGTAGTGTTATCAATCTCACAATCTAAATCAGAAGTTTCTAGAAGTGACGAGTCTCCAATCGCTCCTAATTGTCTAGAAAAAAATAGTCCTATACAAACGCCAGTTTGTCAGCCTAATATTTCGGGAGATTTCTACCTCAGGTGCCCGCTCCCTAATACTAAACTCAATAAACCTATGATCAGAAAGGAATGTTCCTGAAGTACACGCCAATTCATGATCCTATCGGCTACCGAATCAGAAGAAAAGGTAACATCCAGGACTTCCTGTCTGTTCCTTGTTATAAAAGTGGCGGTAGAAACTAAGTCCCCAATGAACTAAGTCCTCAAAACATAAATGAACTAAGTCCCTAAAGTTTGGAAAGTTAGTTCGCTATGAACTAAGTCCCCAAACATAAAAATGAACTTGGCCCCCAAAAATTTAACTAAAAGAGAACTAATTCCCCAAAAGTCGTTGTTTTTTTTCATATAAAATTTAGGGGGCTTTGTTCATATTTGTTTTGTGGTGTTTGGTCATTAAAGATGTATCACCTACTGAGACTGGCAGTAAGAACTAAGTCCCCAATGAACTAAAACCCAATAAGCATTTGGTATCCATCAATAGTATTTTGGATCTTATTGCCATAAAAGAACTTTTTATTAAATCAGGCGGTAATAAAGGAAGTGCCAAAATTTTGTGGTAAAGTATTGACGCTGTAACGACACGTTTCCGCTGGTTGCCGGGATAGCTTCAGGGGTGTCCAGGGAACGTGTGTAGTTGTATTAAAGGAAATGTACACTATATTCTTTATTCCAATTAATAGTTATTTATTTTTCTCATTTACAAAAGTTTTATCTGGAACGGTTGACCTTCCACGTGACGATATGTAGGGCGTCGGCGTATCAACCAGCGAGTAATCAGCCAGTTCCACGGAATTGATAACTCCTTATGAATGCACGGTCACCAAGTGGGATACTTCTGAGGGATTGGTTCCCCTCCCGAAGTATCTTGATGGAACAGTACCAAACTAGCACTGGTGTTTGTAGGGGTTGAAAACCTCAAACAAATGCCCAGTCACCAGTGTGCTACCTAGCAGGAGTATTTGTAGGGGTTGATAACCACCAACAAATGTCCCGCCACCAAGTAGTGTACCTCCGAGGGATTGATTCCCCTGATGAAAAGGAGCCAACGGTCGAACCAACCTAGCTGGGGTATTTGTAAGGATTGATAACCACAAACAAATGCCTTCTAAGTCACACGACACCACAAGCACAAGTGCAGAGCAAAATATTAATTGTAAGGATTGATAACCACGAACAATTAGATCTTACCTGCAGGTCGCCTGCACGCCAACTGCTTGTTCACTTGTGATGTTCGTTCTTTTATACCTGTTTTCAGGCATACAGTTGTTGTACACATACAACCAATCATTGTGGGCACACATGTTTTCCGTCATCGAAAAGAGTTGCATTTAAATGGCACGAACAGCTGATCATATATAGTTTCTCACCACCAGATGTCGTCACGTGTCGATCGTCCGTTAATTTTGAATCTTACAGATAGTAAGCGATAATTTAAATAATCACTATTCTTACGATTAATTAAAATAAGCAATAAAGTATAATATAATGAATTTAATAAAAGTATAGTAAATAAACAAAGGAAAGGAAATTCATATAACATAATGTTAATATTCAACGCAAAAGGAAATTCATAAATATTCATGTATGTAGCTTAAAACGAGGGTGGCGACTTTAAGCGTTACATTGCCCCCCTTCATTGGATGCATTGACCGAAATCTTCTTGTATGGTTTTGGCAACCATGTAACGTAAGGTTGACCGTTCCTAGGCACCTGCACTTGGTATGTTTGGCCATATACTGTCGCTTCGAGTAGTAATGAAATGACAGATTGCATCCTAAAAGTAAAGAAATAAATTATTTAATGAGTTGGGCTTATTGATAGTATGGCTTCAGGTTGCTCAGATGGGCAGTGCGGGTGTCGTTGTTTGTATCTGAAATGAGTCTCGCGATAACTGGAGATATGAATTCTTGAATGATAAAAGGGCCTTCGTATTTGGGTGCGAGCTTAGCAGCGAAATTGTCGACACCCTTGGAAAGGGGGTGAGTACGTACTAATACTAAATCCCCAACACTGGGGTTCCACTTTCGGCGACGTAAATCATAATGCCTTTGCTGTTTACGGGATGCTTCAGTAAGGTTTCTTTTAACGACTTTAAAGATGTCTTGTAGCTCTTCCGCCCTTTGATGGGGATCTGCTGGACGAGCGCCGGTTCCTACGGTCACTTCATCATATAGTGCCTTAGGAAGGCGGGGTTCTCGTCCTTGAGTGAGGTAGGCGGGTGTATGTCCAGTAGACTCGGACACACTTGTGTTGATGGCTAACATAATTTCTGGGACTAGTTCATCCCAGGTGTTATGATGGCGTCCGGTAAATTGTGCGATGATGGTTTTCATTGTGCGATTGACCCTCTCTGTTGGATTCTCCTGGGGTGTATAGGGTGCCGTGAGCTGGTGTTTCACACCTATTTCATCTAGGTATCTTTCGAAAATTCGTGACGTGAACTGTGTTCCATTGTCGGTGATGATTCTTTTGGGCACACCATATCGCGCTAGTATGCGCTCCCTAAAAGCTTTCACGAGCCCTTCGGATGTTGCTTTTCGAAGTGGTATTAGTTCACACCATTTTGAAAAGTTGTCAAAAAAAACTAGCATCATGGTATTTCCATGCTTGGTTCGCGGTAACGGTCCAACAAAATCTGCGCAAAGAGTTGCCCATGGCTCCTCCGGAATACGTGTGAGCATCTTTCCGGCTGGCTGTTGTTGTGATACCTTATATTTATGACATGTCTCACAACGTCGTACATATCTACATATATCTCTTGTCATTCCAGGCCAATAATACCTACTCGCTACTTTGTTTATCGTTTTCGTGTTACCTAAATGCCCTCCTGTGGCAGTGTCGTGGTTTTCGCGAATAACCTGGTTTCTTAAGGGGGTTCCTACACATAACTTCCATGGCGTGGTATCATTACCGTGGGTTCCGCGGGACGTATTCTTGTAAAGCTGGTTATTGATGACAGAAAACTCGGGAAACTTCTGCGGCGACTGGCGCACTTCTGCTATCCTCCGTTTTATCCAAGGACAGGTGGTGTCTGTAGTGGTTTGAACGATATTAACAGTCTCGACTGGTTGTCGTGACAATGCATCTGCTACCACATTCTGTTCCCCCTTCCGGTATTGTATCGTAAATTGATACTGCTGTAGTTCCAGAGCCCAGCGAGCCAGTCGGCCTGTAGGGTTGTCGATTGTATTTAACCATTTTAGTGCCACGTGGTCCGTGATTACCACAAAGGCATAACCTTCCAAATACGGCCTCATCTTCCGTATTCCCCAGACCATAGCTAAGCACTCTTTTTCGGTGGCCGAGTAATTTTTCTCCGCTCCATTGAGGTGTCGACTAGCGTAGGCTATTACGCGCTCACTTCCTTCTAGATTTTGCGTCAGTACGGCGCCCAGTCCATGTTCACTGGCGTCCGTCTGCAAAATAAAAGTTTGTGAAAAATCTGGGCATGCAAGTATTGGTGCCTTTGTTAATTTATTTTTAAGCGAATCGAACGAGTTTTGCTGGTCTTCGCCCCACTTCCAGTGCTTTCCTTTTTTCAGTAACTGGGTTAGTGGTTTCGAAATGGTGGCAAAATCTGGCACAAACCGGCGGTACCAAGAAGTAATTCCTAGGAAACGACGTACTTCTTTGACTGACTTTGGCGTCGCCATTTCGGTAATAGCTGCTACTTTGCTGGGGTCGGTCTTGATTCCATCTCTCGTGACCACATGCCCCAAGTATTTAATTTCTGACTTGAAAAACTCACATTTTTCTGGGTTAATTCTCAAATTAGCCGCCCTCAATCGTCGGAATACTTCTTTTAGCTTGACAACATGTTGTTCGAAAGTTTCGCTAATTACGATAATGTCATCTAGGTAGGCAAATGCGTAGGGCTCCATTTCAGGCCCGATTACATTATCCAATGCGCGTTGGAATGTTGCTGGGGCCGAGTGCAACCCAAAAGGCATTACCCGCCATTGATATAAGCCACGGCCGGCGACGGCGAATGCCGTATACTTTTTGCTACTTCCTTCGAGGGGTATTTGCCAGTATCCATCTTTTAAGTCTAGACTACTCACAAATTTGGCGTTCCGTAACCGGTTAAGAATTGTATCGATTCGAGGCAGCGGATAGGCGTCTGGCACCGATCTAGCATTTAGCTGTCGAAAATCCATACACGTGCGCCATGTACCGTTTTTCTTTTTCACTAACGTGATGGGGAAACTGTATGGACTACACGATGGTTCGATACAGCCATTAGCAATTAGTTTGTTCACTTCGGCATCTATGATCGACTGCATTGCTGGGTTACGTGGGGCGTAGCGAAGTTTGATCGGCCGGTCGTCTTTCATGGTTATCTTATGCTGGGCGATATTGGAGAGTCCCTGTATTTTTTTAAATTTTGGAAGTTCCTGTTCTAGGAACTTAGTAATTTCTTTCTGGTAGTCTGAGGGAATTGTCATACCTTGCTTTCTGTTATTATTAATTTTTAGGTTTATTTTTGTATTTAAATTCGAATTACAGCTTACCTGGTTGCTGCCCTCAGGTCCAGTTATTGGTTCTTCGTTGGACTTAGCCACTAAGCCCGCGCAACTAATCGTGGCCTGGAAGTGTTGCAGAAAGTCAAGCCCAAGAATGAGATCCTCTCTTGACTCGTTCATAATCAAGAACTGCCAGTCTGTCGTAAGTTTTCCCAAAGTCACTGTCAGTTTCACCGCTCTATTAATGAGTTTTCGAGATCCATCAGCCAGAAATATTTCTAAATCGATAGCGGTGTAAACTGGCGTATTGCGTAGTTGGCGGATTTGTGATGAAGTAATAAAGCTCCTGGTGGCACCTGTGTCTACCAGGGCTGTGGCCAACTGTCCGTCTAGTTGGATATGCGCTGTAATTTTATCATTTTCCCATACCATGCAGGTCGGATTGCTTTCGACGTTAGAGTTCAAATCTGGCGTTTGTTGATGCATTTTTGCCGTTAACATGCGGTGGTGCTCTCCTCGCTGTTGCTGTGCTGGGTTCGGTATGCTTTCTAGATCGGCCACCAATTGCATAAGTTCGTCCAGAGTTGAAAAATCTCTGCGTCGTATGTACCATTGATAATCTGGTAAGGCGTTCCGGAATATTCGTTCTAGCTTTTGTTCTCCAGTTAAGTTAGTGGGACGCATTAACTCTTGCAGAGTTAATAGGTAGTCTTTAAAAGCTTCCCTTGGCCGCTGATCACGCTTTCGAATCTCATCCTCTAATTTCTCAAAGTAGCGGGGAGGCAAGAAAAAGGTACAGAAATCTCGTTTGAACTGCGGCCACGTGTCCCAATGTTTATTGTTGTTACGAAACCAGACAAGAGCCTTTTCCCGCAACACCTCCGGCATAATGTGAGGCAATCGATCCACCTCAACATGGTACATGCTAGCCAGCTCCTCCATTCGCTCCACAAAGCCTAACGGGTCCTTACCTCCGTCATATGTTATTCCCCATTTACGTATAGTGTCGACAATAGGTGCCCGTTCTTCACACACGGTATCGGAAGTGTTGTTATGTCGTGCTACACTGCTTTCCGCTTTCATTGGTGAAGCTGGTGTTACACTGGGGTCGGGATGACCACTTTGCATAGTAATATTCGGGGTAAGTGTAGTAGGATTGGCCGGTGTTTCATGCTTGGCTTGCAAATCGAGTAGTTGCCGCAATTGGTTTTCCTCGTGCGGCATTGCTAGAAATTTCGCAAAGCGTTTCCTCAAGTCTTCCACTAGGCCATTGGGGTCTTGTTGAAACTGCGTCAGATATTTCACTAGCTCCTCCTTTTTCAGCACATAGATCCAGGATGTTCTTAGTACTGTACTCATCGCGACGGCGGGAGGTTTTAACTTTTTATTTATTTTAATATTTTTGTTTAATTATTATAAAATTTTTATTTATTTAATTTGAATTTTTTTTTTTATGTATTTGTTTTAAATATTTCTATTTCTTTAGTTTAAATATTTTTATCCATTTATTTTTAATTTTTTTTTTATTTGTTTTCAACACACTATTATGTAGTATGTCCCTGCTCGGGCGCCATTGTAACGACACGTTTCCGCTGGTTGCCGGGATAGCTTCAGGGGTGTCCAGGGAACGTGTGTAGTTGTATTAAAGGAAATGTACACTATATTCTTTATTCCAATTAATAGTTATTTATTTTTCTCATTTACAAAAGTTTTATCTGGAACGGTTGACCTTCCACGTCACGATATGTAGGGCGTCGGCGTATCAACCAGCGAGTAATCAGCCAGTTCCACGGAATTGATAACTCCTTATGAATGCACGGTCACCAAGTGGGATACTTCTGAGGGATTGGTTCCCCTCCCGAAGTATCTTGATGGAACAGTACCAAACTAGCACTGGTGTTTGTAGGGGTTGAAAACCTCAAACAAATGCCCAGTCACCAGTGTGCTACCTAGCAGGAGTATTTGTAGGGGTTGATAACCACCAACAAATGTCCCGCCACCAAGTAGTGTACCTCCGAGGGATTGATTCCCCTGATGAAAAGGAGCCAACGGTCGAACCAACCTAGCTGGGGTATTTGTAAGGATTGATAACCACAAACAAATGCCTTCTAAGTCACACGACACCACAAGCACAAGTGCAGAGCAAAATATTAATTGTAAGGATTGATAACCACGAACAATTAGATCTTACCTGCAGGTCGCCTGCACGCCAACTGCTTGTTCACTTGTGATGTTCGTTCTTTTATACCTGTTTTCAGGCATACAGTTGTTGTACACATACAACCAATCATTGTGGGCACACATGTTTTCCGTCATCGAAAGGAGTTGCATTTAAATGGCACGAACAGCTGATCATATATAGTTTCTCACCACCAGATGTCGTCACGTGTCGATCGTCCGTTAATTTTGAATCTTACAGATAGTAAGCGATAATTTAAATAATCACTATTCTTACGATTAATTAAAATAAGCAATAAAGTATAATATAATGAATTTAATAAAAGTATAGTAAATAAACAAAGGAAAGGAAATTCATATAACATAATGTTAATATTCAACGCAAAAGGAAATTCATAAATATTCATGTATGTAGCTTAAAACGAGGGTGGCGACTTTAAGCGTTACAACGCATATTTTGATAATACATTGTATTACCAGCTTTAATAGTATGTCTCCACCGGCGTGTTTTAGACAAATCATATTGATGTAAGCACATCGCGTTAATATACACATGATTTACCATATATTTTTTATTTAGATAGATAAATTACCTCAAAGTAGTTGACTTATTTTATATCATTTCGAAAATACAATTTTTCGAACTGGATTTCTCTATGCAACCCTGCGTTACTCTTTAAGTTACAAGCTGCATCCTTGGGTCGTCCATCAATAGTAATTGACACATTCGAAAAAAATACATTAAGGAATATTTAATCAATATTAAATGTCAACTTCCTGTGGATAAAATTCAAATTACAGCTGCTGCTAAGGTTTAACGAGTTCCTGCATACAATTTGTCATTAAAAATTTTATGGCAAAACTCGTTCCGAACAGGTTAAGTTTTGCCACCTATTATAAGTCTATGTATGCCAATTTTTTAATACATATAACTCCTATATGTTTATGTCTTAACAAAAATTTAAGGAAAAAATTTTAAAGTTCAATAAAAACTTTAAACTTCAATAAAAAAATGCATGTTCACAACTACCAATATAGCAATAACGCCCGCATAATAACAGAACAATATTGCTGATTGCTTGAAGGTGAAAGTACACAACACGCATTAGTGTGCGTGCGAGCTGTAGGCATCTGTCAAAAAAAATTGAAATATTGTTTTGGTATACAACACGTTACATACGAAACTCTTTGACAATGATTTAACGCGTTGTATTGCTTTGACAACTAATCAGCCGACAATAAATTAGAGAAAATTAGAATCATGGAATAAAACCTTATTGAATAGTTTGAAAAACATACAGTATTGGATAAAAAAGGAATTGAAAATGTTCTAAGTTATATTTTGAATGAAGAATCAAGTAAAAAAGCTGATACAAAACGAGGTTATAAAGCTTGTTGTGTTACTTGACATTTTTGATGCGGTAAAATTTTCTAAAGCACGATATTCGTCGACGAACTACCACGTGTTAAGAGGAAATATGTATGTAGAACAAAAATATAATTAAAGTTTAACATTTTTAAACGCACTAATAGTCCCAAATTATTATTTTACTTATTAAGTAAAATATTTCTTATTAAAAATACATTGAAATTGATTATTGAGGGGTTTAGCTGGATCCTATTCGCATTTCACTGTTGCTAGTGCAAATTATCTGGGAACCTTTACCTAAAGCTTCTTAGAACAACTAGAGTTATTATGTTATAAACTTTCATTTAAACAAATGAGAATCTCAATAACAAAGTTGAAACAAGAACTAAAAAAAAACATTAAAAATATAATTCACTTGTAAATATCTGGTTAATCGAACGAATTTTTTATGTTTATAAACTGTCGCATAGTCAACACTGAATTACATTTGCGGGTTTTTTTCGTAATGAAGCTGTTGACATCACTAATACGTTTTTGACAGACACAGTCTTTTACCTTCGTTTTTTTGAACCACCATCTCTTTTATAGAGTCCATTTTTTGTACAACTTAAATTTATAATTATTAACTTTTATTATCCTTTAAATAAATACTTGAAGTCATTAAAAAATATGCCAGTCTATTGAGGTAAATGGAAACAAGTGACGAGGTAAGCATTCCGGTGGATAATAAAGAGTTTACATAAACTTATAGCAATACAAATTATTTCACTACATATGTTTTTAAGAGAATATTTTCCTATTTTAATATACATACATATGTATATTTTCCCAATTCCACAAATATTATTTAAATGTCAAAAGCAATATAGAAAAGTCAAATATAAATTAACACCGAGTTTGACGTTTCATGCCTGCATTAATTGTTAACGAAAATGCGTTGACAATTATTGCAACATATATTGCATGTACTTGCAATTAGCTGTCTCCACTAGCAATAATTTAATTTTGACAACTGCTGCAATACATGTCTAGATATATATTGGTAGTCAACACGCAGGGTAAAAATTATGTTATGTATTGCTTATGGTAGGTACACACTTGGCAGATTTCATTGTTGGTGGCAAACTTGTTTAATCGTCGGTTGGTTTCTGGTTTGCTGCAGACTTCAATATCAAAAATAATATCAAAATTTTTGGAGATTTTCGGATTGCATTTATTTTGTGCTGCTTTTAATAGTGCGATTACACGAGACATAAGTTTGGAAATTTTTGCGTTGGCAATTGTCAAAATCTGTTGCTAACACAAAAAATGACTGTGTAAATCATATATAATAGTGTTCGAACACAAGTTTGGAAATAATAGCTTAAACACAAGTCTCAGCAATTATGTTAGAACACAAGCTGTCAAATTTACCTATTCCGTAGAAAATAATTGCGGGAAACTAGATAAGTTTGTTACCAAAAAAATTAAGCAGAACCACAAAATATATGGTCTGTGGCAGAAGTATTAAAAAATCAAAACTTAAAATGTTCACAAGTTGTATGCATACGAGAACTAAAATTTTGAGTTTTAGCATTATACGTCTATCCACCCCTTAAAATAAGTTTGAATATAAACTTTTTTGTGACATCATTCTGCCGACGTTATTTCTTATGTTCAGAAATAAAAGTTGCTCGTCTATTCGTACTGTAATGGAAGTTAAACTATTTTGCTAATGTTCAAGCATACATTAATGTTTGTTGTTTTTTTACAAAGCGAATATTTCTAAATATAAAAAATTAAATGACATTCACTAAATTCGTTCAGCCTTATTATGAATTCCATATGTGAAAATTTCCGAATCAAATTTTTCATTCATATGGATGTTAAGTTTCGTATCATCGATTTTAATAAAATTAAAAACTTACATATTTCCACTTTTTCCAATACAGAAATCTTTGTAAACAATTTTCTTGATAAATTGTCTAAATATTTCGTAGGCTAAGCCAAACTTTAGAGAAACGTTAAATGAAGTTAAATTTTCTCTTGATTTTAATCAAAAATAGTGTTTTGTAAACGTTTATTACAAAACATTACATTGTGATTTTAAAAGTAATAATGGTCATGCACATATTCACTGTTTTTTATTTTTGTGCTGCTTAGAGCATCAAATCGTCGGTTTGTTTCTGCTTTGATGTATGGAACAAAAATTTGATTTAGAGAAAAACGATGAAGAATGTTTATTTCATCAGTTTTATAAAAAATACTCGATATAATTTTTTGTTTAATAATAATACATAACGTCGGTTGGTTTCTGGTTTGCGGTACAGTATATTCCAAATACAAAGTCTGCAGCAAACCAGAAACCAAACGACGATATGTTTTGTTCAAAAGGTTATACTATAAGAAATATAACAAAGAAATTTGCGTGCGAGAAGTTAAACTAGAGATAACAAACTAAAATTTTCACTCAATGTAAAGAGAGAGAAATGTACACAAGTGAGCAGGGAATTGAGTGGCTCTCATTTTATAAAATTTTTTGCAGAAATGTGCTGCCATATTGTGATATTAAGCTAGGTGGGTCGCTATATATTTTCTTTGAAATTATGGCAGCATTATGATAAAATGAACTTGGCATTACATTTTTGCTGAAATAAAAAAAACTGTGGAAATATATTTATATATTAATAACAGCATTTTTATTTCATTTTCAGGCAAAAATTATCACAAGGTGAAGAGTTCTGCACATGGAGTTATAATTTAGGTAAGTTGTAATGAGTAAACTGTGTTAAAAGTTATTTTAATAAAGAAAATTATCTACAGGTTGATTACAGTGGACAACATTTTTTAAGTGCGGCTGATAAAGTAAGTGAAACATACATGAGTGAAAATTTACATATGGTTATGCATATATTTTATCTTAATAATTAAAACATTTATTTCTTTACAGGTTGGAAGAATTACGTGCTAAGAATTTTTTCCCGAAATCCTCCGACGTAAGTTTTTAAACATAAATTATGTATATTTCGTTGGTTGGTTTCTGGTTTGCTGCAGACATAATGTATTTTGAATTGACTATGCCGCAAACCAAAAACCAACCGACGATATATGACTGTAGTAAGAAATAAATAAAATAAATGTTTATTTGAAAGTTTATTGACTTTTATAGTATAAGTATGTAGTCTAACGTAAAACCATGCTCTGTATTCTACGTGAAATAACGTCTTGTGTACAGAAGATGGTCCATAGTTTTAGTTAATAATAAATGTTTATTTAAACTAAAAACTTAAAAAATACAAACTTGTCTTATAGTTTATTTAATGTAAATATTTTCTGTTTTGGAAAATTCGATTGAGCAAAATAAACAGAGCTCAGAAAATTTAAATGAAATTGATGACAATTTTAACAAAAAGTCCTCAAGCGATTCTTTGAAAGAATTTCGTAAAGACATTGACGAGCTCAAATTTTATTTGAAAACAGTAATAAAAGATTTAAAAAAGGTCTTAGAAAAACAAGGTCCTGAAAATAATACTTCAAATGTTGAAGATAATCAGAGAGAAACATGTACTTACAATTTTCTTGAAAGTCTTAAAAAGGAGCCGAAAGCGGAAAATAATCGCGATCATACTCTTGACCCTTTTGAAATAACTGATGATTCTGTATGTGTATCTAAATATTTAAAAAACAGAAAAGAAGCTAATCCCAACGAGAAGTGTAATAGAATTGTCATGCGGGGTGAATCCAAGTCCTCAAAGCCAAAAAGGGTATTTAAAAGAAATATTTTTGATACCTCTTTTTCAATAAATTTGGATATTTTAAAGACTACTGCAAATATAAAAATCAGTAGAAATAAGCTTCTCGAAGACGTAGTTAGAGAAGAATATGATAAACACAACAATGTATGCATTTTGTGCTTTTACTGCATTAAGCCTATTAAAACAAATATATATGCATATGCTTATTGCAGATTTAATGATTGTACTACTTTTCGCTTTGAAATTAGCTCTGTTGGAAATGTTTCCGTTTACAGAACGAAAGAAATAAAGCATCCTGAGAATGAAGTACATGTTGGACAGATAAGAGGAGTGAAAAGATATGTTTTCAAGAATAAACTTAAGAAAAATAACGCATATTTATTCAGAAAGCAACAAATTATGAACGCTGCTGATGATATTGCCGAAAAAGGCAACTTTCAGGGTATTCACAATTTGGAAACTCTGAGAAAATGTATGTAAGTCTGAAGGAAATTTTGATTTTTACTATCATTCAGATCCATTTTATTCTCTCGTTTTGATGAAGAGACGGCCATATAAAAGTTATATACATATGGTTGCTTCACCGTTTACAGTTTACACGTGGGACAAATGTACATTTGAGACACTTTCAAGTAATATAGAAATTCTTGAAGATTGTAAGTTTACACTACACTTAGACGCTTCTGGTGAAAGTGTAAGACAACTAGAATGTGCGGAAAAAAGAATTTTAACCTATAAATTAGTTATACGAAACTGTAAACTAAAAAAGGTAATACCACTCGCTGAAGCGATTCTGTCACGACACACACGTGATGCAATATATGCTTTTCTAAATGCCTTAAAATTGTATTTAAAAAAAAAACAAAGTTAAGTATCAATTTAGATGGGCTTTTTGTAGAAGAGTTTGCACAGATGTCAGTGCAGCATTATACGGCGCGGTGTTAAAATGTTTTAATAATCACACCTTGCTGGAATACCTTAAAGCTTGTGCAACATACTTGAACAACGTTAACTTAAATCCAAATGTCAAACCCGATTTCGTAGTATTGCAATGGTGCAAATGTCATTATATTCATATCATTGAGGTAGTTTACACGGGATTAATTATGCTGGCACAACATGCCAGTTTGTTGGCAAATTCGGTGAAGAGAGTGGTTTTTTGGTTGGCATAATTTTCCAACCAGCTTCAACCCCGCATTAGCAGCACAAAACCAACACATACACACTTGCGAAACCACAGGTTCGGTGTTTTTTATTTTACAGAGCGTATTTAGTCTTTAGTTGGCCATCGTCGTGGAAACCACAAAGTAGACCAGAGTTGTAATAACTGACGTATGCAAAAAGCTAAAATCATTTGTGGTGCAGTCACTGCGAGAAAGGGACAACTGTAGTATATTTGTTATTAAGATGTTAACAAAATAATCAAAACAAACAAGAAAAAATATGTACTTTGTGAAACGAACACGTGTACATACATACATACATACATACACATTTACAAAATTAAATTAAAGAATTTGTTGAATTGAATTAAAAAAATAGAATGTGAAATAGATTAATGGTATTAAAAAGTGATTTAAATTTGTTTACAAATGATTACTGATTTAACTTTAAGCATTTTCATTGAACATTTTTTAATTTTTACCTTTTGTTTACAAAAATCACACAGCAAATGAGATCACAAAGCATAAATTGAAAATACATTTGAACAAGTAAACGAAGTACACAATTTTACAAAATTAAATGAAAGAATTTGTTGTGTTGAATCAAAAAACAAAATGCCAAATATCTTATTACTAATAAAAAACCAACTAAAAAATGTTTTAAAATGATTGCATATCTTATTTGAAGCATTTTCATTTAAAAATATAAATTTTTACCATTTATTTGCAAAAATCGCTAAGCGAATGAGGTTACAAAACGTAAAATGAAATTAAGCTAAAAAATGCAACCACGAAAGAAGGTTAAAGAATGCGCAGTGACTGCGAGAACGAGACCTCTGAAAACACAAATTATCTTCCGTTTCGTGACATCTCTGTATATCCTCTGTGGTGGAAACATGAATTTAAAAGAAGAACGGGGTTGGTCACGTCAACAAACCTTAAAACTAATAATTGAATTTATTGTTTTTTCGTGTTAAATAAATTATATCAGTCTTATTTATAAAAATTATTTAGGCTTTATAGACTTTTTAAGAAAATTTGTTTTAAAAAACCTTGTTAAAGGTGTTAAAAGGTGGTGTTAGCTTTTATTGAAAATAATGGAATGAAAAATAATTTTTCATTATCAATAAATTTTATGATTAAAATTTACAAACTATATACATAGATTGAATTTATAAATAAATACAAACAAGTTATATATTGAGGGAGTTCATTCTCATTCTTCAACAAAAGGCTTAATAAGTTTTATAAATAAGGCTGTATGAATATAAAATTAACGAGATTTTATTTAATTCTTTTACAAAAAGTTAAAAAAGTACTTCTGGATAATGTAACTATTTAGAAATATGAATACATATTCGCATTAATTCATAACAGATAATGAAAACAATTTTTTCATTTTAATTTTTTATTAAATATTGCCAATAATAAACAATTTCTCATTTATTCTCATTCCTGCAAGTATGTTCCGATACGTTTATAACGAAAACCAAACTTCAAATGAATAAATAAAACACTAACACACACAAAGCTGTGTATACGTATACATTTTATGCCAGATTAATTAGTCTCGTGTAATTTGGAAAAGAACAAAAATTGTGCGGCTTAAAAATTGTTCTCGTGTAAACTACCTCATTTGCAAGGACTTAGATGTTAAATTGGGTAGAAAACATATTTTGAATACTAGTAGTAGTAAGGGCCATATGCCGGATGCTGAATCGGCTGGTGCACGAATTGCTGTTGCATATTTGCCTGCTGTGGTTTCTCAGATTTCCAAACCTTAAATGTGATGTTCATTACATTAGAACAGTAAGGGCACTTCTCGAACTAAAAAAATATATATAAAAAAATTTTTAACATATAATTAAGTTAAAAAAGGAATTAAAACTTACCATTTTTTTAGCGCAAAAATGAAGTGTGAATTTAAAATACAATCGTCTGTGCAATATGACGCCCACAGATTATTAACAAACAGAATATTATTATTAGTCTATTATGACGCCAAGCGGAAAATAGCTTTTGAGCTAATGAAGCCAAGTTAGGTGGTCACGGTTGCCAGATTTGACTAAATGTTTTGCAGTACTTGGCAGTACTTTTATTCTGCACACTTTTATAGCTGCCAGATTATTTTGATGGTTTCTGCTGATTTTCGAACCATGATTTTTTGAGTGGGAGTACCAAATAAAATTTTATTTTTGAAACTTTGTTCAACAAAAAACTGAAATAGAATATAAATGATATGCCTAATTAAAGGTATAAAGGCGTAGTTTAAGCCACAATTGGTCCGGTCCCCGAACAAATTGACATTTTGGCCCTATTCATGTAATAGTGTACGCCTAGTGTTTGAGTGGAAGTACCAAATAAAATTTTATTTTTGAACTTTGTTCAACAAAAAACTGAAATGGAATATAAATGATATGCCAAATTAAAGGTATAAAGGCGTAGTTTAAGATACAGTTGGTCCGGTCCCCGAACAAATTGACACTTTGGCCCTATTCATGTAATAGTGTACGCCTAGTGTTTGAGTGGAAGTACCAAATAAAATTTTATTTTTGAAACTTTGTTCAACAAAAAACTGAAATGGAATATAAATGATATGCCAAATTAAAGGTATAAGGGCGTAGTTTAAGCCACAATTGGTCCGGTCCCCGAACAAATTGATATTTTTGCTTAACTTTAAAATATATATGAGGAGTGAAATGTTAACTTAAACTTGTATAAATACTATATTAACAACTTTTTAGTTTGCTTTATTCAAAACCTCAAAAATAAATATATTTGATGCTAAAAAACATTTTTTTTGTTATATTTAATAAATTATTGGATATATTTAAATTATAATTGCCAGTACTAATTTAAGTTTGCCAAATTAGTTTGTTAACTTTAAAATCCTCTCCCATATACGAAAAAAGAAGAAAAGCATGTATTCATCATAAATGAGCATTTTTCTACAGATATTGCCATATAAATTTAATAATTTAAGATTTTTTGACTTGGCATCACTATAATTTAGTGCTCAAACCAAGAAAAAACTAAATTTCTCAACTGCACAGTCTGCAAAAGAGAGAATATGGGTCTGGTTCTCTTTAATATGAGTGAAATTAATTTAGTTTGATATCTTTAGTTTGTTAACTTCACGGAGATACAAGAAACGGTAGATGTAAGCTCGACCTATGTGTGTTTTGTCGTAGCTGTCAAGGCAAATTCATAGAGGTAAAGCTGAAAACACAGCTGGTCTACTTTTTCTTTTTCTTTGCCTAATCCTAGGCGATTTCATATACATATGTAACTGTTGGCTCGATTGTACAACAGTGATGGGAAATGTGGCACAAGTGTGCCATTTTTGCATTACTGGATGCTGGATGGCACTGTGGCACTATCGCTCCTTTGCTAGCACTTTTTGTCCATTAATATGGAAACTCGTCTTATAACAATTTTTTTAATACATGTATTCATTGCTTGTATCTTCAAATATGAACTAACAAAAATTATTCAAATCTTAAATCTTAAATATAATTATTAGGACCGACCGCTGTCGGACATAAACTTGGTAATAGTTATAAATAATACATAAGTAGTGATAATCAAAAAAGGAAGAAAAATATTTTCAAGAAATCCCATCTGGAGTATTGAGTATAAGACCCCGTGTGTCGCTCTTTTTAAGGCGGATGCGTCCAGTAAAGTTCAAAATATTACGATCAAGCGGATTAGGATGTGACTTGAGTTTTGTTAAATATTTGCCTGCGTATTTTGCAATTTCTTCAATCACTAGTGGCATATTTAAATCACGATGTATATTTGAATTCTTAATGTACCATGGAGATGTTATTAAAAAAAAAATTTTTTTCAAAAAAGAAAAAAGGGGTAAATTCAAAACGAAGAAAAATTAAAGAATAAAGGATATTCATTAAGATATTTTTATTTGAAACAAACAATAAAAAAATTTCTCATGTATACAAAATAAAAATACAAAAACAATAACTTAATGAGAAGTCATATGTATACTACGTTTATACGTACGTGTTATTTGCAACTAAATACGCCAATCCTCTAAACTCAGTTGGCTGACTGTAATGTAATGTGAGTGCAACGTAGGAAACAGATGATTGATATTTTTATATGAAAAGTAGGTTACGTTACATTACATCTCTATAACCATTTTCATTACCTTTCACATACAAATATCTATTAGCTGTTTATTACTGTTGCAGTTAGTTTACATTTACAGTCGGCTAACAGATCCTTAACTCTCAGAACAATTACTGATTACTGGGGATGATGTATGTATACAAAAAAATAATATAAGACCGGCACTTTGAACAGCTTGTAGAGTATTTACAAATATTATATTTGCAAATAAACGTAGTATAGATATGTAGCTACTGAATGTAAACAAATCATAAAATCTATCATAATAATAAAACAGTGGTCTAATTGCGGCATTTGATTTCGATCGAAATTCCAATAGAAAAGAAATGGAAACTTCGTTCGATATCTATGCCGTAATTTGCCCCATCTCTTAAGATTAAAAAAAAAATAAAGAATACATATATAAAGTTTTGGGATATAGTTGACTTAAAACCCAGCATAATTCAAAAAATTTACTTAACCATATAAAGTTTTGATACAAATTTTAAATTTCGATTCTGAAGATGATAATACATACAAGTATTATTCCTTTTAGGCATTATGAATAGCTCTGTGACAAAAAGGGAATAGTCGAGATAACCTGATTTTCATTTAACGGCACCTCCGTTACCTGCGTATTTGAAAGTACCCCTGGTCAAAATCTCAATTAATTTGTGTGGTTTTTCAGGAAGTTATAGCACAATGACTTGCGACTTATCTTTTTAGACTTCTAATCTTATTATATAATAATAGCTTAATTTAGGTTATACTTTGGTATATTGCAACTTAAATGTATTACATATAGTGTGAAGAACGATGATTGCTTAAAAAATAATGGTTAACAGAGAATTTCTCCATTGAACTGTAAAAGAAATAAATTTCTGATAATCGACTTGAACTCTTAAAAGTGCTTTGCTGCAAAACTGAATAATATGATTTAAGTACTTTTTCCTTATTGCCACAGAGTTATTAAATACCTTAAATACCTTTTCTTTTGAAATTGTATATGTATCCGTATTTATTAATAAGTTCTTCACTTGTAATGCATTCTTCGAAATCGTTTTGAAATAAATTTAAAGCAGATATCATGGCCTGGCATGTGTCCACTTTCAGTCTATTTTGTGGCAAAAGGGTCACAAAATAATGCAAATAATATTAAAAGGGGATTTAAAACTAAGGGGCATAAAAGTAGCAAGGCAGTCGAAAAAGGGGCAAAATGTGACTTTAGTCGCACAACGGTAACGCTGATTGCAAAGCTTAGCCTGTCACTGCCCTGGAGTCAGACTGGGCCCAAATGTCTCTATGTCAACACTAAAATTCTAATAGTAGTTACACTGTTTACAATTTCTCTTCTACATATATGTCAGTATAAAAGAAATAGGGAAAAAATATGTGGTGTATTTCTGGTGAATTTTGCAACAACTTGTCAACATACATAAATTTGTATGTACGTAAGGTATAGAAATGTACCAGTAAATGTCTGGTTGCTATGTCTCCATGTTCCCATAAGAACTATGTAGTCACTGCCTAGTAAATTGTTTTAGTGTTACTAGTAGATTTTCAATGACAAGCACAGGCTAAATGTCTATAGCAGAAAGTATTGTATGGGGGATAATTGTAGAGTAGTACTGGTGACAAAGTCAAAAGCGACTCGGTACATTTTCACGATCGACATTTCCTTCAGGGTGTATATTTTGCAGATTATTGTCAAACTTTGTTTACAACCCTGCAGTCAGACTGGGGCCAAGTGTCTCTATGTCAACACTAAAATTCTACTAGTAGTTACATTGTCTACAATTTCTCTTCTATTCGTCAGTATAAAAGAAATAAGGAAAACAGATGTGGTGTATTTCTGGTGGATTTTGCAACAACTTGTCAACATACATAAATTTGTATGTACGTTAGGTATAGAAATGAACCAATAACTGTTTGGTTGGTATGTCTCCATGTTCCCATAAAAACTATGAATTCACTACCTAGTCAACTGTTTAGAGTTAGCACAAAGTATTGGCTAATTGTAGAGTAGTACTGGTGACAAAGTCAAAAGCGACTCAGTACATTTTCACCATCGGCATATCCTTCAGGGAACCTGCAAAAATATTAGTGTATGTGTGTGAATAAAATGATTACAGTGTTGCCAATGAATTTACACATGGCTGTGTCTCCAATTACACATTGGGCGCATTCATAAGACGTAGCTGTTGAGCTCAACAGTTGTGAAACTGCTGGCAACTGTTGGCTCCAACTGCTACTTCTTAGAAACAACTTGATGTATATAATGTAATTGGATATCTTTATTTCGTTACTTCATCGCATTTGTAATGTAAAACTTAACTAATATTTGTTGCTGCCACCTAACAAAGCATATATATATTTGACCAGCTGTTCAGTCTGAGCACACCGTGTTGACTATAGGTAGCGAAAAAATTTTATGATGGAAAATTACTCAACTGTTGAGTGGAGCGGAGATACTCAACTATGCGTTTCTAAGACAAACACTCAACGGTTGCGCAACTGTTACGTCTTATGAATGCGACCATTGTCAAATACCACTGACTTGATCATACTTTTATTATCATGAAGTACTAGGTTTTTGATTTCCTTCCACATTTGTTTATGGTTCCTTGAGTTACTAATTTTGTTGTTTATACAATTATTTTTACTGTTTGTTTTTAATTTGTTGTTTATATTTATTTCTAATTATTTTATATTCTGCCCATTTTTGATTAGTGTTTTCTCCTTTAGCTTGCAAATATCTCATTATCTTTTCTCTTTTCATCAACCGTAGTTCATCAGTAAACCAATGGTAAACATTTTTATTCTCACGAATCTGTTTTTTAAACGTACATTTTTTTGCAGTATTTTTCAAGCATTCATCAAAAAGTTCAACTTTTTCGTTTATATCTCTGGCGCTATCGTATTTTAAGTTATTAGATAATTCAGTATAGTAGAGTGGTAGTGGTGGCGGGCGACATGTTTTGGGAATTAAAAACTGGGAAAAACATGTCGTCCACCCCCATTAATACAAAAATGATGGCAACCCTAATACAAATGGGGGGATTTTGGGGATTTTCATGCCGAGATTTTATGTCTGTGTGTGGTTGTGTGTGTGTGTGTGTGGTTGTGTGTTGGTGTGTACACTTGTGTGTAAAGCTTATGTTATTATTGTAAAGAAACGTTGTGCTTACAGTTCATGGATGTATGTATAAGTGGGTGTTTGTATGTGTGTATGTATATGTGTGTGGTTGTGTGTGTATGTGGTTGTGTGTGTGTGGTTGTGTGTGTGTGTGTGTGTACACTTGTGTGTTGAAACGTTGTGCTTACAGTTCATGGATGTATGTATATGTGGGTGTTTGTATGTGTGTATGTATATATATGTGTGTGTGTGTGTGTGTGTTTGTGTTTATGTATTTAATTGTGTGTCTGCCGGTGTCGGATACTCTTGTTGTAGTGGTAGACAAATATTATACCCCTGTAGGAAATATAGATTTTGAAAAATGTATTGACTCGCTTTCGACTTGTCACCAGTACTACTCTAGAATTATCACCCATACAATACTTTGTGCTATAGGCATCTATCATGTATCATTGAAACCCTACAAATAACACTGAAACAATTAAGTAGGTATTGACTACAAAGTTCTTATGAGACATGGAGACATACCAACCAAACAGTCCAGTAATTTGTGTACATACAAATGCATATATGTATGTATATAGACAAGTTGTTGATAGAACAAACTTATTATATCAAAATTGCCACTAGAATTTTAATGTTGCTACAAAAACATTTGGTTCCCAGTCTGACTGTAGGGTAGTGACAAGAAATTTGTGTGTATGTAGTAATTGATTGATTTTGGTTTGCTGTTGTGAGTTGTCGTTGCTATGCGTATGTATGGTTATTGTATGTATGTATTAATTTTTATTTTTATACCCTTTACCAAAAAATGGTAAAAGGGTATATATAGGTTTGTCATTCCGTTTGTAATTTCTACAATATTAATAAGCGACACATAAAGTATATATGTATATTCTGGATCCTTATTCATAGGGAAGACGAACAAGCGATGTCCGTCTGTCCGTCTGTCTGTACTGGAAATCGGTTTTCCCAAGCTCCCAGAAGAGTTAGAGACTTCGTTCTTGGACTGGTGTGTCAGAAATTTTCCGAAAAAATGAAAATCAGCAAAATCGAGCAGACGGTTTCAGAGCTGGAAAACTCATACTCAATTTACCCATAGAAAATAACTACCGAAAACAAGTTTTTATTACTTTTTTATTAAATTAACTTATTTTATACTTCGGTATAAATAAAATTGGTATTTATAATTAAAAAAAATTTTAAAAATTTAACAAATTAAAAAAACATTTCCAGGGTTGGAAAACTTTAAGTTTTTTCCTAATAATTAAACATATTTGATGTTTTAGGAAGAAGGCTATTTTCTCAGGAACGGTAAAAGCTACGGGTCTGAAATTTGGACAGTATATGTAGAACTTTGGTCGCTACAACAACAAATATATAAAACCTAAAAATTAAAGGGTGTTCCAAAATGAGTGACGAAAACTTTTGAAATCCTACCATTGTATGTATGTGTGTACATATGTATATTGACACTTGAAATTTGTAAAATTAGTGTATTTTTATATAGATTACATCAATTAACACTAAAATTAAACAAATTTACATTAAAGGGTGGTCCATCAGTTAATGCAATTTTGACTATGTAATTTTGAAAAATTGCTATATCTTGGAAACCGTAAGAGTTAAACTCTTGAAATTTTCAAAAACGGTCAAACTAAAATATCCGAAAATTGTAAAATCGCCAAAAATTTTCAAAAATCGCCAAAACGAAAAAAAAATCGCCAAAATTAAAAAAAAACGCTAAAATTAAAAAAAACGTCAAAAACCGAAAAAAAATCGCCAAAACAAAAAAAATGCTTATGTGAACAAAAATCGGCAAAATCAAAAAAATTGCCAAAACGAAAAAAAATCGCCAAAATTAAAAAAGCGCCAAAAACCGAAAAAAATCGCCAAACCGAGAAAAAAGTGTCAAAACAAAAAAACAAAATCCCCACAATGACAAAAATCCGCAAAAATCGCCAAAACAAAAAAAAAATGCTTATATGAACAAAAATCGTCAAAAATTAAAAAAAAATCGCCTAAATGTAAAAAAAAAATCGCTAAAATCAAAAAAAAACGCCAAATCGAAAATAAATCGCCAAAAATAAAAAAAAAAACGCCAAAAAGCGAAAAAAATCGCCGAAACAAAAAAAAATTGCCTATATGAAAAAAATCGGCAAAAAATAAAAAAAATCGCTTAAATGAAATAAAAGTCAAAATCAAAAAAATCGCCAGAACAAAAAAAAATTGCCAAAATTAAAAAGCGCCAAAAACCGAAAAAATCGCCAAAACGAGAAAAAACTGTCAAAACTAAAAAATTGCCAAAAAGAAATAAAAAACGCCAAAAAACGAAAAAATCACAAAAAAAAACAAAGTGCCTATATGAAAAAATATCGCAAAAAAATAAAAAAATCGCCTAAATGAAATAAAAAAACGCTAAAACGAGAATAAAGTGTCAAAACTAAAAAAATAAAAAAAAATTAAATATATAAAAAATAAAAAAATCGCTCAAATAAAAAAAATCGTCAAAATGAAAAAAATTGCCGGAACGAAAAAATCGCCAAATTAAAAAAACGCAAAAACCGAAAAAAATCGCCAAAAAAAAAAATTGCCTATATGAAAAAAAAATCGCCAAAATTTAAAAAGCACCAAATTAAACATAATGCCAAAAACCTAAAAATTGCACTAGAAAAAAAGTATGAATTTTTTCACAAAATGAATATGTACCTACATATCTCTGTGCTTATGTATGTATCTCTATACTACATAAACGCACTTTGGTAAAGGGCATATAAGATTCGCCACAGCCGAATATAGCACTCTTACTTGTTTATTTGTATATCTGGGGAAATATTCTAATAGGTGCAGAGAGTGGCAACCCTGTTGTAAATGGCAGTGGATAGGGAATGTATTTGGTAATGTATGTTTATGTTGTTGGATTTGAAGAATATCATTGCTTGTTTGAATTATATCATCACTTTTTCATACATATTTACAAATGAATGTAAATATGTTTTCAAGGCTATTAACGTTGCTATTCTTATGGAGATAGAAAATATTGTGTTGAAATAGGATTTATATGTATGTACAAGGGAATTTGAGATGTTAAATGCTTTGAATCCAGTCAGGTTGATACGAAGAGCTTTTGAATAGGGGTAATGATATTTTTATTCCAGTATGTTTTACTTTAATGTAGCAATTATAGGAAAAAGCTTTTGGAAAAATACAGCAAATACTTATAGAAGCACCTACTTTCACGTGTCCCGATTTTTCGCGTACCTGTGTATTACAAACTGATGCTAGCGATTTTGTTCTGGGTGTTGCTGTGTATATGAATTTCATAATATTATAAAATTTCATTATGTATGTATGTTTGTGTTTGTGTATTACTTCATCACCTCTTTGTGTGGCTGTGTGTAAGAGAGAGTGACATTTTCTCACGCTAGTACGGCTATTTATGTGCACATTGAAATAAATTATTTGTCATGCCAGACATTTGATAGTATAAAATATCACAAGTCTTTTGGAACTTTTCTAATCCTAGTATGTTCTTATACTAAGTATTGCTGCATATTTTCTCATGCTTAAGTTTTCTTTATATTTTCTTTAGCCAAAAGTGCCAGTGTTAAAGTCTGCTTGTGAGAAATTTGTTTATATTACAGATTTTGCTTATTTAACTATATCTGCCTTCTTTGACTGGACGATAAGCCGTCCACCCAGAGAAAAACCATGTTTAATTAATAAGAACCATTAATGAAGGTTTAGTCATATTGAAATTTCTTATTTCAATATGGAAAAATATGTATTTACAGTATTAATTTATTAAAATCATTAGTTTTTAGGTATCTCAATATACATTTTCTATTACATTGAAAATTATTGAATTAATGTGACGCATTCTTATTTTTAATCAGAATAATTTCCCTGAGTGTGATCATGCAAAATAATGATTCATATATTTTCATAATGAAGATACATATGTAAGTGTGATTGTTAAGATCTAATAAATACTTGAGAATTGATAAGAAATCTGATATGTATACATACATATCTACAAATTGATTTTATGTTTGCATGAATGGATGTATGTATGTACATACAAATAACTGTTTAACTCAATCTTTGAATACACATTTTTTTCGTCACGTCATGTCTTTTGTTGTTGTTGTTGCTGATGTTGTTGTGTATAGATGTGAAATATCTTCAGTTTTTTTTATTTGAAATTAAAAAACGTTGTTTTAAGTTTTATCTGCATTTACTTTTAAAAAAAACTGTCAGGATTTTCTGTTCCAAGTAAAACTGAATTCCTGAAGATACATACTCTATAGTAATAGTAACTATAATAGAAATATTAATTATATATAATTTACATTTGTTTAAAGTTGATGCAACGTTAGTTAGTCAACGTTAGAAATTTTTTTAGGGGTAAACATTTTTAAATGAAACTGATCCAGCAGTCCAGCTTAGGTGATCATAGTTTTTTGTTTTGTTAGCCTGTTTGCTTAATTTTACTTATTTAAAAGGGAGTTTTATAATGAAATTATTGTTTTCATAATTAGTAAAAACAATCCTACTTCTTTTGCGATGAAATCGTTTGTTTATGTTTATTTTCCATATTGCTTCATTTATAAGACGTAGAATTTGTCCTTTGATGTGTACATGTATAATTTATTATACGATCATGAATAAGAATGCAGTAAGCTGTTGTCTTTGCTTGCTGTTTCAAATAAAATTTTTATTCAATTGGTCTAATATTGACTAAAAGGAGTATTTATCTTAAACTCTGATGTACTTAGAAGCACTTGAGATTATTTCTCTGTTGGAATCTTAGATACATATAATATAGAATTGTGTTCATTCTAAATTTTTATATTAAGATCATCGTTTGGATATGAGACTGCATTTAAAAGTACTTTTAAATAAGTTAAATCATAATGAACAAACTAATTTTCTTCTTGAAAGCGTTTATCAGAAAACAAAGCCGTTTTCTAAGAATTTAGATCTACCCTCTCTCTCCTGTATACTACAGAAACCGCGTATACTAAAGGAATTAACTAATTATGGATAATTAAATTTTAAAAATTTAATTGTCCCAAATTATGTTGCTTTATACTGATACTAAGTTTACATTAATACGATATATATTTATTTTATGAAGGCTGATATTTGATGTTCTAGAAGATACGATTTTTTTCTCATTTTATTAAAGTTCAGCTTGTTGTATTCATATTTTTGATATCTTTAATTTAATTGTGCTTTATGTGTCTGTTAGTACGCTTACGTATAAGTTAGTCAGTCACTCTTTACTTTTATTTATTTTTCCTTCTAATGTGCCACAACATTAAGATTTACTTCTTGAAATAGGGAACATTTACATATACATATATTTTTTAAAAGTATACATATAGATAAATATATGTAGGTATGTAGAAATTAGTTCATATACAAGGAAATACATGTTAATAATCAACTATTCTAGAAAATCGATCTCAAATAACTCAGTTACTTCCACCAAAAAGCAATCCACCATAAGTATTTGCATAGTGTCAGAAACATTGGAATATCTATGTATGTTTGAGAGATTTTTACCTCAAATGTTTCAACATGAGGTTTACTGGTTGATCCTTTAAAGTAATTCTTGTTAACGTAGGCTGGATTGTAAAAAAGGTCCTCATCACCATCAAGCATACCCTATACAACACATTCATGAGTTGTATTGATCCAGATACAATTGCTGTCGAATTCATTATTAAAAAAGAGTTTTTCATCATCATCTAACAGCTTTATTCATATTTTTTCTCAGCATGCTTCTTCGATAGTGACGCGAGAATCCGAGATGTAGTGGTGTTTCAAAAATCTATACTATAAGATTTTACGAATTCACTTTTTTGAATTTTTTGCACAGTAGATACATATATATATATATATATGTATTTCATTTGCAAAAATTTTATGACGTGAGAAATTTTTTTAATTATACATGCCCCGACATGCTTTAATTTTTTCACTAAATTTATTTGATACTCATACCGATAAAGATATAAAGTAATATCTGTTTAGATTGCATTTTATAATTTATGCATGCTTCAGCATGATTCTTATTGAAGTCCATATTTATTCACTAAATTTGTTTCATACTCATTTATACAACTCTACATTCTTAAAGAATTTATACCAAAGTCCACTTTCTGTAGTTTATTTATGTTTTCTAAAGATCTGATAGCTAAAGAAATGAACAAAGTAAAGATATTTTATAATAGTCCCATATACGTATTTTAAAATTTAGAGCTTTAAAAATGGTAAATGTGTGTACATCTTTTACTATAAAAACTAATAATAAGATGTGTTGCTGAATATTACACTGTGTTTTACTTCATTTTGAACGCTTAAGTTTTCACAATATTTCATACTTGCCAACAAGTTTAGAGAATTACAATACATTAAGTTAATTATCTTTCCTAAGACCTATCATTCTTAATCAATTATTCATAAACAAGAAAAACTAGATTTTTCCTTTGTAATTTTATTTTTATATAATTTCAACATTTTATCATCGTGAAATTATCGTATACTGTATTTAACAGTTTTTTTTTCTCATTTGTCGAGTTAACTTTAATCGCAAACATTTTAATGGTGAGATGAACTTTTCTATTTTATACACTAAGTAAGTCTTTATATATCAATCCATTAATGGTAAATTCTTTTCACATCAGTTCTTTTAATAATCTATTAAATCATTCTACTATTGATGCTTTCATATTGAGTAATGTTAAATCCTATATTTGTGAATGAATTTTCCAAAGTGTTTATTAAAAAATTCTTTACCATCATCTGCTTTTATTTTTTTTTTGGTATTCGTACCAGTTCAAAAAAATTTTCCATTACATTGGTTTTTTAGAGTGCACCTTTTATTTTCAACGATACTGACCATATAAACTTTGAGAATGTGCCAATTACAGCCTACAAAAATCAATAATTTATATTTTCTGTAGTATAGTTTCCAATTTCAACTAAATCAGCTTCCCAAATATCATCTATTTCTTTCATTATTGTTTATGGTTCCTTGAGTTACTAATTTTGTTGTTTATACAATTATTTTTACTGTTTGTTTTTAATTTGTTGTTTATATTTATTTCTAATTATTTTATATTCTGCCCATTTTTGATTAGTGTTTTCTCCTTTAGCTTGCAAATATCTCATTATCTTTTCTCTTTTCATCAACCGTAGTTCATCAGTAAACCAATGGTAAACATTTTTATTCTCACGAATCTGTTTTTTAAACGTACATTTTTTTGCAGTATTTTTCAAGCATTCATCAAAAAGTTCAACTTTTTCGTTTATATCTCTGGCGCTATCGTATTTTAAGTTATTAGATAATTCAGTATAGTAGAGTGGTAGTGGTGGCGGGCGACATGTTTTGGGAATTAAAAACTGGGAAAAACATGTCGTCCACCCCCATTAATACAAAAATGATGGCAACCCTAATACAAATGGGGGGATTTTGGGGATTTTCATGCCGAGATTTTATGTCTGTGTGTGGTTGTGTGTGTGTGTGTGTGGTTGTGTGTTGGTGTGTACACTTGTGTGTAAAGCTTATGTTATTATTGTAAAGAAACGTTGTGCTTACAGTTCATGGATGTATGTATAAGTGGGTGTTTGTATGTGTGTATGTATATGTGTGTGGTTGTGTGTGTATGTGGTTGTGTGTGTGTGGTTGTGTGTGTGTGTGTGTGTACACTTGTGTGTTGAAACGTTGTGCTTACAGTTCATGGATGTATGTATATGTGGGTGTTTGTATGTGTGTATGTATATATATGTGTGTGTGTGTGTGTGTTTGTGTTTATGTATTTAATTGTGTGTCTGCCGGTGTCGGATACTCTTGTTGTAGTGGTAGACAAATATTATACCCCTGTAGGAAATATAGATTTTGAAAAATGTATTGACTCGCTTTCGACTTGTCACCAGTACTACTCTAGAATTATCACCCATACAATACTTTGTGCTATAGACATCTATCATGTATCATTGAAACCCTACAAATAACACTGAAACAATTAAGTAGGTATTGACTACAAAGTTCTTATGAGACATGGAGACATACCAACCAAACAGTCCAGTAATTTGTGTACATACAAATGCATATATGTATGTATATAGACAAGTTGTTGATAGAACAAACTTATTATATCAAAATTGCCACTAGAATTTTAATGTTGCTACAAAAACATTTGGTTCCCAGTCTGACTGTAGGGTAGTGACAAGAAATTTGTGTGTATGTAGTAATTGTGATTTGATTGATTTTGGTTTGCTGTTGTGAGTTGTCGTTGCTATGCGTATGTATGGTTATTGTATGTATGTATTAATTTTTATTTTTATACCCTTTACCAAAAAATGGTAAAAGGGTATATATAGGTTTGTCATTCCGTTTGTAATTTCTACAATATTAATAAGCGACACATAAAGTATATATGTATATTCTGGATCCTTATGCATAGGGAAGACGAACAAGCGATGTCCGTCTGTCCGTCTGTCTGTACGTGAAATCGGTTTTCCCAAGCTCCCAGAAGAGTTAGAGACTTCGTTCTTGGACTGGTGTGTCAGAAATTTTCCGAAAAAATGAAAATCAGCAAAATCGAGCAGACGGTTTCAGAGCTGGAAAACTCATACTCAATTTACCCATAGAAAATAACTACCGAAAACAAGTTTTTATTACTTTTTTATTAAATTAACTTATTTTATACTTCGGTATGAATAAAATTGGTATTTATAATTAAAAAAAATTTTAAAAATTTAACAAATTAAAAAAACATTTCCAGGGTTGGAAAACTTTAAGTTTTTTCCTAATAATTAAACATATTTGATGTTTTAGGAAGAAGGCTATTTTCTCAGGAACGGTAAAAGCTACGGGTCTGAAATTTGGACAGTATATGTAGAACTTTGGTCGCTACAACAACAAATATATAAAACCTAAAAATTAAAGGGTGTTCCAAAATGAGTGACGAAAACTTTTGAAATCCTACCATTGTATGTATGTGTGTACATATGTATATTGACACTTGAAATTTGTAAAATTAGTGTATTTTTATATAGATTACATCAATTAACACTAAAATTAAACAAATTTACATTAAAGGGTGGTCCATCAGTTAATGCAATTTTGACTATGTAATTTTGAAAAATTGCTATATCTTGGAAACCGTAAGAGTTAAACTCTTGAAATTTTCAAAAACGGTCAAACTAAAATATCCGAAAATTGTAAAATCGCCAAAAATTTTCAAAAATCGCCAAAAATAAAAAAACGCTGAAATTAAAAAAAACGTCAAAAACCGAAAAAAAAATCGCCAAAACAAATAAAATGCTTATGTGAACAAAAATCGGCAAAATCAAAAAAATTGCCAAAACGAAAAAAAATCGCCAAAATTAAAAAAGCGCCAAAAACCGAAAAAAATCGCCAAACCGAGAAAAAAGTGTCAAAACAAAAAAACAAAATAACCACAATGACAAAAATCCGCAAAAATCGCCAAAACAAAAAAAATGCTTATATGAACAAAAATCGTCAAAAATTAAAAAAAAAATCGCCTAAATGCAAAAAAAAAATCGCTAAAATCAAAAAAAACGCCAAATCGAAAATAAATTGCCAAAAATAAAAAAAAACGCCAAAAAGCGAAAAAAATCGCCGAAACAAAAAAAAATTGCCTATATGAAAAAAATCGGCAAAAAATCGCTTAAATGAAATAAAAGTCAAAATCAAAAAAATCGCCAGAACAAAAGAAAATTGCCAAAATTAAAAAGCGCCAAAAACCGAAAAAATCGCCAAAACGAGAAAAAACTGTCAAAGCTAAAAAATTGCCAAAAAGAAATAAAAAACGCCAAAAAACGAAAAAATCACAAAAAAAAACAAAGTGCCTATATGAAAAAATATCGCAAAAAAATAAAAAAATCGCCTAAATGAAATAAAAAAACGCTAAAACGAGAATAAAGTGTCAAAACTAAAAAAATAAAAAAAAATTAAATATATAAAAAATAAAAAAATCGCTCAAATAAAAAAAATCGTCAAAATGAAAAAAATTGCCGGAACGAAAAAATCGCCAAATTAAAAAAACGCAAAAACCGAAAAAAATCGCCAAAAAAAAATTGCCTATATGAAAAAAAAATCGCCAAAATTTAAAAAGCACCAAATTAAACATAATGCCAAAAACCTAAAAATTGCACTAGAAAAAAAGTATGAATTTTTTCACAAAATGAATATGTACCTACATATCTCTGTGCTTATGTATGTATCTCTATACTACATAAACGCACTTTGGTAAAGGGTATATAAGATTCGCCACAGCCGAATATAGCACTCTTACTTGTTTATTTGTATATCTGGGGAAATATTCTAATAGGTGCAGAGAGTGGCAACCCTGTTGTAAATGGCAGTGGATAGGGAATGTATTTGGTAATGTATGTTTATGTTGTTGGATTTGAAGAATATCATTGCTTGTTTGAATTATATCATCACTTTTTCATACATATTTACAAATGAATGTAAATATGTTTTCAAGGCTATTAACGTTGCTATTCTTATGGAGATAGAAAATATTGTGTTGAAATAGGATTTATATGTATGTACAAGGGAATTTGAGATGTTAAATGCTTTGAATCCAGTCAGGTTGATACGAAGAGCTTTTGAATAGGGGTAATGATATTTTTATTCCAGTATGTTTTACTTTAATGTAGCAATTATAGGAAAAAGCTTTTGGAAAAATACAGCAAATACTTATAGAAGCACCTACTTTCACGTGTCCCGATTTTTCGCGTACCTGTGTATTACAAACTGATGCTAGCGATTTTGTTCTGGGTGTTGCTGTGTATATGAATTTCATAATATTATAAAATTTCATTATGTATGTATGTTTGTGTTTGTGTATTACTTCATCACCTCTTTGTGTGGCTGTGTGTAAGAGAGAGTGACATTTTCTCACGCTAGTACGGCTATTTATGTGCACATTGAAATAAATTATTTGTCATGCCAGACATTTGATAGTATAAAATATCACAAGTCTTTTGGAACTTTTCTAATCCTAGTATGTTCTTATACTAAGTATTGCTGCATATTTTCTCATGCTTAAGTTTTCTTTATATTTTCTTTAGCCAAAAGTGCCAGTGTTAAAGTCTGCTTGTGAGAAATTTGTTTATATTACAGATTTTGCTTATTTAACTATATCTGCCTTCTTTGACTGGACGATAAGCCGTCCACCCAGAGAAAAACCATGTTTAATTAATAAGAACCATTAATGAAGGTTTAGTCATATTGAAATTTCTTATTTCAATATGGAAAAATATGTATTTACAGTATTAATTTATTAAAATCATTAGTTTTTAGGTATCTCAATATACATTTTCTATTACATTGAAAATTATTGAATTAATGTGACGCATTCTTATTTTTAATCAGAATAATTTCCCTGAGTGTGATCATGCAAAATAATGATTCATATATTTTCATAATGAAGATACATATGTAAGTGTGATTGTTAAGATCTAATAAATACTTGAGAATTGATAAGAAATCTGATATGTATACATACATATCTACAAATTGATTTTATGTTTGCATGAATGGATGTATGTATGTACATACAAATAACTGTTTAACTCAATCTTTGAATACACATTTTTTTCGTCACGTCATGTCTTTTGTTGTTGTTGTTGCTGATGTTGTTGTGTATAGATGTGAAATATCTTCAGTTTTTTTTATTTGAAATTAAAAAACGTTGTTTTAAGTTTTATCTGCATTTACTTTTAAAAAAAACTGTCAGGATTTTCTGTTCCAAGTAAAACTGAATTCCTGAAGATACATACTCTATAGTAATAGTAACTATAATAGAAATATTAATTATATATAATTTACATTTGTTTAAAGTTGATGCAACGTTAGTTAGTCAACGTTAGAAATTTTTTTAGGGGTAAACATTTTTAAATGAAACTGATCCAGCAGTCCAGCTTAGGTGATCATAGTTTTTTGTTTTGTTAGCCTGTTTGCTTAATTTTACTTATTTAAAAGGGAGTTTTATAATGAAATTATTGTTTTCATAATTAGTAAAAACAATCCTACTTCTTTTGCGATGAAATCGTTTGTTTATGTTTATTTTCCATATTGCTTCATTTATAAGACGTAGAATTTGTCCTTTGATGTGTACATGTATAATTTATTATACGATCATGAATAAGAATGCAGTAAGCTGTTGTCTTTGCTTGCTGTTTCAAATAAAATTTTTATTCAATTGGTCTAATATTGACTAAAAGGAGTATTTATCTTAAACTCTGATGTACTTAGAAGCACTTGAGATTATTTCTCTGTTGGAATCTTAGATACATATAATATAGAATTGTGTTCATTCTAAATTTTTATATTAAGATCATCGTTTGGATATGAGACTGCATTTAAAAGTACTTTTAAATAAGTTAAATCATAATGAACAAACTAATTTTCTTCTTGAAAGCGTTTATCAGAAAACAAAGCCGTTTTCTAAGAATTTAGATCTACCCTCTCTCTCCTGTATACTACAGAAACCGCGTATACTAAAGGAATTAACTAATTATGGATAATTAAATTTTAAAAATTTAATTGTCCCAAATTATGTTGCTTGATACTGATACTAAGTTTACATTAATACGATATATATTTATTTTATGAAGGCTGATATTTGATGTTCTAGAAGATACGATTTTTTTTCTCATTTTATTAAAGTTCAGCTTGTTGTATTCATATTTTTGATATCTTTAATTTAATTGTGCTTTATGTGTCTGTTAGTACGCTTACGTATAAGTTAGTCAGTCACTCTTTACTTTTATTTATTTTTCCTTCTAATGTGCCACAACATTAAGATTTACTTCTTGAAATAGGGAACATTTACATATACATATATTTTTTAAAAGTATACATATAGATAAATATATGTAGGTATGTAGAAATTAGTTCATATACAAGGAAATACATGTTAATAATCAACTATTCTAGAAAATCGATCTCAAATAACTCAGTTACTTCCACCAAAAAGCAATCCACCATAAGTATTTGCATAGTGTCAGAAACATTGGAATATCTATGTATGTTTGAGAGATTTTTACCTCAAATGTTTCAACATGAGGTTTACTGGTTGATCCTTTAAAGTAATTCTTGTTAACGTAGGCTGGATTGTAAAAAAGGTCCTCATCACCATCAAGCATACCCTATACAACACATTCATGAGTTGTATTGATCCAGATACAATTGCTGTCGAATTCATTATTAAAAAAGAGTTTTTCATCATCATCTAACAGCTTTATTCATATTTTTTCTCAGCATGCTTCTATCGATAGTGACGCGAGAATCCGAGATGTAGTGGTGTTTCAAAAATCTATACTATAAGATTTTACGAATTCACTTTTTTGAATTTTTTGCACAGTAGATACATATATATATATATATATATATATATATATATATATATATGTATTTCATTTGCAAAAATTTTATGACGTGAGAAATTTTTTTAATTATACATGCCCCGACATGCTTTAATTTTTTCACTAAATTTATTTGATACTCATACCGATAAAGATATAAAGTAATATCTGTTTAGATTGCATTTTATAATTTATGCATGCTTCAGCATGATTCTTATTGAAGTCCATATTTATTCACTAAATTTGTTTCATACTCATTTATACAACTCTACATTCTTAAAGAATTTATACCAAAGTCCACTTTCTGTAGTTTATTTATGTTTTCTAAAGATCTGATAGCTAAAGAAATGAACAAAGTAAAGATATTTTATAATAGTCCCATATACGTATTTTAAAATTTAGAGCTTTAAAAATGGTAAATGTGTGTACATCTTTTACTATAAAAACTAATAATAAGATGTGTTGCTGAATATTACACTGTGTTTTACTTCATTTTGAACGCTTAAGTTTTCACAATATTTCATACTTGCCAACAAGTTTAGAGAATTACAATACATTAAGTTAATTATCTTTCCTAAGACCTATCATTCTTAATCAATTATTCAAAAACAAGAAAAACTAGATTTTTCCTTTGTAATTTTATTTTTATATAATTTCAACATTTTATCATCGTGAAATTATTGTATACTGTATTTAACAGTTTTTTTCTCATTTGTCGAGTTAACTTTAATCGCAAACATTTTAATGGTGAGATGAACTTTTCTATTTTATACACTAAGTAAGTCTTTATATATCAATCCATTAATGGTAAATTCTTTTCACATCAGTTCTTTTAATAATCTATTAAATCATTCTACTATTGATGCTTTCATATTGAGTAATGTTAAATCCTATATTTGTGAATGAATTTTCCAAAGTGTTTATTAAAAAATTCTTTACCATCATCTGCTTTTATTTTTTTTTTGGTATTCGTACCAGTTCAAAAAAAATTTCCATTACATTGGTTTTTTAGAGTGCACCTTTTATTTTCAACGATACTGACCATATAAACTTTGAGAATGTGCCAATTACAGCCTACAAAAATCAATAATTTATATTTTCTGTAGTATAGTTTCCAATTTCAACTAAATCAGCTTCCCAAATATCATCTATTTCTTTCATTATATTTCTACAATACACAATCCATTTTAGAGATTGCTTATGGAGTTGGTTTACTAAATTTCTTTTTAAAATTGAGTTGTTTTTCAGCTTTTTTGGAGTGTTGTGGCCTACTTGATGCCCTTTCAGCTATTTATACTAACATCTAGTTATTTCCAATATTTTTCATTCTCAATTTATTTAAATTTATCTTTCAAAACATGATTTAATTTTTAGAATGTCTTTTTCAATTTTATAACCGTCTTTTATCTCTAATTTTATTTCACGTTATAGTCCATAATTTTACATTTAAACATTCTAGAATATTAATGACCTAAACCATATTATTAAATTTTCCTTTACTTTGTCGATTTCAGTTTCCAGAAACAATTTTCTGATAACATCGTTCTCCATCAGTGAACGATGATGATTCTGTATGTATACATTAGTAGTATTTAAAATCTTTTTACAGATTTCGAGTTAAAATTTATCATGATTTTTTGATATTTTATAAAACATTAGATAAAATAGCCCTGGTGTTAGAGCCCATATTTGGCCACCAACTTGTATTTTATCTTCATTCAGTTTGAGGTTGCTATCACCAAATTTCCATTCACTATTTAAATCTTTATGTCGACCATAGTTTGTATCTAATTTATTTCTTCCTTCCAAGACTGATAAGTCAGTATAAGTATCTTAGGAATTGGAAGTCTGTGAGTAAAAATCATCGTCATCATTATTCTCAGTATTAGCATCATTAAACAAGATGGAACAATGAAATTTTGTACTTTCTGCTAGTTTCTTTGGTGTACTTGGCTCCATCTTGACTGATGTTTTTATTTTTTCAGGCTTAAGACTTGTATTATTTTCAACTTCTGCCTTCATTTTACTTTCTTCTTTGATGGGAATTCTTTTAATATTTTTAGAACTATTCATGAATTCTTTGAGAGGTTCTGTTATAACTTTAAATGTATTTCTTAGTTGTTCACGTGTATCTATTTCGCCAGTTTTTATACTACGAAGCATTTTCTTTAAGACATTTCTTGTCAACACCAACTGTTTTAAAATTTATCATCCATGTTTAATAATAGTAAATAAGAGATATTGGTTATTAGATCAGGTATCAGGTGCCTAGTCTGGTTTTCAGATCAGCTTTTCAGGACCTGGTCTGGTTTTCAGATCAGCTTTTCAGGACCTGGTCTGGTTTTCAGATCAGCTTTTCAGGACCTGGTCTGTTTTTCAGATCAGCTTTTCAAGAGCTGGTCTGGTTTTCAGATCAGCTTATCAAATATCAAATCAGCTTATCAGGTAGCTGGTCTGGTTTTCAGATCAGACTATCTGGTTTAGATTGAATTATCAGTTCACAAGTAGCTAGCCATTTATAACATTTATATGAATGAAGTTTCAGGTCAGATGAATCAACTAAAGTCAATCTTTTATGAGCACTATTTTTTTTATGAAAATATATAAAAACTGAAGAACCTTAAGAAAAATGCTATATTGTTTATCTTTCCAACACTCTCTACAAACTTCTTAAAACTTTTAAAAATTCATATTACATACAACATGATGCCTTAGTAGGATTTGGGGCTGACGAATATTATGGGGAAAAGTAACTTTGTCCAATCAATGTTTGCCTGGAGCATAGCTGGCCAAAGTGGCACCAGAATGCCATCAATCTGCTTCTTATACAAATGAATACATGTACATATACCATGATACAATTATACTAGGTATATGCACAAGCTTAGCCTGTCACTGCCCTGCAGTCAGACTGGGCCCAAATGTCTCTATGTCAACACTAAAATTCTAATAGTAGTTACACTGTTTACAATTTCTCTTCTATATGTCAGTATAAAAGAAATAGGGAAAATATATGTGGTGTATTTCTGGTGAATTTTGCAACAACTTGTCAACATACATAAATTTGTATGTACGTAAGGTATAGAAATGTACCAGTAAATGTCTGGTTGCTATGTCTCCATGTTCCCATAAGAACTATGTAGTCACTGCCTAGTAAATTGTTTTAGTGTTACTAGTAGATTTTCAATGACAAGCACAGGCTAAATGTCTATAGCAGAAAGTATTGTATGGGGGATAATTGTAGAGTAGTACTGGTGACAAAGTCAAAAGCGACTCGGTACATTTTCACGATCGACATTTCCTTCAGGGTGTATATATTGCAGATCATTGTCAAACTTTGTTTACAACCCTGCAGTCAGACTGGGGCCAAGTGTCTCTATGTCAACACTAAAATTCTACTAGTAGTTACATTGTCTACAATTTCTCTTCTATTCGTCAGTATAAAAGAAATAAGGAAAACAGATGTGGTGTATTTCTGGTGGATTTTGCAACAACTTGTCAACATACATAAATTTGTATGTACGTTAGGTATAGAAATGAACCAATAACTGTTTGGTTGGTATGTCTCCATGTTCCCATAAAAACTATGAATTCACTACCTAGTCAACTGTTTAGAGTTAGCACAAAGTATTGGCTAATTGTAGAGTAGTACTGGTGACAAAGTCAAAAGCGACTCAGTACATTTTCACCATCGGCATATCCTTCAGGGAACCTGCAAAAATATTAGTGTATGTGTGTGAATAAAATGATTACAGTGTTGCCAATGAATTTACACATGGCTGTGTCTCCAATTACACATTGGGCGCATTCATAAGACGTAGCTGTTGAGCTCAACAGTTGTGAAACTGCTGGCAACTGTTGGCTCCAACTGCTACTTCTTAGAAACAACTTGATGTATATAATGTAATTGGATATCTTTATTTTATGATGGAAAATTACTCAACTGTTGAGTGGAGCGGAGATACTCAACTATGCGTTTGTAAGACAAACACTCAACAGTTGCGCTGCATTAGGACTGAAAATTTGGTAATGCAAAGGAATATTTCGAGGGTTGACACTATTCAAGGACTCTATTTACAACAGCTCGACAAGGCAACCAACGCTTTCGAGAATACTTAAGAATTTCATGAACTTCAGAGTTGAAACATTTCTGTTGCAAACAAGTTTATTTATTCCATTTAGAAAAGTGTCAAAAAAGAATCGAGATTGCCACAGTGCCAGCCAACCAGAGTAGCAAGCCGTAGCGGCGGAGCTGGCGGCTAGCCAGTCAGCCGATTTTTTTCGACAAGCCGAACCACTCGGCTTATCGAGCGTCCCAGAAAGATAGTTATTTTTGTTTCCGCATAAAAAGAAAATGTTTATGTGAACGGTAACGAAGCTGCGACAACACTTATGTTCTCTTTTAAAGTCCCTTCTTAAATACATTCACGTTTACATAGACTTTTTTGTTTAAGCAGTCAGGCGACTTTTTGATAATTAAATGTTCAAAGCTTTTTGTTTGTTGATCCGTAGCAGTGTTCCAATAAAGTAATCCATTTTTAATTCAATCGGAAAGCTTAAATAAAATTTATGTAGAAGGCAATCATGAATAAAATTCCGCGAGAAATTTTTCCCGGGAAAAATTCCAACTAATAGCAAGTAATAGGGAAAAGATTTCTAATATGAAAAATGAGAAATTTCTCGCGAAATTTTATTCATAATTGCCCTGATAGTCTATGTTCCTAATTGTATATTAAATATTAAGCAATCGAATTTGATAATCATTACTATTATTGAAAAAATTTAATAAAGTTTTATTCTTAATGAATAATTTAGGTGAATAAATTACGCATACGCTACACGACTTTAAAACTTTGTTGCTCTGGCAACCGCAAATGTCTTTTTGATAAACAATATCAGCTGACTACTAAAAAGGAAAAGTAAATCACATTAAATGTTAAGGAATCTACAAAAATATAGCATTTTCATAAATTTGTAAATTTGAGTGTTCTTTTGTGTAAAATAATTAATTTTAGTACAAAAACAATAAAGAACAAATAATTTTAAGTGTATATAATTGTTTTGTTACCGAATTCAAAATAAAATGCTGCAAAAACCATCAAGTGATTTGATATCGTCACGCAGTCATTTGACCGGTTTCAAATCACGAGATCTCAAAAATTTTTGTTACCAGAACAATTTTTCTGTGCTTTCAAATCACTTTAGTTTAAATTGATTTACAGAATATGCCTGATAGATACAGGTTTAGTTTGTTAAGATTGTATATGTCCATATACATATACATATACATACGTGAATACGAATATTAGATTTTGGCGTACTTTTTTTATTAAAAACATTCGTTTAGAATTTATACATTTACTTATATAATTTTTTTGGCAAAATATTCGTATTCGAATTTGGCGTGCATCACTAAAATTTACATTTAAGGGCTATTGCACAGGCATACTTGTCTGCAGACATGTACGATTGCATACCGAAACTCACGGTATAATAGCATGTATACGAGTACGTTAGAATATTCGGGAATTCGAATATTCGTGCATTACTAAAATTTACATTAAAGGGCTATTACGCAGGCATACTTATCTGGTACATGGCGTACCAAAACTCATGTATACGATTACGCTAGACATGTATGTTGGTTTAAAAAAATTTTTGATTTTCTGATGTTTGTCGTACACAAGTATGAAGCATTCCGTCAGCGTTCGACAGTATAATAGCAAAACCCAAAGTATGCCATCGTACATGTCCGCAGACAAGTATGCCTATCTAACTGCCTGCCCCACGATGTCGAAAGAAAACTTAAAAGAACGAAAGTAAGTCACTAATTTTCTTCTATAAAAGTGTTCCACTATCTTTCGAAATTTCAAAAAATAATTTTTTTGTGATTTCCAAAATTATTTTAGAAACGTGACCAATTGGGTCACGTATAGGACCCCCAGGACTACCTAAACTTTATATCACACGTGTGCTCTTCAATATTTCACCAAAATAACCAGATTGCTCAAGAAATGTCACTAAAAAGCAAATTTCAAAAAAATAATTTTTTTTTTAAATTTGTTTTGTTTTTTAAGTGCAAAAATAAGTTTTTTGTTCTATAACTTTTTTTAGAAAGTCTCCCGAGACATAAGCCTTATAATAACCTATTGATAAAAGGTAGCGCCATATGTGCACGAAGTCTAGATTATGAGTTATGAGTGAAAAAGTGTTGCAAAGTGTCTAATGAAAACATCAGGTATATTCGATATCAGTAAAATGTCAACAATGACAGTTAAATAATCTGATGCTGAGGCTTTTCGCTATTTTTCCTATATGTATATAGATACATAATTTATTAAAAAATTAACGAAAGTGAAGAAAGCAAAAAGAAATAATTACAAACTTTAGACAGAGTTGAAAAAAAAGGAAAAAATTTGTTTTGGTTTGCATATAAAATGTGAAAGAATTTTACCAATTGCAAACCATTTAAAAAGGATTATTAATTAATAAAATTAAAAAAAAACACTGAATTATGTACCTAAAAAGTTGTAGAACCTTATTTCACACCTGTCACTTTTTTCATTACCATACTCTAGAAGAACAGAGCACTTGAAAATAGTCTGGAAAAAGTTTGCTGGCCCATAAAATTAAAACTATTCGATGTACCATATAGCGTCTAGTATCATTTGATAATGTACTAAAATACCTTTCAGAATTAGTAATGATCATTTTTCCAAATACTTGCATTCAGAAGTTATAGCCCAGCAAACCTTTTAAAATCACAAGAATATTAAATAATTGTTCTTTCACTTGTAAAACAAAACCTATTTGCTGTAGTATTAATTATTTATTATTAATTGTTAGAAGATTAATATAGCTTTAGGAAAAAGTAACTCTCAAAAACACTATCATTCAGAAGTTATACCCAGCCAACTTTTGAATGCCAGTCAAATTAAAATACAAGTTTTCTGTTAATAAACAAAATCAGTTCATTTTACCGTAATGCGACTTATATCAATTGATAGACAGTTTAAATATCTTTTAAAAATTGTAAGTGTCATTTTCTTTAACAAAAAATCTATTCAATGTACCATATAGCAACTAGTAACAGTCAATAAAAAATTAAAATACCTTTCAAAAACAGAAAATACTATTTTCTTAATACTTGCATTCAGAAGTTATAGCCCAGCAAACGTTTCAAAGTCAAAAGATTTGTAAAACATTGTTTTACAAACTTTTTTTTTTTAAGTAAATCTGGATATAAAGGTTATTAATTCTATAAGACATTTTAATTCCTAAGCGATTAGTTTTTGTGCCAATAGCGCACAAATAACCGTTTTGGTTTTAAAGGACAAAATTTTTTTTGTCAATAAAAAGTTTGCTGGGCTATAACTTCAGAACCAAAGTAAATCTGGATATGACAAGTATTAATTCTAAAAGACATTTTAATTCCTAAGCGATTAGTTTTTGTGCCAATAGCGCACAATTAACCGTTTTGGTTTTATAGGACAAACTTTTTTTGTCAATAAAAAGTTTGGTGGGCTATAACTTCAGAACTAAAGTAAATCTGGATATCACAATTATTAATTCTAAAAGACATTTCAATTCTTAATCGGTTGGTATATGTGCCAATAGCGTACAATTAAGCATTTTGGTTTTATAGGGCAAAAATTTTTTTATTAATAAAAAGTTTGCTGGCGTATAACTTCAGAACTAAAGTAAATCTGGATATGACAGTTAAAAATTCTAAAAAATATTTTAATTCATAATCGATTAGTATATGTGTCAATAGCGCACAGTTAACGGTTTTGGTTTTATAAGGTAAAACTTTTTTGGTCAATAAAAAGTTTGCTGGGCTATAACTTCAGAATTAAAGTAAATCTGGATAAGACAGTTATTAATTCTAAAAGAAATTTTAGTTATCAAGCGATTAGTTTTTGAGTCAATAGCGCACAATTAACCGTTTTGGTTTTATAGGACAAAACTTTTTTTGTCAATAAAAAGTTTGCTGGGCTATAACTTTAGAACTAAAGTAAATCTGGATATAACAGTTTTTAATTCTAAAAGACATTTTAATTCCTAATCGATTAATTTTTGTATCAATAGCGCACAATAAACCGTTTTGGTTTTATAAGGTAAAACTTATTTTGTCAATAAAAAGTTTGCTGGGCTATAACTTCTGAACTAAAGTAAATCTTAATATGACAGTTACCAGTTATTAAAGGTATTTTTGTGCTTAATGCATTGGTATATGCAGCAATAAGGCACAATTAATACTTTCCATTTAGCACTTCAATTACTATATGAGGGTATATATATAAATTTATTTCATATGTTTGAATTGATATTGGCATTGCACATGTTGTAATGTTTACTGAAATAATCACCCTTATTCTATTTGGCTTCGGCAACATAACACGACGCCGTTTTTAATGTTTTTTGGCACATCGGTATTCCCGTAGATAGTATTGCCATTTATCGATGGCTGTCAGCATATGTTTGGCATTCTGTACGAAAAATTGATGTTGATGTTGCCGTTCATTTTGTCGTCAGTGTTTTTGATGTCGTGTTCTGTTGTGTGCATACCTCAATGAATTTGAAAAATAATTTAAATAGTAAACATGTGAAAATATAAGAATTAAAAAAGTATATATACATACATACATACATACGTACATACATATTTATTTAAAAAAATTTTAAAAAAGGGAAAAATGTTAATATGGACAAAATTAAAATTACCAAACCCAATTAATTTGAAAAGCTTGTTTAGCAGTTAAAAAAAGTCCGCAGGGGCAGTGTTTCTAATACTTTCAAGATACAGTGGGAAATTGTTGTGACTGCACTAAATTCCCTCGGTGCACCATTAGAACTAGTGGTAAGTGGCAAAATGTAAAGTAAATAGGGTGTTGGGAAAGTATACTGTATGAAAGATATATTTTTACAGATCTGACGGGACTTGAGCTTTAAATTAAAAAAAGGTTGCAAACAATGCTGAGCGTTAAGCAACAAGAGGCAGCGTATATAAACAATTAGCAATAAGCCCCTTGGAGGAAGCTGCAATCTCCAATAAACGTTGATCTGATCCCTTTTGTTTCCAAAATCAGGTTCAATTGTATCCAATACATGCTTAAATGATATTTTATTCAGCCGAAAATAAATTTAAAATATTAAAACGATGAACATTTCTCATTATTTCACAAAAATATGTCGAAATTTATCACTTATTTTTCATTGGGTAAATTACAAATGCAATGACTTTTGTCTGAGAAATCTTCTTTTCACTAATAAATTTTTTATTTTCTTCGTCCCGATACGAAAAAAAACCTTTTATTTTAATTTATGTACAAACCTTTTACTTATTCAAAAACACTTCTACCAAAAATAGTAAACAAAATGAATCAGCTGTCTCAAATATTGGATATGTGTATTGCATTTATCGATAAACAGGCAACGTCGTCGTAACATTGTTAGTGAATACAAAGTTCGCATTGATGTTGTGTTAAATTGATGTTGTTTAAAAATTGACGACGATGTTGCCGACGCCAAATAGAATAAGGGTGAATGTTTTTTTTTTGTTTAAAACGAAATTTCATGGTATTTTGCTCAAGCACGTGTTTTTAATGTAAACAAAAACAGTAACGCGTCAACGAGCACGTGCGTTTATTGTAGACAAAGAGAAAATACTCCTTTTTTTGCAACTCTGCTTGAAAAAAGTTTTATTTAGATAAGTTTTTTTCTTCTCTTCCGTAAAGTTCTCACCAGAGTAGCAAGCCGTGCCGGCGCAGCTGGCGGCTAGCCAGTCAGCCGATTTTTTTACACAAGCCGAGCCGCCGCCGAACCACTCGGCTTATCGGCGGCTTAGTACTCATCCGTTATTTTGTCTTTTATTTATTATACTTTTTCAAATGTCGTATTTAATATGATAGCGAGCGTCCCGGAAAGATAGTTGTTTTTGCTTCCACATGAAAAGAAAATGTTTATGTGAATGGTAACGTAGCTGCGACAACACCTACGTTCTCTTTTGGAGTCCGTTCTTAAATACATGCACGTTTACATAGACTTTTTTGTTTAAGCAGTCAGGCGACTTTTTGATAATTAATTGTTCAAAGCTTTTTGTTTGTTGATTCGTAGCAGTGTTCCAATAAAGTAATTAAATATTAATTCAATCGGAAAGCTTAAATAAAATTTATGTAGAAGGCAATCATGAATAAAATTCCGCGAGAAATTTTTCCCGGGAAAAAATTCCAACTAATAGCAAGTAATAGGGAAAGAAATTCTAATTTGAAAAATGAGAAATTTCTCGCGAAATTTTATTCATAATTGCCCTGGTAATCTAGAATATGCTTCTATGATTTAACAAATAATTTACGAAGCTATTTTTTAGGATATCAATTACTGCAATATTCAAACTATTGCAAAATAAATAATGTTACAACGTGGTGATTCAATAATTCACGTATTTTTCTAAAAACAGACTGGGTTAAAATGTTTTTTCAAATGCTTAAACAAATCGGCTTTAAGCCGTTCAGCCGCCGCCGCCGAAAATATTTGTCTTTCAGCCGCCGCCGAAATTTTTTGCTCGGCCTGCTACTCTGGTTCTCACATTTCTTACAGAAACGAGGCACTGGACCATAGACTAACAACTGTTAATATTCTGTGACTGGACAAAGCCAACGTAAAATGGGTCGTCTAGGTAAAATTGATCCAAGTTCATACTCTCAGCCGGAATTGATTACCACTCAACACAGTGCCTTGAGCTGGAAAGTGGATTTTGAAAATACCAAGTTAAAGGGCACAGTCACCCATCGTTTTAATGTTTTAGAAAAAAATTTACCAGCAATTGTATGTGGATACGTATTTAAATGTATACATACATATGTATGGGCCTTTAATGATGAAAGTGGTCTGAGTAATATATTTCTTTGGGAGATATATTTAGTAGATTACATTTGAACAAATCAAAAAATATAAATTATATTATGCAAATTTTAATCTAGAGTGATAATAGTCTCGTTATATTTTGAAGCAAAAATGCATATGACACCATGATGTCAAAGTGCACTTTCATAATCAAGGGCACATACATATGTATGTACATACATCCATATGTATTATCCCAGTCAGCATGTGGAAGATTGTTTCATCCAACTGAGTCTTTTTCGACCACTTCAGATGATCAAAAACTGATCAACCAGTTATGCGCTTAAAATAAGACTTGAAAATGATTTCCAGAACCGTTCAGAAGGTGATTTGTTTAAAAAACAAACAGCAAGCTCATGCAGTGAAATCAATAAAATACGAAGTGCATTAATGGCTCTATTATGGATGGCAATCGAACTTCAGTTGCCGAGTTAAATAGCAACGCAACTGAAACTTAAATTGGTATTATGTATGGCAACTTCCTACAGTTGCCAAAAAGTTATCGAAAATACGATTATGGCAGATTGGCAACTGAAAATAATGTGAACAAAATTGCAATATATAAGAAATACAAGTGCTTATAACAAAATCATCAAGTAAAAGTGCTTAAAACTACTTATCTTGGAACAAATCTAGTTTAGGGGCACCTCCCCAAAATTAAAAAAAAAGTATCCCATCCCATAGTAAATTGAAAAATAAGAATATTGGCGGAGAGGCTTAGTTTCCGAGTTATGGGCCTCTGAAATTCTAGTACAATATTTTGATTATACGGTGTTTTTCAACGAATATGACCAATATTGGTATTTCAAAAATTAAAAAAAATGCTATCCTATAACGCAAAGTTTTCATGCCTAATAGCTTATTTCTGCGCTGCCGGCCTTTGGCCGTGCTTAAGGATTTTTACCACCATGGTATTTCCCGAGATGGCGCAGCCTAGTAATGATTTTCTGCCTTGCAAAGTTTTCTTGCTTAATAAGGTCTTCCTGCACTGGCGACCTTTGTCCGGCTTTAACGAGTTTCTCCACCATGGTGTTTCCCGAGACGGCTCAGCCTAGTAATGATTTTCTGCATTGCAAAGTTTTTTTTTAATTTTTTGTAGGATAGCATACTTTTTTAATTTTTGAAAAACCAATATTGGACAAGCGTTGAAAAACACCGCATAATCACAATATTGTACTAGAATTTCATAATTTTATAACTCGGAAACTAAGCCTCGCCGCCAATATTTTTATTTAATTTTTTTCTTATTTTTAATTTACTATAGGATAGGATACTTTTTTTCATTTTTGGGAGGTGCCCCTTAACTAGATTTAAGCCCTTATCTTAAATTAATTTGGCAACTGAAATTACCAGCTGTTAGTTGCCAGTTGCCATCCGTAATACCATTTCGGCAACTAGCAACGCAACTACAGTTCGGTTGCTATCCATAATCGAGCCATAAATTTGTGGACAAAAAAATTTAAATGAATCGAAATTGATCAGAAACGCGAGTCATAAAAGACTTTTAGAAGAGTCGCGGGTAGGGTACCATTTCCTCCCTAATGAACGGTCATATTCGACTCGAAAACGAGCGCATAAATGCTTATTTTAAACGCGCGGAAGAGACAAAAGTGATTCCAATATGATCGTTAATTTCATAAAATGCTGACTGGGATGTATGGATTTAAGTCTCGCCTCTTAAATTAAAAACTTTCCTATATTTTTTCTGCAGTTCTTAGATGTTCGAGATATCAATGTTTTAAATGCTGAAATAATTTGTGGAAATTCTTCCACACCTCTAAACTATTTTGTAAGCGAAATTGTTGATGATATTGGTGCTAAACTGACTTTGGAATTGCCACAGGGTACAGCTAATGGAGAGTAAGTTTTTTTTTGTTTTGATACCGATAAATGTTTTCCTATATTTATGATTTGAACAAGCTAAAGTTCGTAACGCTTTTTTTTTTTTATATTTTTTTATTTAAGCCAAATTACATGTGATAATTATTAATGAACAAATAACATCAAATTTAAATAAATGTTTTTGTTATCTATATTTTAAAGTTTCCATATCTATACATTATAATATACAATCGCATAGTCATGGGGTCAGTGTTCGGAAATAAACATTTAATGAACTTTAAAGTTCATTAAATGTTTATTAATAATTATTAATGTTCTGTAATGCCGGCTTTATATCTGTGTGTCATGTGCCACACAAGCGTAAAAAACGTAACCAACTAATTACTAATGAAAAACTGATTCAGATGTATTGGTTAATTTAAACAGTTTCATACATAATTAATAGACAATTTTATAGAATCCAACATCATTGCAAACTGTTTAAATCAATAAATACATGTCTGAATCAAATAGTTTTCATTAGTAATTAATTGGTTACGCTTTTTTTGGGCAAATTACACAAAAAAAAATGCCAGATGTAAACTCAGCTTAGGGTACAACATTACACACACAATCGCTAATAATTTATTTATTGATTTATAGAACATAATAATGCAAAGTAAATTTGCATAATATGGTGTTGCACAAATATGGGCGGAGTAACGTGGACAGTACTTTAAAAAGTTTTGTGACTGACTGTATGCGACCTATGCCTTCACATAGGAAGTAGAAACGTGGTTGTTAAAGAAATTCCACAAAATACCGCAAGATTATACGGTAATCCGTGGCGGTTCAGTCAACCATTGCGAGTGAGACGAAAACCTGTCGAAAGCCAAACAACCAACACAAGCTTGACCGCACTTAAAAAATAGGTTACTTTCGTAAATTCAGCAAATTTATGCATCTATGCAGCAATTCTGCCAAATTTTACTGCGTATGCGTCATTAGATGCCGCACATGCTTTGCAACTGCTAAACATCTGTGCATAGGTGACATTTTTGAAGGAAATGCAAACAATTTTGAAGTAAGGCCGACTTCCTAAACGCAAGTTGCAATGCATAATTAAAATTCATACACTTCAAAATCCCGCATCATTTTTATTTTGAATGCAACCATTTATTAGTTGCATAGCGACGTTACTAAATCCCGATAAAATTCAAAAACTGCGACGCAAGGTTGCACTTGGACACTTAATTTTTTAATTATGCATTGCAACTTGCGTTTAGGAAGTTGCCCTAATTCTATTTAAGACAATTTTCTTTTCAATTATATAAAAAGATTGGGAAAAAATCGATGCGACCATTTCTTGTAAAAACATATTTGGCCCTAAAAAGAAGACTAAAATGAAAAAAACTTCTTTGAAGTAATAAAAAACTACCAAGATTATGTGTTTCAAAGTAATTTTCGAATAAATCAATCTTCTTTTTGTTAAAATTCTAAACATGTAATTTAAATATCAAAATACGACGCAAGTGAAGAAAGCAAACTCTGAAAAAATTGCAAACTTTCGACAGAGTTGCAAAAAAAGGACTAAATTTGTATTGTAATTTTACCATATTGCAAACCGTTTAAAACGGCAATTAATTAATAAACTTAAAACAAAAAAACTGAATTATGTACATAAAAAGCTTAAGAATCTAATTTTATAACTGTCACTTTTTTATTACCATACTCTAGAAGAACAGAGCACTTGAAAATAGCACTCTGGAAAAAGTTTGCTGGCCCATAAAATTGAAACTATTCGATGTACCATATAGCGACTAGTACCATTCGATAGGGAATCAAAATACCTTTCAGAATTAATAATAACTACTTGCATTCAGAAGTTATAGCCCAGCAAACCTTTGAAAATCACAAAAAAATTTAATAATTGTTCTTTCACTTGTAAAACAAAAACTGTTTGTTGTAGCATTAATTAATTAATATGAATTGTTAGAAGACTAAAATAGCTTTAAGAAAAAGTAACTTTTATTTTCTGAAACACTATCATTCAGAAGTTATACCCAGCAAACTTTTGAATGTCAGTCAAATTAAAAAAAAAGTTTTCTTCCAATAAAACAAAATCAGTTCATTGCACCGTAATGCGACTTATAGCGATTGATAGACAATTTATATAGCTTTTAAAAAATGTAACTGTCATTTTCTGAAACACTTTAATTCAGAAGATATACCCCAGCAAATTTTTTAAAGTCACTAAAATAAGAAAATATTTGTTTCACCTATAACTAAAAAACTATTCGATGTACCATATAGCGGTTAGTACCAGTCAATAGGGAACTTAAATACCTTTCAAAAACAGTAATTGTTATTTTTCCAAATACTTGCACTCAGAAGTTATACCCCAGCAAACTTTTCAAAGTCCAAAAATTTGTAAAACATTGTTTTGCCTATATATGAAATACAATTCAGTGTACCATATAGCGACTACTACTTATCAATAGAAAATCAAAATTCCTTTCAAAAACAGTAACTATTATTTTCCTAAATACTTGCGTTCAGAAGTTATACCCAGCAAACTTTTTAAGGTCACCAAAATTAAGGAAAACTTGTTTGGCCCACAAATGAAAAACTGTTCGATGTACCATATAGCGACTAGTACCAATCGATAGGGAAATAAAATACCTTTCAAAAACAGTAATTGTTATTTTTCCAAATACTTGCACTCAGAAGTTATAGCCCAGCAAACTTTTCAAAGTCAAAAATTTAGTAAGCAATTGTTTTGCCTATAAAATTTAAATCATTCATTGTACCGTAATGAATCATATACCAATCGATACAGGATAAAAGTAGGTTTCCGATTAAGCTCCAGTCATTTTCTGAAATGCTTGAATTCAGAAGTTATTTGTGAATTAACTTTAACAAACTTTGCAATATTTTCATGATAATGCAGTTTTGCACATTACGTATGTGTGTGGCAACCTTGCGGTATTCTTCCTAGTAAAATATGTAAACAAACTTTGTAAAAAAATAGAGATTTTGTAACACGATAAAAATAGGTATATTTAAACTAAATTTCAATAAAGTTTATTAATTTTAATGCTACTGTGTGAGCAAAATCAGATTTACTAGCTGTCACTATTTTTATTTTAGTTTCTAAGGGAGAAAAATGCTCTTGAAAATTGCGTTTAGAATTATTTTTTTGTTGAATATAAATAGGAAATAGTTTCTTGTACCCTATTAAGGTATATACCATTAGATAGAAGGTTGCAATACCTTTCAGAAATAGTTTTTTTCATATTCTGAAATACTTTATTTCAGAAGTTATAGCCCAATAAAAAAAATTTTGTAACGAAAATGGACCAAAAAAACTTTTATGCCTATAAAATAATAACTATTTACTTTAAGGTATTAACACATATATGTTTTTATAGATAATAAAAGTTATTGTCAGAATTGATGACTGTCATTGCTTGAATTACTTTATTTCAGAAGTTATATCCTAGCAAAGTCGGTGAAGGCTATAAAATAAGGACAAAAGTTTTCCACTCATAAAAAAGAAACCACTCGTACTATCTTATTGTGACATATAGCAATCGATAGAAAACAAAACTACTTTTTTAAATTGGTGACGGTCATTTTCTGAATTTGTGGAACTCAGAAGTTATACCACATCAAACTTGCATCTTCGTAAATATTTTCCTATTCGCAAACTTTTTATAAAATGTCAATAATAGCGTGCAGCTACTGATAGTACAGGTATAAGATGTAGATAGCACAGTTTTATGTGGCAGCACAAATACCAACTTGCACCACGAATTGGATCTAATATATAATATTAATAATAATAATGTTTTTTATTAGCTTTAATTTGCAATTATTAATAAATATTTAACAATAAGCATTAATATTATCTTTTTAATTTAGAGTCGATAACAGTGGTGTATTTCAAGACCAGGGATGGCTAAATACGATTATATTCAGTAGTTGGCAGCACTGCCGCCATTCAGCATGGCGTCCAGCAGTGACCTGCGCCGAGCAATTTTCTCGGCGGCGGCGGCTGATGAAAAATTGTTCGGCGGCTGCTGAAAATAGGCTGAGTCGGCTTAACAATTTTTACAACTGTTTCAAAGTAAATCTTATTTTGTACCACAAAGCGGGAAAAATTGCTAGAAAATTATCATATATAAAAAAAACAATTTTTATTACACATAAAATCAATATGAAATTGAATTGTTTTTAACCGAATTAATCTTTTGCGCTTTGTTTGTGGTAAAAAACAGAAAAAGGCAATGTTGACAAGCAGTTTTTCCCTAAAATTTAGTCGGTTAGTCCCGGTTCAGACTTGCAATTTTTAAAGTGATTGTCATAAATACGGATATATGCTCACATTTTTTGAAAACGTACAAATTTAGGGAAAATATGGTGCACAATAAAAAAAAATTATTGTATTCAAATAAATTCATTTTCCTAAATTTGTATTTTGGAATTTCATTTGTGTTTTTTTACTTGAGTGTAGTTAATGCTAATACAATTTAGTAACAATTTAGTAATTGTGATTACGAATTACTTGAAATTACTGAATTACTTGAAATTACTACAAAATAATCGAAAAGAATCAAAGTATTAAAAAATTGTCCATTTTTAAGGATTACTTTTAATTATTTTTGATTATTTATTAAGTTTAATGCATTACACTTATATTGAAATTTAAAATATTTAATAATTTGACAAATGAGCAAAATTTTGAAGAAAGCTTGAAAGATATCTGTCGATAAATTTTTGTAGTCTTTCAAAAAATTCGAAAGCTTTTTCCTTCGTTTCAAATTACGCAGTAGACCCCTGAATTGCCGGCCTTCCTTCGGGCTTAAGTCCTTATTTACACACATCAGGTTTACCTGATAAGTGTTTGTTCAATTTTCTTTTGAACCCGCATTTGCGTTCCTACACACCGTCAAGTCAAGTCATCAAGACTCATCAATTTGCTGTAGTGAGTACTATGGATGACAAAACGAAAAAGCAAACCTGACTGGTACGGTCGTCCCCTCTCCATTTCCGCTCCAAAAACACAAGACTTGACTTGTGTGAATCAGGACTAAGGATTTTCTCCACCATGGTGTTTCCCGAGATGCCGCAGCCTAGTAATTTTTTGCCTTGCCTGTTTTCCTGCATGGTTTTCTCAAAGCCTCAATATTCCAAGGCGTATTTAAAGTTTAAATAAACTTTAAACCATGAAGTATTCTGTGCAATCATGCTGGACGCCAGAGACCTGCGCAGACCGGCTGATATCCAGATGAGCCGAGTCGCCGATTGATAATTTTTTTTTTATTTTATTTGAGGGTTTTAGGCTTTTTTACTACTACATTCACCCTTTTTTTAATGTAAATTTGCTTCCAAATTTTCTTCCCAATTTACATATATCCAGGTTATACGTACTTCTTATTTCCAAATAAAAGTGGGAAATGTTGCAGTATACATATATATATATATATATATATATATATATATATATATATATATATATATATATATATATATATATGTACATATATACCTACACATTCAAAAATTGCAAGTCTGAACCGGGACTAACCGACAAAATTTTAGGGAAAAACTGCTTGTCAACATTGCCTTTTTCTGTTTTTTACCACAAACAAAGCGCAAAAGATTAATTCGGTTAAAAACAATTCAATTTCATATTGATTTTATGTGTAATAAAAATTGTTTTTTTTATATATGATAATTTTCTAGCAATTTTTCCCGCTTTGTGGTACAAAATAAGATTTACTTTGAAACAGTTGTAAAAATTGTTAAGCCGACAGCCTATTTTCAGCAGCCGCCGAACAATTTTTCATCAGCCGCCGCCGCCGAGAAAATTGCTCGGCGCAGGTCACTGCTGGACGCCATGCTGAATGGCGGCAGTGCTGCCAACTACTGAATATAATCGTATTTAGCCATCCATGGTCGTGAAATACACCACTGTTATCGACTCTAAATTAAAAAGATAATATTATGGTTTAAATTGTTAAATATTTATTAATAATTGCAAATTAAAGCTAATAATAAACATTATTATTATTAATATTATATATTAGTTCCAATTCGTGGTGGTAGTTGGTATTTGTTCTGCCACATAAAACTGTGCTATCTACATCTTATACCTGTACTATCAGTAGCTGCACGCTATTATTGACATTTTATAAAAAGTTTGCGAATAGGAAAATATTTACGAAGTTGCAAGTTTTATGTGGTATAACTTCTGAGTTCCACAAATTCAGAAAATGACAGTCACCAATTTAAAAAAGGAGTTTTGTTTTCTATCGATTGCCATATGTCACAATAAGATAGTACAAGTGGTTTCTTTTTTATGAGTGGAAAACTTTTGTCCTTATTTTAGAGCCTTCACCGACTTTGCTAGGATATAACTTCTGAAATAAAGTAATTCAAGCAATGACAGTCATCAATTCTGACAATAACTTTTATTATCTATAAAAACATATATGGGTTAATACCTTAAAGTAAATAGTTATTATTTTATAGGCATAAAAGTTTTTTTGGTCCATTTTCGCTACAAAATTTTTTTTATTGGGCTATAACTTCTGAAAAAAAGTATTTCAGAATATGAAAAAAACTATTTCTGAAAGGTATTGCAACCCTCTATCTAATGGTATATACCTTAATAGGGTACAAGAAACTATTTCCTATTTATATTCAACAAAAAAATAATTCTAAACGCAATTTTCAAGAGCATTTTTCTCCCTTAGAAACTAAAATAAAAATAGTGACAGCTAGTAAATCTGATTTTGCTCACACAGTAGCATTAAAATTAATAAACTTTATTGAAATTTAGTTTAAATATACCTATTTTTATCGTGTTACAAAATCTCTATTTTTTTACAAAGTTTGTTTACATATTTTACTAGGAAGAATACCGCAAGGTTGCCACACACATACGTAATGTGCAAAACTGCATTATCATGAAAATATTGCAAAGTTTGTTAAAGTTAATTCACAAATAACTTGTGAATTCAAGCATTTCAGAAAATGACTGGAGCTAAATCGGAAACCTACTTTTATTCTTTATCGATTGGTATATGATTTATTACGGTACAATGAATGATTTCAATTTTATAGGCAAAACAATTTCTTACTAAATTTTTGACTTTGAAAAGTTTGCTGGTCTATAACTTCTGAGTGCAAGTATTTGGAAAAATAACAATTACTGTTTTTGAAAGGAATTTAAATTCCCTATCGATTGGTACTAGTCGCTATATGGTACATCGAACAGTTTCTCATTTGTGGGCCAAACAAGTTTTCCCTAATTTTTGTGACTTTAAAAAGTTTTCTGGGTATAACTTCTGAACGCAAGTATGTAGGAAAATAACATTTACTGTTTTTGAAAGGAATTTTGATTTTCTATTGATTGGTACTAGTCGCTATATAGTACACTGAATGGTTTTTCATTTATAGGCAAAACAATGTTTTACAAATTTTTGGACTTTGAAAAGTTTGCTGGGGTATAACTTCTGAGTGCAAGTATTTGGAAAAATAACAATTACTGTTTTTGAAAGGTATTTAGGTTCTCTATTGACTGGTACTAGTCGCTATATGGTACATTGAATAGTTTTTTAGTTATAGGTGAAACAAATATTTTCTTATTTTGGTGACTTTAAAAAGTTTGCTGTGGTATATCTTCTGAATGAAAGTGTTTGAGAGAATGACAGTTACATCTTTTAAAAGCTATTTAAATTGTCTATCAATTGGTATAAGTCGCATTACGGTACAATGAACTGATTTTGTTTTATTGCCAGAAAACTTTTTTTTTTAATTTGACTGACATTCAAAAGTTTGCTGGGTATAACTTCTGAATGATAGTGTTTCAGAAAATAAAAGTTACTTTTTCTTAAAGCTATTTGAGTCTTCTAAGAATTTATAGTAAATAATTAATACTACAAAAACCATTTTTTGTTTTACAAGTGAAAGAACAATTATTTAATATTTTTGTGATTTTCAAAGGTTTGCTGGGCTATAACTTCTGAATGCAAGTAGTTGGAAAATTATAATTACCAATTCTGAAAGGTATTTTGATTCCCTATCGAATGGTACTAGTCGCTATATGGTACATCGAATAGTTTTAATTTTATGCGCCAGCAAACTTTTTCCAGAGTGCTATTTTCAAGTGCTCTGTTCTTCTAGAGTATGGTAATGAAAAAAGTGACAGTTGTAAAATTAGGTTCTACGCCCTCTAATGTACCTAATTTAGTTATTGTTTTTTTTTAAATTAATTAGTTATTACTTATTTTCAGTGCAATAAATATGTTAATTATTTTGCCAAAAGTTGTTTACTTTGAAAAAGTACTTTTTTTGCAACTCTGAAAAAGTTTGCCAAATAACTGTAAAAGTTTGCCAAAAAGTTTGTTTTCTTCTCGGCGATCAAAATACGTGCATATACTCAACTGGTTGTTCCACTGTAACTTATTGCATCTCAAAATAATTTACTGCGCCATTTGCAGAGATTTGCGGCAGGTATGCCGCTTACATGCATTAAAAAACGATTGACGCTAAACAGTGCTGCCAAGTTATGCATTTTTGAACGTTAAAGGCCCAACTATAATATGAATAAGGGAACTTAAGCAACTGTGCGGTTACATATAAAACGTATGTGGCAAACTATAATGTACTTATGGAACTTTCGACAACTTTCGTTTAATGTCATTTGCTTAAGCTAAGTGCCAAACTGAACGCACATTCCGTACGGTAAACACTGTTTGTGCATTTTTTTAAACTCAAGCAAACAGCATCAGAAAATGTTCATTGATTTTAAATATTTTTTTATTGTTGCTTATTTTAAACTTGAAAAGAAACCAAAACTTTTATTTTCATTCTTTGTTTTACCATACACATTACACGCATACACATAAGTTTATTTATGTATGTTCATTGTTGTACTTTTTAGTAGGCAAAACAAATAAAACAAGTAATAAAGTGGTGGATATAATTATATGTGAATTTTTAATAGATTAGGACATTCCAACAAGTTAACTTGATTAAATTGCATGCATTTAGTAGTTATAAAAAGAAACAAAATTTAAAAAAAAATTGTGAACAATACCTATATGTGCAGCTGTGGCTAAGGAATACTTAAGTGCATGTAAGTACATTGTGGCCACCTAAAAATCACATCTGAATTCCTTAAGTATTTCAGACTTATCGTTAAATTCTGGCATTAGCTCAAGCCAGCTTATTCATATTATAGTTGGACCTTTAGATGTTCGTGATGCTGCAGACGTGCACTATAAATGCTTTTACGAACGTACCCATAATTACGATGACGCGAGAGATGTTCCCCAACCCAGAGTTGCTTAACGACTTTCGCTAGGGATGAAACGATACGAGTAAATACAAGTAAATACTCGATACTTTTTCTTAGAAACCAAGTACTTTTGGTATCGATACTCTACTACTGAGTACCAAGTAGGTATCGGCAAAAAGTACTCGTATCGGTAAAATATACTCATTCCTTATTGGCTATAGAAAAGTTGGAGAAGACGCCAGTTTAACACAATTTTATTTGTTCGTGTTAAATGTAAATTTATATCTAGAATATATATTAGAGTAAGTTCGTGAAAATGGGACCATCCAAATCAAATTTTTTATAAAAAAAGGACAAAATTGCGAGCTGCAAATGTTATTTTAAAAGCGTGCATTATTGCGGGAACAAAACGAATTTGCAAAAACATTTAAAATATCATCTCGACTATATCTTATGCTCCAGTCTAGCCCAAACGTAGCAATTTTTCCACTTTTTTTGGGGTCTAAGTTTTTGATTTGGCGAAATGTCGATTTTGCTGGCGATAAATGATAATTTATTTTAATAATAAATGATAAATTTATTGGCAATTTTTAGTTATCTTTTTAACAAAATTGAACTTTAAAATTTTTGTTATTGAGGAAAATATGTTGTTGAAGGAGAGGAGTATTTTCATAAATAAATTCTACCAAAACTCGTCTGCAAGAAATTTAAACAATTAGTTTTTTCTTATATTAATCGCTTCCGAAATCAGAAAATTTTGTCGACTAGTCGTTAAGAATTCTGTATGAATTAGCAGCATTTGGTTTGGTGGATAATTAATTTTGTTTTCACTACTTTAAATCATGTGAAAAGCTTGACCGATACAAGTAAATATCGATGCTTTTTATTCGATACTGAGTATGTATCGGTACTTCTAAACCGATGTCGTATCAAGTAAAAGTATCGATACCTTAGTGGTATCGTTTCATCCCTAACTGTCGCTAATAATGTAGTTGTGCCGATTACATTAAAAATTTAGTAAGTCCTAATTTACACTATGCAAGTTTACTTACTTCTAATCATCTTAGCAATTGTAATTCACATATTGATTTTTTAATGTTTTTTTTTTGAAACACGATTTTTTAGTTTGTAGGCGAACGGTATGTTCGCCTACAAACTAATTGGGGGTAGAAAAAAATCACATTTTCCGTTTTGCGATTTTTTTTTCAATTTGTCTTTACACATATTTTAATTATTTGTATGTTGCTTTATTTTATTTTTTCATTCAATGTGACAACAGCTTTTTTTAATACAAAACAGTGTTACCTGTAGGTATTTTTATCACTAATATAGGAGTATAGGGAATATGGGACAAATATATTATTTTGGCCAAAATGTAGGTATTTTTGATTCTCATATTACATTTTTTGTGCTTAAATATAAAAATGACTAAAATTGTTTTTGCTCACAATTACATAGACTTTTATCTAATTATATTGGTGTCGCCGTGCCGTGTCGCCTTTGGATCAGATCTTTCCCCTATTCTTCTAATGACAAGCACACCAGGAAATAGAAAATAAGATTTTATTAAACAACTTATAACTATTTAACTTAAATACAGCTGTATGTTAAATTTGTATTATAAGATGATTTCTGAAAAACTGTAGAAAAGTATGCATTAAAAGTAAAAGTAGTCACTCTAAATAACTTAATACAAGAAAATTACATACATATGTCAAGATTTAAGTAACCTACTGTAGCTCCAATAAAACAATAACTGCTTTTGTATTAAGGAGAAATAATTTTGGTTTCAATTGGTTTACAACACAAATTTTGCATGGACATTTGTTTGGTACACGTTTTGTAAGCCAAAATTATTTTTTTCTGAATAAGGTCTTAAATGTTTTTAAGTTGTCTTTCTTTCATAGCTGTTAAGTAATGATTAGTAATCGTAATGATTACTAATTTGACTACTTTTTTTTAAAGGTGAAGTAATGATTAAATTACGATTATATTCAGTTTCGTACTTAGTAATCGTGATTACGATTACTAATAATGGAAAAGTAATCTGAATTACTTGAAGTTACTACAAAATAATCAAAAATAATCAAAAGTATAAAAAATAATCCAATTACTTTTAAGGATTTTAATTCTTTTTGATTATTTATACCATGTTCAGACAGGCATTTTTAATTGAGTCAATTCATTTAATTGATCAATTAAATCTAGTGTTCACACATACTCAATTTATATGACTCAATTATCAATTTGACAGCTGAAAACTTGTGTTTGCACATTTTCAAAATGGATGCAAATTATGGTTTAAAAGAAATTTTACTTGCATATAATCAGGTATGGGCACCACTACATTGAAAGTTTTGCATGTGTGGCATTGTATTATTTTGTTTTTTCTCATTTAAGCCCCGTTCAGACTGTAATACAAGTATTAATATTTTTGTGGAAAATGCAGCTCTGACATGTTGAGTTGTTATTATTTTTTTGAAATTTTTGAAACAAATATAAAAGCATATGCGTTGTATGCGTTTCTGTACGTTCTCTCCGATTATAAAGTCAAGTTACTTTGCACATAAGACGTATTGCAGTCTTATGTGCAAGTATTTTTGTTGTGATCATCTGTAGTGTAAATATTTTTATCAAATAAACACAATTTTGAGGAAAAGATGGAAAGTAAAATTATGACTTTAAAAGAATTTGTGGAATTAATTGATTTATTGCGCATAGTATTTTGTAATAAAAATAATACATAATATTTTGTTTCATGAAAGAACTATGTTAAAAATGTTGTATAAAAACAAAAAGTCTTGTTAGTAGACAGTTTGTATTTTGCATGATGGCTTTTTTGCGAATGATCTGAATATAATTGAACGAAGAACACTCGAGACACTCAAAAGTAAATAAGCGGCTGACAGAAATATATGAAAAAATAAAAAGGTGTGCATTTACTACACAGCTTTACAAATTTTTAATTTGGAAAAATACCAAGAACGCCACATGATTAGATAAGTTAATTGGGACCTCCTGAACAGGAAAAAGTCTGTAATTTTTTTTCTAAGTACCGTTTTTTTAGATAACGGTACTTTTATGTTTTTCAGTATGTGATCCCACTCAAACCCTTGTGGAGCCCATTTATCTCCGATCGAGATAAATGGCATATCGTTGGAAAGGTAATTGAATGCCTTTTCCGTCAATATGCTGCAAATTTCTATGTTACAAGAAATGGTTGAGTTATGGCACCTCAAAGTGCAAAATTTTCCTATTTTTTACGTTTGTTTCAAAATTTTTCACTTTTGTTTCGTTTTTTTTCTACGTTATAGTAAAGATCTGGAATGTTTTTTTTTACCAAATAGTTGATTTAATTACCAACATTTTAAGCGTAATTTGAGAAAAAATGGATTAAAACTAAGGTTTTTGTTAAGGATTTTGTGGAATAACAATATTTTAATTTTCATTGCGCACACACTATATTCGGCGTAAATTCAAAAAATTTAAATTAAAATGACGAGCGACTTGAACTTTTGCGTTTTTTTCGGATGGATCTTCGCGAATGAGGAACCAACAATAGTGCGCCATCATTTCTTCATCCCACCAGCCTTTGTAACGTCTCTCGATTTCTTCCATTTCTTGGTGAAATCTTTCACCTTGTTCATCAGTTTCGGAGCCCAAGTTCGTGGGGAAAATATTCAAATTACTGAATAAGAAGTGTAATTTAGGTGTCATATTTGAACCTAAAAGTTAAAAAGAAAAAATTTTCAAATGATAACGGCCTTTTTGATATACATGCTTTCACTCAACGCTTACCAATCGCATTGAATTTTTCCAGTAATGTATCGATCTTCTCAGCGTAATCAGGACTAATTCCTCAGGAGAAGATAATAAATACTTCCTCCATTACATATTAAGCTTGGGTTATTTACAAATATTGTGAAAAAATTGCCAAAAGACAGTCTTGCCATGAATTACCTTAAACAAAACTTTCCGAGAGCCACCTCGAGAAAAATTTTGGGTTGGGGCTCCACAAGGGTTTGAGTGGGACCATATACTGAAAAACACAAAAGTACCGTTATCTGAAAAACGGTACTTAAAAGAAAAACATTACAGCGTTTTTCCTGTTCAGGAGGTCCCTATTAACTTATCTAGGCATATGGCGTTCTTGGTATTTTTTGGCTGTAAACCAGTGCTATCTATGTATTTTACATTCAAAATTTGTCTTATTTCTTCAAAAAATACAAATTAATGAAAGTATATCAACTGATTGTCAAAACACGCAAAAAGTTGAGAGTTGCCTAACTTTTCGCTTTGCGTTAAAAGTACTTTATGTGACATGTTTCATATAAGCATGTACATTTTATCTTATATGTCAAAGCGAATCTTCAACGCAATGGGAAGCAAAAGTTTTATCTGACATGGCCTTTAACGACACAATCAGAACATTCATATTCGCACAAAACAACAAGTGAGTAAAACTGAATGATTAAAACGAACGGTTGCGTAAACAAGTATTTTTTGCTTTCAAACAAAAACGATTAGATCATAAAAATCAATATGCATCAGTGATCTGCATGATTGGGAATCAAACGGCACAATATTGCATTTTCTAAAATGAATATCGAGCTAGCACTTAACATTAAAATAATGAATGATGCTATTGCATGATTCATATCAATGAGGCTGTTGTTAATAAATGCATGTCACTGCTTGCAATCTCTATTCATTCATATGATTCACTAAAGCAATGAATCAGTATGATTGTTTTGAATACTTCTTAAAACCCCTTCTGACAAATACAGTTTTATGTAATATTATAAAATAAAATAGCTAGTCAAATATTATTTTATACATTTTTTTAATACGAGAAAAACTATTAATTAATACACCATGTTTTATTAACTTAAGACTGCATCTTATTAACATGCTTTTGTGAGTTATTTGATTGCTATACAAAACAATCAAACAACAGTAAGAGTTTTTATTGATTTTTACTAAAGCGGCCCATACACTAGAACAGCATGCATGCGCAATCAAGTGTTTGTGCCAGCGGTTGGGTCGTGATGGGCATTTTGTGTGATTGTACGTGTTGCTGTAGTGATGTCAAATAGAGTTTGATATTTTGCTGATGGTACAAGCTTGCTGGTGTAGTATATGGTGAAATTAGCTCAGTTGAGCAAAGTTTTCATGGAGTAAACATGCATTTAAAAAATATAATTTATTGAAATATAATTTTTTTCAATGGAAAAGAGAATTTTAGCTCTTTAGTTATACATACTTAGCTGCTAATTTTAACAACATACCAATAGTAATTGTAAGAATTTTTTGTCCATAGACTGAAAAAAATAAATAAATTGTAGCAAAAACTGTGTCACTATTCATAACCACCCTTACCGCAATTTTGTAAAAAATGAATATTGTACAATCTTGTTGGTATAATGTGTGCTTCGAGCATGAATGCTCAATCGCTTGATTGTGCGTGCATGCTGTTCTTCTAAAAGAGTTTATTTATTTATTTATTTATTTTTTTCAGTCTATGGACAAAAAATTCTTACAATTACTATTGGTATGTTGTTAAAATTAGCAGCTATGTATAACTAAAGAGCTAAAATTCTCTTTTCCATTGAAAAAAAATTATATTTCAATAAATTATATTTTTTAAATGCATGTTTACTCCATGAAAACTTTGCTCAACTGAGCTAATTTCACCATATACTACACCAGCAAGCTTGTACCATCAGCAAAATATCAAACTCTATTTGACATCACTACAGCAACACGTACAATCACACAAAATGCCCATCACGACCCAACCGCTGGCACAAACACTTGATTGCGCATGCATGCTGTTGTAGTGTATGGGCCGCTTAACAGCACCAAAGAGAGTGAGTTAAAGACATTCAGTTGTTAGAGAGGCAACAGTGCAAACAATATCATAAGTATGTATATATTGATGTTAAAGAACAATACAAAAGCATTGTAAAAGTGAGTGGACAGCGAAAGTGAATCAACTCAGACAGTTCACTGATGTGCATGATTATGTATGCCCAATAATTTAGTACTTGTTGCAGATGTCTGGTATGAATGTACAATGTTTTTGGAAGCAACTTTTAAAGAGAATCAAAAATAAAACAAGATTTTTAAATCATCGTATGAATTGGGCCTAAGACTTGCACAGTGTAAATTAGGACTAACTATAATTTTAGTTACCTTCCTGCACAACCAAAATAGTTATGTTAACCTACTCAAAATGATAAGACCAACACTTCGTTTTGTAATGTTAAAGAAATTATTATTATTATCCCAGGCAACATTTTATTAAATTAATGATCATATTAAAGTGTTTTTCGACTACTCCGCACGATTAAAATAAGCATTTATGCGCTCGTTTTCAAGTCGAAAATGACTGTTCATTCGGGAGAAAATGGTATCCTAGCCGCGAGCCTTCTAAAAGAGTTTTTCGATTTTCTGATCAATTTCGATTCACTTTCGAGACAGTTTGAGCTAGCATTTACAATCAGTTTTTTTTGCTTTAAATTTTTATATTTTCTTGATTTTACTGCACGATCTTGCTGTTTGTTTTTGTTTTCTAAACAAATAACTTTCTAATTGTTTCTGGGAATCATTTTCGAGTCATATTTTAAGAGCAGAACTGATTAATCAGTTTTTGATCATCTAAGGCAGTCGAAAAAGACTCAGTTTGGTGAAACAATCTTACACCCCAGCCATCATTTTTTGAAATTTTCAATCAAATTCTAGTCTTTTTTGACTCCTTTGCGCGATTAAAAAACTATAATATCCTCTCATTTTCTGATTATAAAAGATACGTTTGTCGGTAAAAAAATGTGACTACCCGCGACTCCTCTTGATAAGTCATTTATGAGTATTTTTCTATATTAGTTTAGAGTCATTTTCAACCCTTTCCTAGTGGTATTTGAAGTATTTTTCGAATCGTTTTCTGATCATTTATTACTCATATTTCACTTCATTTGTGACTCATTTTCGAATTTTAATCAGAAATAATTCATAGTTAGGCTTAAGTTCAGTAATTTCAATTCTTATTGAATGAAATATTTTTATTAATTAATGTGAGTTTCTAAAGAAGAGAAGAAAAATTAAACTTAGACTTTAAGCTGGGGGAAATACCGATACTTTTCTGTGCAGCCACGCACTTCATCAGCACCCTAGTCTATCTACTTGGGTAGAGATTCTTATTAACATCAGCTATTTAACTTAAATGTACAATGAACGGAATATGAGAAACGATTGTTGTGTATACAATTGATTTACCTTTGGTAAACACATTTATAAGTATCACTATTAATTTTCTGTTTTTTCCAATTTTTCATTTTTCTATTTAAGTTAGCACGAAATTATTTTACTCTACCTCAGTATGTTTAACTATTCTTACTTATCTTTTTACGATCATCACATTAATTATTTTTACTTATTCGATGTACCATCGGTACATGCATGTAAGTATTTTTGTAGTGGTCTATGTTACTTGTTGTTGCATTCTACAGTTTTATTTTGGTTATTCCAGCGTTCATTTTCGAATTGTCTTTCGGTCAGGTTTCTAGTCGCTTACGATTCTTTTGTGATAAATTTATCAGTCTTTTTATTGTGATTTATGACTGTAATTTGAGTCATTTATCAGTCGCATTTCTAATCGTATTTGACTCTTCTTCGAGTATTTTTTAGTCGGCTTTCTGAGTCCTACGTGTAATGGTCAAACAGAATTACGGCATAAACAAATTTTCCAAACAATTTGGCACAAAAGAAAGTCACAGAAAGCAGTCGAGAGATGTAATGTATTTTATTTTGACAGTTTTTCTTATCCTATCACATATAATTACCCATTCTCTCAATAAGGCTACCACGCTTTCAATAAATTTTGTAAACAAAACTACAAAGAAAAATAAGCACAAAAGAAAGTAAAACAAAAATCAGGAGCATTTGAAGTTACTGTCGCAGATTTTATTATGGGATTTGGTAATTTGACACCGATTTTTTCCTGAAGTTGCAGACTTATTCTATTTCATCATTTAATTTCATATTCGATTTAACTTTTATAAATAAAAAAATAAAGTTTTTGACATTCAAGAATACGTACAGATTGCCCCGTTATACTTATAAATAACATATCAAGTAGTGTTAAATCATCTATTTGCGTAAAATATGATCATAAAATAATAACTATTATCACTTTTTAAACACCTGCATGATCTGTTGTTGATTAAGCATTTCTCAATCTTCCAGATGAGCAAAATATAATAATAACTAACGGAAATAATAGTCGGATTTTAAACATCTGGATGATTAATTTGCGATTGCTATACAATTTGTTATTGTATTTTACATCGAACTATTTTTACCCATTATCGCGAATTATTTTCGAGTTCTTTTTTGATCGTGTAAGTGATTAATCAGTTTTAGATCACCAATAGTGATCTTAAAAGACTCAGCGAGGTGATTTTGCAAAAAACAATCTTCCACTGTACACTCAAATGAGAATATTAGATGTAAGATATTTTTGCCAAGCTGTGTATGTATGTATTTTAGAGTGGCCGTTATTTTTTTTTTGATTTCTTTTATTCTCACCCCCTAAATCGGTTCAGTTTTAAGTAAAAAATGATGGATGGAATTAGTAACCAGATTCTGATTAAGTTATCTCGTACTGCAATTAGAATCCTGTTATTAATTTTTAATGCCATTTTACGACTGGAGTATTATACAGACTGCTGGAACTTGCCAAGGTTAAAATGATTCTAAAGCTAGGAGTCATACAGGCCAATAAGTTTACTGTCAACAATGTCAAAGCTTTTTGAAAAGCTACTCATGACAAAATTGTCTTAAATTTTAACTGATAATGGGCAAACGCATAGATTGGTTCAATTTATCAAAAAAACATTTGAGGAAAAGAAGTATTGTTCTGCCCTGTTTATTGATGTTTCTCAGGCATTTGATAAAGTGTGGCATAAAGGCCTGATTTTGAAATTGAAGACATACTTATACTTAACATTCTAAATCTTTTGGAAAGTTACATTCTTGCACGAAAATTTACAGTTGTGGAAGGACACTTTATTAGTATGTCTGAAACTATCTCATCCGGTGTGCCACAGGGGAGTATACTGGGGCCATTTTTATATTTGATTTATACTTGTGATATGCCTGTGAGCAGTAGCTCACTTCTTAGCACTGATCACTTCTACATTTGCCGACGATACCGCCTGCCTTAGTATGCACGAAAACCCTGATGAGGCATCCCGACAACTCCAGGAGCACATTAGCCAGATGGAACTATGGTTAAACTTATGGAGAATTAAGGTAAATGAACAAAAGTGTGTCCATATAACATTTACCTTACGAAGAGATACTTATGTATTCCACCATTCGGATTAATAATCAAGTTGTTCCTCAACATTCACATTTGAAATATCTTGGTATACACCTCGATCGACGGCTTACATGGAAACATCACATTGACTATAAGTTAACTCAAATGAAACCAAAATTAACTCAGGTACATTGGCTGATTGGCAGAAATTCAACACTCAGCCTAGACTGCAAACTTTTAATATACAAGTCGCTTTTAAAGCCAATATGGTGTTACGGTATCCAGTTATGGAGCACTGCTTCTGCTTCCAATGTAGAGAGAATTCAACGAAGACAAAACAAGATTTTAAGGTTAATAACATCTGCTTCATGGTACATTAAAAATTCAAATATACATCGCGATTTAAATATGCCACTAGTGATTGAAGAAATAGCAAAATACGCAGGCAAATATTTAACAAAACTCGAGTCACATCCTAATCTGCTTGCTTGTAACATCTTGAATTTTACTGGTCACATCCGCTTGAAAAAGAAGGACACAAGGGCTCTTATACTCAACACTCCAGATGGGATTGCTTGAAAATTTTTTTTCTGTTTTTTTGATTATCACTTATGTGAGTTCTCGTTGTACCTTCGTATTGAATAGTCGATTAGCGGAATTTTTCTTACATTCTTATTAAACAAACAAAAATTATAAAAAAAAATTATTCGTAGTGCATATTATTCGTAATAGGTACATACTGACTTTAATAAATAAGCTTTATGTGCTTTCCTAATATTTTTACATAGTGGAAATAACAAAAACAAAACAAAAAACCGAAAACAAAAAAAAAAACACAAACAGTAACATTGAGGAAAACTCTATGCGAGTACCTCAAAAACAGACAAACAATCATAAATTACAAAAACAAAAAAACCGTAAGCAAAAAAACACAAAAAGTGCCCTTGAGGAATACTCTATATGAGTACCTAAAATACAAAAAATTATGAAGTGAGTTCTAACGGCAGAAATGTCTATTTTATTGTGAGTTCTGAAGCTCTCAATGAAAATAACACAAATAATAAATCTAATGAAAGCATTTTTTTAACGACAAATCCAATTTTTCGTCAGCGATTAACTTCGCTTTGTCCAATGCCAAATACTGCTTCATTAACATTACAGTTGCCTAGTACTTCTTCATATAAGTCAGTAATATCATCTCCTTCAGGGTCGTGTTCATCACTTAATAAAGTTATCACTACAGATTTGAGAGAGAAAAATTCTAACGCCCTAATTAAAAAATTAGTCTCGGCCATTGGTGAAAATGCATTTCACGTTATTCCAATAAAGCGTGGTAGTATTGACGAAACTAAAACTCAAATATACGAAGAAAAAAATTTCCGAAAAATAGTGACTGAATTTGAAAAAAATAAAACAAGTTTTTATACGTACCAGCTTAAGAGTGCCAAAGGTATGCAGATCGTATTGAAGGGTATTGACTCTTATGTTAATCCCGAAGAAGTAAAAAATGCACTCATGATACAAGGATTTAAGGTAAAAAATGTTACCAACATAATCAATAGGGAGAAGATCCCCCAGCCTCTATTTCGTGTTGAATTGGAGCCGAATAATATACAGCTGGAAAAAAACGAGACACACCCAATTTATAGCCTAAAATACCTCTTATACCGAAAAAACACAGTTGAAGAGCCACATAAGCGATCAGGTCCCGTACAGTGTCATAATTGCCAAGAATATGGCCACACAAAAACATACTGTAAATTACCCACTGTTTGTGTTGTGTGAGGCGAATTACACGGCACTGCTAGTTGCAATAAGCCAAAAGATCAAAGTGATAAAAAATGCAGTAATTGTGGAGGTAATCACACCGCTAACTACAGAGGTTGTCCTGTGTACTCTTTTGTCAAACAGACTGGTACAAAAACCCAAATTAGCTCCATCTCAATCAGCAAACGCTTACTCCGCCACTTTTGTGCAAATGAGCCAACCAGTTACTTCCCGTGTATCGTATGCCGAAGCTGCTAAAACAAATTCTATTCCCCCACCAAAATGTTCCACCTCCAAATAATTGATCGAATGCAAACTCAAGCTTTAACTTTAGTCGCCTTGAAGCTACTATTGAGAATCTGGTGCTTACTATAAACAACTTTACAACAAATATGACTACCATGATGCAAGAAATGCTGAGAATGCAGAATACTCTGCTTCAAGCATTAATTAACAAGCCATGAACACGTTAAAAATATGTTTCTGGAACGCAAACGGCATTCGCCAACATAAAAATGAACTTGAGCACTTCCTTACGGAAAAAATATTGATATAATGTTGGTCTCTGAGACACATTTGACTTCGAGAAGCTTTTTCAAAATAAATGGCTACACTATGCATGATACAAAGGACACTAGAGGGAGAGCATGCGGTGGATCTGCAATTCTAATTAAGTCAAGACTCAAGCACTATATCCTTGACAACGTTAGTGAAGAATATATGCAAGCTACGAATATTTTTGTAGAAAATTTTTGTTCTAATTTCGTGATATCATCAATTTACTCATCTCCCAGATTTTCAGTTACCGAAGATCAGTATGAGAAGTTCTATAAATCGCTTGGATCTTGTTTCGTGGCAGCTGGAGACTACAATGCAAAGCATACGTACTGGGGGTCGCGCCTTCAAAAATGGGCTTAGATGTTATTTCGAGTGGGGAGCCCACTTATTGGCCTACTGACGTACGAAAAATTCCGGATGTTATTGATTTTGGAGTCATGAAAAATATTTCTAGGGATTTAATTAATGTTGAAACTTCTCTAGATGTCTCCTCCGATCACTCCCCCACTATCGTTACAATTTGTAACCCACTAAGAAGTGACTTACCTCACCCATATATGAAGATGATCAATCGTGTTAATTGGCTGGGATTCAAAAAATATCTTAGTAGTCATTGCACGGAAAATATTGCGTTAAGAACACCCAATGACATTCAAACTAACATTGCCAATCTTAACGAAATTATTAAACAGGCTGCTGAACATGCCACTACCTCCCATCCGCAGTTTGGGTTTAATAAAATTTATTCCAGGGATATTGAACATCTCGTATGTGAAAAAAGAAGAGCTAGAAGTGAATGGCAACAGCACAGATCACCCCAACATAAACTCAGACTTAAAGAATGTTCTAAACGACTTCAAGAGTTGCTTGCATCTGAAAAAACTGCATCTCTTAAAAATTATTTGGAAGGTCTTGATGTCACACCGACATCTAATTACTCTTTGTGGCGCGCTGCTAGAAAGCTTAAAACACCCATTGAGTTTAAACCACCTCTGCGCACATCTACCGGAGGATAGGCATTGATGGAATTAGTAACAAGATGCTGATGAACTTGCCGCATATTGCAATAAGAATCTTGCTGTCTATTTTTAATGCCATATTACGACTGGAGTATTATCCACAACTCTGGAAGTTTGCAAAAGTCAAAATGATTCCAAAGCCGGGCAAAGATCTTACTAAAGCTGAGTCATATAGGCCAATAAGTTTGCTGTCAACTATGTCAAAACTCTTCGAAAAGCTGCTCATGACAAAATTGTCCTCAATTTTAACTGATGTGGGTGCATCCCAGACCATCAATTCGGTTTTAGAAGTCAGCATAGCACCATTGAACAAACTCATAGATTGGTTCATTTTATAAGAAAAACATTTGGGGAACAGAAGTATTGTTCTGCCCTGTTTATTGACGTTTCTCAGGCATTTGATAGTGTGGCATGAAGGCCTAATTTTAAAATTAAAATTTCATCTACCAATAAATTTAGTAAATTTATTATTAAGTTACATTACTACCAGGAAGTTCTCGGTTGTGGAAGGAGAATTCATGAGTGTGCCCGAATTTATATCATCCGGTGTGCCACAGGGGATCATACTGGGGCCAGTTTTGTATTTGATTTATACTTGTGATATGCCTTTGAGCACCAATATCCATACATCTACGTTTGCCGATGATACAGCCTGCCTTAGTATGCATGAAAACCCTCACGACGCTTCCCGATATTTACAAGAATATATTACACAATTGGAAATGTGGTTGAACTTATGAAGAATTAAGGTAAATGAACAAAAGTGTGTCCATATAACGTTTACCCTAAGAAGAGATACTTGTTCCCCAATTCGAATCAATAATCAAAATATTCCTCATTCCCAAGTGAAATACCTTGGTATACACCTTGATCGAAGGCTTACATGGAAACATCACATTGACTTTAAGCTAATTGATAAATGATTGGCAGAAATTCAACACTTAGCCTGGACTGTAAACTTTTAATATACAAGTCGCTTTTGAAGCCAATATGGTGTTACGGTATCCAGTTATGGGGCACTGCTTCAGCTTCCAATGTAGAGAGAATCCAACGAAAGCAAAACAAAATTTTACGGTTAATAACATCAAAAATTCTAATATACATCGTGATTTAAATATGACACTAGTGATTGAAGAAATTGCAAAATACGCAGGCAAATATTTGACAAAACTCGAGTCGCATCCTAATCCGCTTGCTCGCAATATTTTGAACTTTACTGGACACATCCGCTTAAAAAAGAGGGACACAAGGGCTCTATTACTCAACACTCCAGATGGGATTTCTTGAAAATACTTTTTTTATACTTTTTATAATTTTTTGTCTTTTTTGGATTATCACTACTTATGTATTATTTATAACTATTAACAAGTTTATTATTATTATTATTTATTTAGTTCATAATTGAAGATACAATAAATAAATAAAAGTATTTAAAAAAAAAATTATGCTTGAAGCAGTGTATTCTGCATTCATATTTGTTGTAAAATTATTTATAGTTTGCACTTAATTATCAATGGTAGCTTCAAGGCGATTAAAACTAAAGTTTGAGTTTGTATTTGTTGAAATATTTGGCGGGGAAACATTTTGTTCGGGAATATAATTTGTTTTAGCAGAATTGGCATACAATATACGGCAAGTAAATGGTTGGCGGATTAGCGCAAAAGTGGCGGAGGAAGAATTGCTGATTGAGATGGAGCTACTTTAGGATGTTTTTGCACCATAAACTGTTTGACAAAAGAGTACACAGGACAACCTCTGTAGTTAGCGATGTGATTACCTCCACAATGAATGCATTTTTAATCACTGATCTTTTGGCTTATTGCAACTAGCAGTGCCGTGTAATTCGCCTCACACAACACAAACAGTGGGTAATTTACAGTATGTTTTTTGCCATATTTTTGGCAGTTATGGCACTGTACGGGACCTGATCGCTTATGTGGCTCTTCAGCTATGATTTTTCGGTATAAGAGGCATTTTAGGCTATAAATTGGGTGTGTCTCGTTTTTTTTCAGCTGTATATCATTCGGATCTTCTCCCTATTGATTATGTTGGTAACATTTTTTACTTTAAATCCTTGTATGATGAGTGCATCTTTTGCTTCTTCGGGATTAACATAAAAGTCAATGCCCTTCAATACGATCTGCATACCTTTGGCACTTTTAAGCTGGTACGTACAAAAACTTGTTTTATTTTTTTCGAATTCAGTTACTATTTTGCGGAAATCGTTTTCTTCGTATATTTCAATTTTAGTTTCGTCAATGTTACCACGCTTTATTGGAATAACATGAAATGCATTTTCACCAAGGGCCGAGACTAATTTTTTAATAAGGGCGTTAGAATTTTTCTCTCTCAAATATATAGGAGGTGGCTTAAAAGACTTTTGCGATGATGCAGCGGGATTGTCGTCGGTGACTTGCAATAAAGAAAAACGATTTTAACGACTGGTAGATGATGCGCTATTATCCCTAGACATCTTTGGAGCAAATGAAATTTTTGAAGAATTCGGGCTTCGCCTACGCTTTAAAACGGTTATGTATCTGTCCATTCCGACTTGTACCTTGGGTTTTGAGCTACTTATATCTGTAGTGATAACTTTATTAAGTGATGAACACGAGCCTGAAGGGGATGATATTACTGACTTATATGAAGAAGTACTAGGCAACTGTATTGTTAATGAATCACTATTTAGCATTGGAAAAAGCGAAGTTGATCGCTGACGAAAAATTGGCTTTGCCGTCAGTATGTACCTATTACGAATAATATGTACTATAAATATTTTTTTGTATAATTTTTTGTTTGGTTACTAAGAATGTAAGAAAACTTCCGCTAATCGGCTATTCACTATGAAGGTACAACAAGAACTGACCCATCCTAATGTACATAAGTATGTATTTTTAAGGTTCTGTTGTACGTTGGTTTTCGGTTTGTATGAGTGTCCTGGTTGACGGGCTCATAGTTCTGGCAGCCCTAGTCTAATGCATCCTTTAATTTTTGGTCACGTTTTAAATAGCTTTTAACAATTTCCTCATGAGATTGGCTTTTTTAAGCGCCAATATTATGTACTGATCTTTAATTATTATTGGTTAATAAAGTAAAAAAAAAAAAACGAAAAAATCGATAATCGACGGTGTTTTTGCTGGTTTTCGGTTTTGAATATTTGGCCTACAACCGTGGTTTCGATTTCGGTTAAGACCGAACAGCAACGCCTATGTGCATTAGGCATATAACTTTTTTTTACTAAAAATTTGACAGCCGATCTTAGGCCAGTTTGAAAAAAATCTTCCGCACAGAATGAATATCTTAAACCTTCCAATTTTTTTACAATTTCACAACATAACAATATTGAATAACAATAAAAATTGCATTCACGTTTTGAATTATATTTGCCGGTGTTGAAACAAAGAGTAGCTAATATCTGAAAAATTATTTTGGATACTGCTATCAATAAAATTCTAACTCCAAACTTTTTTAACGATTGCGTAAGAGTAAAAACGCAATTCTTAATTTTCCATGTACTATTCAGGCTCATCTGTCAAGTTTTGATATTTGTAAAAATGCCAAAGTTATTGCCCTAATGTGCATATGTATGTAATATTGCAAAACTTCCACTGGAAACATCAATTAAATTTTACAGACTTTTTTCCAATAAATAAATTATGCTTACTTTCAGTCTGTACGTTCGTATTGATTATGAAACCTCAAGCAACGCCAGTGGTCTCCAATGGTTGAATCCTGAACAAACTTTGGGAAAACATCATCCATATATGTTTAGCCAGTGCCAACCTATTCACGCGCGTTCAATATTACCTTGCCAGGATACCCCAGCGATAAAATTCACCTATGAAGCCGTTGTTCAGCATCCAAGAGAATTAACGACGCTCATGAGTGCTCTAGTTGTAAAAAAAGAAGGTGATGTAACGTCATTTAAACAAGAAGTGCCTATTCCTGCTTATCTCTTAGCAATTGCAATTGGAAAGTTAGTATCGAAACCTTTGGGTTCCAACTCGAATGTGTGGGCAGAACAGGGCATAATTGATGCTTGTGCAGAAGAATTTTCCCAGACTTCAGATATGTTGAAAACTGCGTCTGATATTTGTGGTCCATATGTATGGAAACAATATGATCTTTTGGTAATGCCACCATCATTCCCATTCGGCGGCATGGAAAACCCTTGCTTAACTTTTGTTACACCCACACTATTGGCTGGAGACAAGTCTTTGGCCGATGTAGTAGCTCATGAAATAGCTCACAGCTGGACTGGGAATTTGGTGACTAACAAAAATTTTGAGCATTTTTGGTTAAATGAAGGTTTTACCGTTTTTATAGAGGCGAAGATAGTTGGCCGAATGCAAGGTTCAAAAGAACGAGATTTTCATATGATGCGGAATTTGACTGAACTGCAGGAATGTGTAAGTTATAAATTGCGTTCGCGTACTCAAAAGTTTTTAAAAATTTTTTTTACTGCATTTTACTAAATTGCGTACCTAAAATACCGTAAATGAGAATATAAATTGAGAGAGTAAAGTAACAGTTCTCGACTGAATGTTTTGCAAATTTTTACGGCACAAATTTGACGTAGTAAAGTTTAGTAAGATAAAAACATATGATTCAAAATGTAAACAAATGAAAAGTAAAGTAATTAATTTCGCAGTTATTTCTGCTGAATCAGCCATCTTTTATTACAGATGTATTAATCATGTTTTTCTTAATTTGACATTTGTCAGACTTAAGAACAATAACCAACTTGAGTGAATAGGTGTGTTCATTTACTTTACTAGTAAAAATTAGTAACGAGAGAGTAACAAGAAATTTTTCAAAACTACTCTCAAAAATGGGAAAAAGTAAATGAACACTTTACTAGCTAAAATTTGCAAGTTAAAGTAGTGTTGTAATGTATAGGTATGTATATATGAGTACTCAACATCCCTATGTTTTCTGCACATATTATACATATGTATATGTATATTATTATAAATTGATTGTAATTGTGATATTGATTAAAAATTATGTGATAATGGTCATTTATATTCACCATTGTCGTGACTAATAAATTATGTGTTAATTCAAATTTATTTGCAAATATATATCTGAATTAATTGAATTATTTGCCTGCTTAGTGCCTATTCAAATTATGCCTAAGCAAGGCAGGCTACTTGCTTCGACAATTTTCTTTTAATCCCCCTTCGAAAAGTCACGCACTTTTTGACGTTAATATACATGCTTAATGCTGAGAGTACGAAAAAACAAAGATAAATGTCAAAAATCCCCTCGATTTTTCATTTCGTGCCTTTTGTTTTACTCCGCATGCTTCTCAACACCTCTCACCAACAAAATTAAAAAGCCTGCCTGCAAAGATAACCAGAAAATGCCCAGTGTAAATATCGTCTTACTGTAAATTACCGAGTAGCTAGGTACTCATAATATTTACAACACTAAAAATAACAGCTGGTCTGTGAAAATTAAAGAAAAACAAAAACATTTCAAATGCACCAGATTCTGTATTGCTTAGTTCAATTTCATTAGACATATTATTTTGCTTCTGTTGTTGCTAGTTACACAAAAATAAATTTTTTATCTTTTTAATACTTTTTATCGTCTTAAAAGTTTACATTTACTTACAATTTCTTAAATTTTCCAAAATATTGTTATTTTCAACTTAATTTAGAAAATTGTTTTGCAAACACAATCTTAAAGCAGCTGTTTGAAAAATTATTACAAGTAAAAATTTTACTTGTAAAAACTTGCAAGAATTTTTTTGTCTCTCAATTTTTTACGCTCTTTCGACGCTCTCTCGTTGCAAATTTTTTGGGTTAATGAACACTTTCCAGTAACAATTGTTACAAATTCGTACAAATTTTTAGTAAATGAACACAACTAATGTATACCAAATTCTGAAATAGTTCTCACGTGGCCATCAGACAGTAAAGTTGTCCAAACATTTATAAGATTTTTAAATAAATTGGTTTGCAATCAAATATATGCACATAACTTACATTTGAATATCAATTGTTTTACATTAATTTTGAACTGTAATAAACGTCGGAGAGTTTATTTTGAAAATACAAGTCGTGTGGATTTTTAGTTATTGGACAAAAACCCTTGTCCAACAATTTTTATGTAGTTGAATAATGTATATATAAGCAATTGTACATACATACATTAATCCATAACATGTATATATGTAACACTTCTTGAAGATTGAAGGTCTTTTGTAAAAAACTTAACAAAGCTTTGCAAAGCAATGTTAAGTAAAGTTGTATTCTAAAAAAAATTATTATATCAAAATTCTAAAACAGCCCAGTAAAAAAAAAGACTCAAAAAAGTCATGAAAATGTAGAGTTTGCGATCTGGAAGTAGTGAAAATGTCGATCTGATCTAATAATTTTTATATAGAGTTGTCATTGCAAGAAGTTCTCTTTTTCGATGACTGGTCACTGAATTGGAAGCGATATTAAGAAAAATTCCCTTTTTTGTGTTCTATGATAATATTTTCAACTAGGAAAAATATCTAGTTCCACTAGAATGACTTCCATTTTTTTCACTGGGAGGCACTCACGTTTGTGAAGACTACTTTAAGTTGATATTTTCAAAATGTGCATTTTGTACCTCAAATATTTTTGTTTATATAGCACAAATTGATTCATGTTACATCTGAAAATAAAGCTAGAAGTGCTAGCTCTTATCTTAAATATATTTTTTCTGTAATGTGATGGAGAACATCACAAAATTATCCAACTGATTCAATACATGGTTAAATCCATTAAAAAATTAAAATTAATACAAAACAAAACGTTCTAGTGATGTACATACAACATACTCATTTTCTTCGAATAAAAGAAATTGTGATAATTATTGTTTGTTTCTCACATTTTTTACGTATACTTCATAGAAATGTTTATCTGTTTTACTACCATTTCAGAAGCTCATATTGTTTAAATTAGGTTGCTTTACTTCAAGAAAATAAAAATTTATTTAATATAATAAAAAAATATTTGAATACCCGAATGAATTTGTAATCGATTTTGTTCATCATAAGATGTGAAATGGTTGTTGAACGCGGTGGTGTTACCCGTATTTATTATTAAATAACAAAATAATAATTGCGTTCGCGTACTCAAAAGTTTTTAAAAAATTTTACTGAACTATACTGCATTTTACTAAATTGCGTTCGCGTACCCAAAGTGCAGTAAATCAGAACACAAATTGAGAGAGAAAAGTGACAGTTCTCGACTGAATGTTCTGCAAATTTGTACTGCAGAAATTACTCGTAGTAAACTTTAGTAAGATGAAAACATACGATTCAAAGTGTAAACAAATGAAATGCAAGCAAATGAAAAGTGAAAATTTTGAGAAAAGGTTAAATAGAAATTGTGAAACTCACTAAAAAATAATTAATTTACAAAGTATAACAATAATAAATGTTAATATACATATTCTGCTGTTCATTTTATTAATCCTTTTGTTTTGCAAATTATTCTAATTACTCAGAGTTGTAAAACTGTAAAGTATGTGGTTACTGAGTATTGCACTTGCTTTTAAGGTAATCAGTAACATTAACAAATAGTCATGTAATTTTTATTAATTTAACCAACAACAAAACAAGGAAATCAAAAAGAAATTAATTACAAATATTACATGAAAGAAATTACAAATTTTTTTCTTAGATTGTTTGTGTTATAAAAAATATTGCCACGAGTACCAATAAGAAAACTATATGGAATTGGAGTCAGCTGTTTCTTTAATCTTACTAATTTTTACTATTTTTGCGTTCGCGTACTTTTTGCGGCAACAACTCTTTTTGAGAATAAATTTTAAAATTTTTGCATTAACTACTCATTTACTGCATTTTACTACAAAATTAAAAAAACACACCTATAAATTTTGTATTTTTTATATAAATGTTTGAATTTAAATTTATAGTTACGTACACAACTGGCTTATAGTCCTGAATTGACAAGACTTGTAGTAGATTTGTCCAACTGCGGTCCAGATGATGCATTTTCAAGTGTACCTTATATTAAAGGTTCTACCTTCTTACGTTTCATTGAGGATTTGTTTGGAGGGCCAGAAGTTTTTGAACCTTTTTTGCGTTGTTATTTAAAGAAATTTGCATATAAATCAGTTGTCACTGATGATTTTAAATCGACTTTGTATGATTACTTTACTGAAACAGACAAAAAAGATAAACTAGCTGAAATTAATTGGGATCAGTGGTTAACATGTGAAGGTATGCCACCAATTATACCTAAGTAAGTTGTGAAAACATTTATTTTGAATTTCTAATTAATAACCTGCATACGTCTTTTCAAAGGTTTGACGAAAGTTTAGCTAATATTTCTAAACAACTGTCTTTGATATGGGGTACCAAAACGACTAAGGAATTGTCTAATAATGTTGATGTCCACCAAAAAATTTCAACACACCAATTAATTGATTTATTGGGAAAATTACTCGAGTTTAAAGAAATCAATGACTTGTCAAAAGAAAAAATAGAGCTATTGGAATCCACTTATAATTTGAAAAATACTAAAAACGTTGAAGTACGTTTTCGTGTTATGCGTTTGTGCATAATGGCGAAATTAATGAATCGTTTGGGCGAGGTTATTGCTTTCGCCAATTCAAATTTTCGCATGAAATTTTGCCGTCCCATTTATCGCGACTTGGCTAAATGGCCCGAAGCTAAACCTAAAGCTATCGAAAACTTTAAACATGTTAGGGTTCAAATGATGGCTGTGTGTTCTCACACTATCGAAAAGGACTTAGGCTTGAAATAACTTCAACTGTATAATATGTACATGTGTATGTACAAATGCATGTAGGTAGTAAATAAATGTAAATACATTTATCAATTAAAATTGATTCAAATAAATAAAAATTCTGTTTGTATTGTAAAAACTAAATTTGTACAATAAGTCATTTAAAAAATTACTTTTAATATCCTACAAATTATCTGAAATTAATAAAAAAATATATACAATTTATTACTAATTAAATAACTAAGCTATATTGAATTTAAACATATCCTGAATTATTAAACCAATATCGTTAATTGTATAAAAAATGGTACTAACATTGTAATATCAACCCGTGGTATAATTTTCCATTGGTCAATTCTTACGAAGCTCATTACTCGGAATAACATTTTTATCTTTCAACCTTTGAATAAACAACATGTTTTTTCAAACAAAAAGATAATTGAGTCTAAGAGCGCAAAAAAATTCTGATTTGGAAGCACTAACAACTAAGGGAAGCAATGTATTGTTTATTTGATAACAAAAGCTTCGAAAAATACTTCTGAAAAGCACTAACGTAAGGCGGGCGGGGTCTCACCAAAAATCAAAATATTACTATGTATACCAACAGACGACACAATCGCCCGAATTCTAGAATCTAAGTGTAAATAATTTTATTAAGATTCATAGAAAATTTATCTAAACGTCATAAAAATGCATGAAAACACAGCCACCCACATACTTACATACATATGCATAATTAAATAATAGATGCAATTAAAAACACAAACAAAATCCCTTTAACTAAGCTAATTCAATAATATTGAACTCTCTTCCTTTAAGTATTATGGCTTTCATACAATAAAAAATAAGAGAAAACATTTTAGATCAAGAGAAATCCCTGCAGGAACTGTCACTAGTGAATCAGTACTGATTCACTATTGACTTTGTCACCAGTACTACTGACTAATTATACCCCACTCAATGCTTTTTGCTATAGACATTTAACATGTGCGTGTCATTGAAAAGCAACTACTGACATTGGAACTACTGATTAGATAGTTCTTTAGGGACCATGTGAAATCATTGGAAACAGATAGTCACTAGCACATTTTAGTTATTCTAGTATACTCCTTTGATAATGAAATTGCGTAGTTTGTTCACATTTTGGTATTTTATTAAACAAATATATAAAAATGGAACTTATAATTAAAAAACATGCAATAACCAGGATTAATTCATTTATTCGTTCAGCATATCACCATCAACTAGGGATTTTGTTTGCCATCTCTATTAAATAAATACACATATGTATGTTAATCAAAAATTTTATGTTTCGCTGAATTAGTAAAATCAAACACTTACGAATGAATCTGCAAGTATGACAAATCTTTAACTGATGGCATAAAATTAAAGATGTGTTTTAATCACGCACGTTCACGCACGAATGATATTAAAAATTTTCACGATCACGCACGCTCACGAATAAAATATTCTTAATCACGCACGAGTGGTTTACAATTTATCACGATCACGGAAAAAGAATACAATGGTTTTGGGGTTGAAAAATAGGGTTTTACACATACATATGTATGTATGTATGTATGTATACACGTATGCACGTGTATATGTAAAATTTATATTGCACAATGGGGACTTTTGTAAAATAAATGGTAATAAATCTGTAATTTTTAAACTATTGATCGGATTTATATGAAACTTATAACACATGTCATGACAGCCTTTTGGCTTGAGCTGGAGAGGAGTTAGTTACAGTGGGACAATGTTGACCATCTGGGACTAAAAAAACTTCTGAGGCCTGTAACTCTTTTTAAAAATTATCTGACTTTTACCGGATGAAGCATTTTGAGGTAAGGTTAAAAGAAATAATTTCCTAAGATGGGTTTCCGTATCTCTTATAAGTTAGAAGATATTTTACTTACGACAAAAAAATTTTTTGCCTTGACTTTTTTATTATTTCGCCTATAACCTTTTACTTAATTGCTGGATAAATAAGTAAAGAAATATGAATATCTACAAAGATATGTTTTATTTAAGTATCTTCATAATTTTAAATTTCGTACAAAACTTTGTTTAATACATTCACTTTCTAACTACATAGCGCTAAATGCATTACGAATGCGCCTAGAGCCTATTATTTTGTATTTTGGGCATGTACCCTACATTCAACAATGTCCCAAAATTGTCTATTCTAAAAACTTTTTTGTGTTAATCGCTCAAAGTTGTGACGGTAGATTTTTATTAGTTTTAAAAATGTTTACCCAAAACTTAAAAGTGCCTTTTCATAAATGCGGATATACGCGCACATTTTCAGAAAAAAGTTAAACTTTAGGGAAAATATAGTTGTGTACCATAAAAAATATATTAAAACAATTTTATTTTCCTAAATTGATATCTTTTAAGTTCATATGAGTTTGTATACTACGCCTGAAAAAATAACGATATATTTATTAACTACTCTCGAGATATTATGGTTGTAGGGTGCATTTCAAAAAATATATAGAATGCGTTTGACTCTTCTCCTTTTATTCACACAATAGCTGTTTAGAACTTTTGTGATTTCTAAAATTCTACATAAATAGAAAAACAAAATATTATACAATCAGTATATGTACACTTTTCGCAATAAAAAATATTTCTCATAATTATACGATGTGTTTTTCCATTAAAGTGTAGTTAATGCTAATAACAGGTAGCTAAATGCTACTGTTATTATTATTTTACAGCGGCATCGGGAGGTGTCACCTGATTATGCTGCTGGGTTTTGTATAGGGTCGGGTTTACATCTGTTTGCAATGTGCCAAAGAAAGCGCAGCCACTAATTACTAATGAAAAACTGTTTGATTCAGACATGTATTTATTGATTTATATATTTATGATTTTCCAATCATGTTGGATTCTATACAATTATCTATTACTTATGTATGAAACTGTTGAACTTACTAAATACGTGTCTGAATAAAACAGTTTTTCATTAGTGATTAGAGGTTACGTTCTTTTGGGCACATGGCACATGAAAATCCAGATGTAAAATCAGCCTAAGGCCGTGTTTACACCCATGTGCCAAATGCCACACAAGCGTAAAAAAAGTGTAACCAACTAGTTACTAATGAAAAACTGTTTGATTCAGACATGTATTTATTAATTTAAACAGTTTCATACATAATTATTAGACAATTTTATAGAATCCAACATGATTGCAAACTGTTTAAATCAATAAACAGTTTTTCATTAGTAATTAGTTGGTTACGCTTTTTGGGCAAATGACACACAAGAAATGCCAGATGTAAACTCAGCCTAAAGGCGGTGTCACATACAACTTTAACGCTTTGCGTGACGTTTCTAACTTTGGGTAAAAAGCGTGAAGCAAAATGTGTATGACACAATAAAAACTTTGACAACACTCACTGTTTGTTTCACTGTTTTGTTTTATACACAAAACTCAGAACAATTCGATTACTCTGATGCAACTTACTAATTTTTTATGTAAATTTACCGACATTTTAATAAAAATTTCATATTTACATGCGAGTTTGGTAAAACAAACTAAGAAAAGTATACCAACTAATTGTCAAAGCACGCAAAAAGTTGACAGTTGCCTAACTTTTCGCTTCGCTTTGCGTTAAAAGTACCTTATGTGACATGTTTCATATAAGCATGTACATTTCATCTTATATGTCAAAGCGAATCTTCAACGCAACGCGAAGCAAAAGTTTTATCTGACATGGCCTTAAGTTTCTAAGCCTACTACGCTTATTTTGCTTTTGTGATTTTAAAAATATTATTTGTGAACTCTCAAATAGTTTTTGAAATTCTGTGCATAAGATAAGAGGTTCGTGACTGTTCAAAATACGTGGCTGAAGTCTGCTGACGATTTGTTAAACCAACAATGAAATGCATATCGATGGCTTAATATAAGAAAGGCAGAACTCGAATTTTAAAAATTTTATAGGATAAGCAAAAAACTGAAGAAAAACTTAAACATTTACATGCAGAAATAATTTTTTAAGTTGCCATAAGTCCTTTATTCTGAACGTACTACCAGAAAACGTTAAAAACGCGATTTCGAAAAAAATTCAGATACGCCCTTTTTATATTAAGGCATCGATATAGACAATACTTAACCACCAGCAAATAAATTTCAAACCAAAACATAAGTATTTATTATTATAAAATAATTTATTTCAAAAGATTGAACACAGTTACATACATACATTTGTACCTATGCAGGAATGATATCTCGTGAGAGCGTGAGAATTCGTGCGTGCTTCTTAAAAATGTCTCACGCACGATCACGCACGAGTAATTTATTTTAAGTCACGCTCACGCGTGATTAATTATAAATTTGATCACGATCATGCGTGAATCACGCGTGATTCATGCGTGACACGATAAAATCACGACATTTTCACATCTCTGCACAAAATCTTCCAAAGGGTAAAACAATTTCCATAATTGGCACTTTCGCTTAAAATTTTTTAATATTAACATTTTCTATTTTCTACAATAGGGATTGTTATTTGATATCTTTATTGCAAATTCTTTTTGTGTATTTTTTTTAAATTATTCTTCAATACATTTAAATTCACCTTTTAATTTGATTTCCTAAACTAATTTTTATAAACACTCAAATTTTGCTTACGTCACTTTTCTTTTCAACAAACCAATAAAACAAGAAGAAGCATAGTTGTGTGTACATGAAAAAAATGTTTTCTACGCATTAAGAACAATACTAATAGACGCTCTGTTGACAATGTCACCAAAATAGTCGACAAAAGTGTAGACTTGGGACACTTAACCCCTCGTTTCCTTCAGGGATACTACAAAAACAAAATCTCATGTTTTGTTTCTTGTTTACTTGTAAGCTAATAAATGCGTGTGTAATATGTGTGCATGTAGTAGTAGCAACTTTAAACCCTTATAGCTCCCAAAATAGTAAAACCATTTCAATAAAATATAGATTCTGCACATCTGTACCGAAAAACCTTTAAAACCATATAATATCTTTTTAAAATCGCTGCAGTAGTACCAGAGTAAAAGGGATTACAAAATTTTTTTTTGTCTATATATAGATAGAGACTCCTGTGAAGCACTTTAGTAAGGCAAAAAAAAAATATAATGGCTTTTAGAAAGCTAAATGTATTGCTTCTAGCTGGCTCATCTCGAACAAAATAAAATAACTTATGTTTTTTATTGTGTTTCACGTTTGGCTATTTATGGTCAGATTTCTTGATTCTTAGGATGCAAATAAAACCAATTTATTTATACGTGGGAACAACAAAACGAAAACTCGGAACTAGAGTATCAGAACATGAAGCAGACATAAAAAAAGGAAAAGAGACAACAGCTCTAGCACAACATGTGAAAGAAACGGGACATAAAATAGATTTTAAGGGGGTCAAAATATTAGATAGAGAAAAGAGAGCGAATAAAAGATTTACACTAGAAAGCCTACGAATACAGCAACGTATTAAAAAATCGATCAATACAAAAGAAGACAAAGACAACACCAAACTGCAATATTCAATTGCAATAACTTGACAAGTGAAGTTCTGTGATATTAGTTTTAAGTTTGCCTGTGATATTTTATATTAATTTTTATTATTTAAATTATACAATTAATTGTTCGTGCTGTCCAGTTTTATAATTTATTCAATAATGTAACTGAAGATCGTAAGTCAAACATAAAAATTAATATTACAAAAATATGACAAAAAATAATAAAAAACTTGTAATTTGTTGCCAGAATTTAAAAATAAAAATAAAAATTCTCCTGAAGACGTCGGAAAAAAGCTGACGAAACGTTGAGAAAAAAGATGAAATAAATTGGTTTTATTTGCATCCTAAGAATCAAGAAATCTGACCATAAATAGCCAAACGTGAAACACAACAAAAAACATAAACAAACGAAATTGGTCACAAAACATAAACACAATAAAATAACTTATTCATGCGCAACAGCAAGTGATTCTTAATAGTGTCCCTTAGAAAAATGCTTCTGGTAAGCAGTAATTTTTTCTGGGTATACCTGAAAAAAAACAGAAAATTATACTTCTTAAGGTACGTTCACACTTGTCAAACATTTGCCCAAAAAAGGGTAACCCCTAAATACTTATAAAAACTTTTTTAATTCTGACAAAACTTTGTCACTTTAAAGAGTAGACAATAATGTTTTATTCTATGACATTGTTTATTAGTTGTGTTCGAAACTGTTTAAGTTTATAAACAAGTCTCTGGATCAAAACTTTTTTTAATAGTGTTTGTTGGTTACGTTTTTTTGGGCAAATATTTGACAAGAGTGACCGTAGCTTTAACGTGCCTGTCAATATACATAGCTAAGTATACCATAATTATAACCATCCCAGCAAAAAAAAGACATGCAAAAGAAATACTTAATGCATGGGTTCTATTGCAAATGCATTGGTTCAACTTAGGTGCAGAATGCATGATTTTAACACTGGCGTGTCATTGACGAGCATGGGTTCAAATTTAGTAGTCATCATTCGAATGAGTGCATAGAACCCATGCAAGAACGCATGATTCGATAACGTTTTTTCACGTAAATACAAAACGAAAAAAAATCCGCAGCCAGGATACGAACCGTGTTGTTTTGACTGTTAAGGCATACTCTCTACCACTGAGCTATTGCACTCTTGTTATTTGTTGGAGATAAAACTTGTTTTATGAAAATGTCAATGTGATGATTTAATTCCGTTTTTGCATGCCTTATTTGCATGCATGTTTGCATGCGTTCGTCGCATGCGTTCAGAACGCATTCGAAGAAACACATGCTCAAGAAATCATGAAACACTAATTCATTTTGAACGCGTTCATTTATTTTTTGCTGGGATGTTTAATAAACTATGCTTGAAAAGAAACAAAACTTATTAATGATTTGTTAAATTTCTTTTCTCTTAACCCCAATTATAATTTCTCTCACGAAGGAATTATAATACATGATTTCCTTGCAGCAATAATACCATAACCATAACCCAAAATTTTAGCGCTGGTGTCATCAACTCATATGCTTCTACACCAATATATGGTCCTTCGACAAACCTGGGGGTTATTGTGTAATTCGATTCGAAACAGAAACTGTTCGAATTGTAATGTTAATAACTAGGGAAAGGATTTTCATGCATTTAAAACTAATAAAATATGCATTTATCAAATTTTTTCACACTTTAAGAACATTAAAAACTTTAAAAAATCAGCTTCATTGCTTTCTTAGCAAACATTTTGACAATAAAAACTTAAAAGACATAAAAAGCTCTGCTTAAATGTTTTTGTAACAAATATTTTGTCAAAACATATGGAAACTTCAGTCGAACTTTTATTTAAGTAGATTAATGAATAAATGTTTCTTTTTAAATTGTCAAATCTTTGACGATTTTTTCTGAAAAAAAATTTATGTAATAAAAATGAAGTTATTTATTGGTACTCATTTAAATGCTGCTATTTTGTTTGTGGAATATTCAGGTTCTAAGTTTTCGTTGTTAGAAATATTTTGATACAATTTGTTGCATATATTTTAATTTATTTTTTACCACATCTTTAATTAATTCAACTTGAGGTGTTAAATTAACGAAAGCTTCTAATTGGTATAAAGTGTGAACAAGAAAGCAATATTATGTGTGCACAAATGTCAATTTAGGCAGAAGGCTGTCGGATAGTATATTTCCATTAATAAAATGAAAGAAATTTTAAAGTAAAAAAACTTGCCCCCATATGCAAAAATTAACGTGTGCTTCAAGTGTACGTTAAAACCAGTTTTGTATGAAAATTTTGATTTATCGTACACTTCAAACACACTTTAATAGAATAATAGTATTCGACAGCCTTCTGCCACGTCCCCCATTTAGTTGCTGTAGAATGTATCCGTATCGTATCTCTGGATATTTTTCGTTAAAGGCTGAAACATGCAAAGAAGCTCTCAATACATACATACCATGCTCTTCTTTCTTTCTTTAATTTTCAATGGTATTGATATTCTTGACTTGAGCCAAGGTATTGAACTTTGAGTCCTACGGTGTTTTTGAATATCGATTCATATCACAAAAAAAGGATCGTAAGTTTTTCTATTTTTTTTTGTTCTTACACAGTCGTTGAAACTGCAGCAAAATTAGATTTATAGCATGAAAAAACCAAGGTCGGGAAACGGTATCGTAAAAATACCGATACCGTTTCAAATGCCGCTAAAATTAGATACCGGTATCGATACCGATACCGAAATCCATTTCGGTTAAAAAATACCGGTATCCACAATTCCGTTTACGTCTATACCGGTATACCTATTCCCACTAAAAATAAAATTTCAGAAATATATTTCAATTTCTCCTTTACACATTCTTATAAGCGCTGTTTTTTAATCAACCGGAAAGTGCAATCATATCATAATCATCACTAGTGCAAAATACTAACAAAGTGCCAGTTCACACTAGTCAAGTCTCATTGCTAAGCTTATCACTTTTTCTTTGAACTTTCATCGGTGTTCACACAATTCAAGTCTTATTTTCAGCTCATATTTTTTATGTATAGTTTTGTGTATGCATGTGTGATTTTTTAATGTTTTGTTTATAAACAATAACGTTTGAAATTTGCTTTTTATAAAACATTTTCAAAAGCTTTCGTTTTGTCAAAACAAGAGCTTTTTACGAATAACCAAAAAATCACACTCATAAAATTATAGCAGTGACGGAATAAAAAATGTAAAATCTTAAAAAAAATTTCAATTAAAAATTTGAAATAAAATTCATTTCAAACTCATTTTATATTTTATGACCAATTATATTTTTAATTGATTCAAGCATTCATTTAGAAAATTATACACAAATTAATACAGATTTTTATTGTATTTCGTATTTTCCGTTGTTATTAGAACTATGTTTATTTTTTCCTATAACTTATACTTTATTTTGACTCAATGATGAAAATTTTTCTGATTTGTTTGACAATTAAATTATGCAAAATAATGCAAGTATTATTTTGTTATACTGAATTTGGTAACAGCAATACAAATACCGCTACCGTTACCGATACCAAAATTTAAAAAATTGTACCGGTAACAATACCGATACCGTTATTTGTTTCGGTTGCCAACCTTGGAAAAAACTAAAAAAATTATTAAAAATATACATTTATGATGAAATATGCAAAAATATGTATTTATTATAAAATATGCACTAACAAATCGATGCCATTTTGTCGCAAATTTGTGGATTCGCAAAGATATTTTATTTACGTTGATCTACGACCAACGACAGAAAACATGTATTTACATGAAAATCCTTTCCCTATTAATAACATATGTACAAATTCGAACAGTTTCCGTTACGAATCGAATTACATAATAACCCCGTGGCCACCCTGATCAAAGTACTTAAGAAAATGATGAAAAAACTAAACACAAGTACTTACATATATCATACAGTTTAGGAATTAACTCTACATACTCCCATCATTTTTGGGGTTTGAGGAAACTTGGGAAGAAATTCAAAAAATTAATTATGCCAATATTTATGGTGCTTATAAATATGTTTATACAAAAAATAAAAAATATTTGTAATAACAACAATAAAAGCAAAAATATTCAAAATCCATAGGAAAAGAGACTACATACAGGAATAAAATACATGAAAAAATACGTGCAAAATGTTCGAGGTAGTCAACTTGTTTGAAAACTGTAATTTCCGGTACCAAGCCGTCAACAAATGGCATCCGATTATTACAAATATTTTATTTTTGGTGTAAACATATTTATTTATAAGCACCCTAAATATTAGCATAATTAATTTTTTGAACTTTTTCCCAAGTATCCTCGAAACATAAAAATGATGGGTGTATGTAGAGTTTATTCCTAAACTGTATATCCCCTTTATACGCACTTTTAAGGCCGGGGCACAATGAATCCGTCATACGTTAAACTTCGCCTTTTTCAACTGACAGCTAAGTTGAAATACATGTTTTCTTATGAGGTCTGTTACATTCAGTACGTGGCCGTCAACGCAAAGTACAAAAATTTTTCAACTTTTAACCTTTTAGGTACGTTGAGTAATTTTTTGGTTGGTTTTTATGGTATGTTTTTTGGTATGTGTTTGTGTTTTGTGGGCGCAAAAATAAAACTAAACAAAAGAAATAAACGAAATAAATAAAAAAGTTGGATTTAATAAATAAAATGGAGAATCAACCTATTGAAGCTGTTCAGACGCTTCCGTCAATAAAGTAGTCATTGTGCCAACCTTCTCCGTCGTTGCGTTGTCAGTTGAAAGAGTCGAAGTTTGACGTATGACGAATTGTGCCCCAGCCTTTATTTGCAAATAAAAGTCGAAAGCGTTGCCGTATAACTTTTTTATTGTAAGTTAATAACTTACGAAAAGTATTGCCAAATAACGCCACTATTTGCAAATAAGGTGTAAAATGTTGCCAATAATTTTTGTTTTATGAGAAATGTAATACAAATTTAATAATGTGTGGTAATATAACTCGCAGATATTAATATATGTATGTCCCTATTCACATTTGAGACATTTCTTGCCGGACATTTTTTCAATTCTCTTGTTCTTGCCCGAAGCCAATATGTAAAAATTGAACATTAAAAGACAGACAGAAATTTTGTAGTTTGTTTAGTTCTTCGCGTTTGATACTTAAACACATACACATACATACAATATGCCGTGATAATACACATCAAGTATCCACACACCCGTTGAAATGAGAAAAATCATATGAAGCAACAATAATAAATTTAAAAAAGTAAAAAAGAGAAACAAAAAATGTCCGGTACAGAGGGTCGTGTATTACACCCTGTATCTTCGCCAAACTTCGTCTGTCTGTCTTTAAATTTCCCAAATGTAAAATGGCACTATGCATGATACAATTATACTAGGTACATGCAGAACTACAACAAAATTACAACACCAAAAAACACATGTATTTTGTTGGTATAAACAAACCCCAAATTGTCGGAAACAACTGTCTTTTGTTTATAAAAATAACAATTACAGGGTAACTAAAGTACAATTGCAGACGCGGCATTCCTGCATGACTATAGTTATTCAGTGTTGCCAATATGGGTGTAGTTAGACAGTGTGTAATTTCTACTCAAATGTGTAGGCGATGTAATTGAATTCTTGTATAATATGTGTTTAATTCTACTTTGAGTTCTATTTTTATTTATTATTGTTTTAATTTTAACCTACACAAAAGATGTGTAGTGTAATTTTCTTCAATGTGTAATTGGAGACACAGCCATGTATAAATTCATTGGCAACACTGTAATCATTTTATTTACACACATACATTAACATTTTTGCAGCTTGTAAACAAAGTTTGACAACTAGGTGCAATGTATACAGTGACAGGCTGGGCTTGTGCATGTACCTAGTATAATTGTATCATGGCACTATGCTATCTATGTACGTATAAACGGTGAGTCCAGTATTTACAAAAAGTTTTATTTGCAAATAAGATTTGCGTATAACCAAGGCGAATTGATAACAGGTGACCTTAACAGTCCAGATGATTATCAGGTGTTCGAAGCCTAATTGAACTGCTTTGCACCCCGATTGTCAAAATCTCTTCTTTTATCTAATGTTTGTTTACATTTAAAGTGAAAAGTGTATGTGTTTTATAAATATGTATGTAAGTATTGGTATATTAGTCAACTGTTTTTGACAGATGGGGTTTTTTAAAGCCAGACGAATTGCATGTTGTTTTTAGTATTGTTGTATTGTTGTAGCGATAAGGTCACCTTATATGAATTCGCCTTGCGTATAACGAGGTAATAGTCAGCCAAAGTGGCAACAGAGCACAAGCAGTGAAGAGAAGAGATTGTTTGTTTGGCAAATTCCAACAGAAGTAGCCGAAGATTAAATATGTATCAAAAAAAATGAAAATAGGAAAAAGTAGGCAACCAAAAAGAAGTACCTCAAAAATTATGTTCACTTCATGGGGTACTTCAAGTATTTTAGTGCAATATAGAGAAAACTTGAAATGAAAATAATAAGGCCGGCGATGGCATTTACAATTCGTATGTGTATAGGCATTCAACTAATAAAAAATGCGATGCGTTTTAAAAATAATGACTTTTTTATTTTATAAAATAATAGACTGGGTGTTTTCTGCAGACAAGCTAAACGCTTTGCGGGTTGTGTTTGTTCTTAAAAAAAAAAAGAAACAAGCTAGTGCTATTTTTCTTCATGCTATTTTATGTGTATCACGGTTTCCTATAAGGATTAATGTAAAAGTGCACATCATGCTATGTGTGGCCGTTGTGTTATTTGCTATTTTATGTGTGTATCAAAGTCCAATGTAAAAGTGCACATCTTGCAAGGTATAGCCGTGGTTTTATTTTCCGTCACCACGATTATTTTTAACAAAGTGCCAGTTCACACTAGTCAAGTCTCATTGCTAAGCTTATCACTTTTTCTTTGAACTTTCATCGGTGTTCACACAATTCAAGTCTTATTTTCAGCTCATATTTTTTATGTATAGTTTTGTGTATGCATGTGTGATTTTTTAATGTTTTGTTTATAAACAATAACGTTTGAAATTTGCTTTTTATAAAACATTTTCAAAAGCTTTCGTTTTGTCAAAACAAGAGCTTTTTACGAATAACCAAAAAATCACACTCATAAAATTATAGCAGTGACGGAATAAAAAATGTAAAATCTTAAAAAAAATTTCAATTAAAAATTTGAAATAAAATTCATTTCAAACTCATTTTATATTTTATGACCAATTATATTTTTAATTGATTCAAGCATTCATTTAGAAAATTATACACAAATTAATACAGATTTTTATTGTATTTCGTATTTTCCGTTGTTATTAGAACTATGTTTATTTTTTCCTATAACTTATACTTTATTTTGACTCAATGATGAAAATTTTTCTGATTTGTTTGACAATTAAATTATGCAAAATAATGCAAATATTATTTTGTTATACTGAATTTGGTAACAGCAATACAAATACCGCTACCGTTACCGATACCAAAATTTAAAAAATTGTACCGGTAACAATACCGATACCGTTATTTGTTTCGGTTGCCAACCTTGGAAAAAACTAAAAAAATTATTAAAAATATACATTTATGATGAAATATGCAAAAATATGTATTTATTATAAAATATGCACTAACAAATCGATGCCATTTTGTCGCAAATTTGTGGATTCGCAAAGATATTTTATTTACGTTGATCTACGACCAACGACAGAAAACATGTATTTACATGAAAATCCTTTCCCTATTAATAACATATGTACAAATTCGAACAGTTTCCGTTACGAATCGAATTACATAATAACCCCGTGGCCACCCTGATCAAAGTACTTAAGAAAATGATGAAAAAACTAAACACAAGTACTTACATATATCATACAGTTTAGGAATTAACTCTACATACTCCCATCATTTTTGGGGTTTGAGGAAACTTGGGAAGAAATTCAAAAAATTAATTATGCCAATATTTATGGTGCTTATAAATATGTTTATACAAAAAATAAAAAATATTTGTAATAACAACAATAAAAGCAAAAATATTCAAAATCCATAGGAAAAGAGACTACATACAGGAATAAAATACATGAAAAAATACGTGCAAAATGTTCGAGGTAGTCAACTTGTTTGAAAACTGTAATTTCCGGTACCAAGCCGTCAACAAATGGCATCCGAATATTACAAATATTTTATTTTTGGTGTAAACATATATATTTATAAGCACCCTAAATATTAGCATAATTAATTTTTTGAACTTTTTCCCAAGTATCCTCGAAACATAAAAATGATGGGTGTATGTAGAGTTTATTCCTAAACTGTATATCCCCTTTATACGCACTTTTAAGGCCGGGGCACAATGAATCCGTCATACGTTAAACTTCGCCTTTTTCAACTGACAGCTAAGTTGAAATACATGTTTTCTTATGAGGTCTGTTACATTCAGTACGTGGCCGTCAACGCAAAGTACAAAAATTTTTCAACTTTTAACCTTTTAGGTACGTTGAGTAATTTTTTGGTTGGTTTTTATGGTATGTTTTTTGGTATGTGTTTGTGTTTTGTGGGCGCAAAAATAAAACTAAACAAAAGAAATAAACGAAATAAATAAAAAAGTTGGATTTAATAAATAAAATGGAGAATCAACCTATTGAAGCTGTTCAGACGCTTCCGTCAATAAAGTAGTCATTGTGCCAACCTTCTCCGTCGTTGCGTTGTCAGTTGAAAGAGTCGAAGTTTGACGTATGACGAATTGTGCCCCAGCCTTTATTTGCAAATAAAAGTCGAAAGCGTTGCCGTATAACTTTTTTATTGTAAGTTAATAACTCACGAAAAGTATTGCCAAATAACGCCACTATTTGCAAATAAGGTGTAAAATGTTGCCAATAATTTTTGTTTTATGAGAAATGTAATACAAATTTAATAATGTGTGGTAATATAACTCGCAGATATTAATATATGTATGTCCCTATTCACATTTGAGACATTTCTTGCCGGACATTTTTTCAATTCTCTTGTTCTTGCCCGAAGCCAATATGTAAAAATTGAACATTAAAAGACAGACAGAAATTTTGTAGTTTGTTTAGTTCTTCGCGTTTGATACTTAAACACATACACATACATACAATATGCCGTGATAATACACATCAAGTATCCACACACCCGTTGAAATGAGAAAAATCATATGAAGCAACAATAATAAATTTAAAAAAGTAAAAAAGAGAAACAAAAAATGTCCGGTACAGAGGGTCGTGTATTACACCCTGTATCTTCGCCAAACTTCGTCTGTCTGTCTTTAAATTTCCCAAATGTAAAATGGCACTATGCATGATACAATTATACTAGGTACATGCAGAACTACAACAAAATTACAACACCAAAAAACACATGTATTTTGTTGGTATAAACAAACCCCAAATTGTCGGAAACAACTGTCTTTTGTTTATAAAAATAACAATTACAGGGTAACTAAAGTACAATTGCAGACGCGGCATTCCTGCATGACTATAGTTATTCAGTGTTGCCAATATGGGTGTAGTTAGACAGTGTGTAATTTCTACTCAAATGTGTAGGCGATGTAATTGAATTCTTGTATAATATGTGTTTAATTCTACTTTGAGTTCTATTTTTATTTATTATTGTTTTAATTTTAACCTACACAAAAGATGTGTAGTGTAATTTTCTTCAATGTGTAATTGGAGACACAGCCATGTATAAATTCATTGGCAACACTGTAATCATTTTATTTACACACATACATTAACATTTTTGCAGCTTGTAAACAAAGTTTGACAACTAGGTGCAATGTATACAGTGACAGGCTGGGCTTGTGCATGTACCTAGTATAATTGTATCATGGCACTATGCTATCTATGTACGTATAAACGGTGAGTCCAGTATTTACAAAAAGTTTTATTTGCAAATAAGATTTGCGTATAACGAGGTAATAGTCAGCCAAAGTGGCAACAGAGCACAAGCAGTGAAGAGAAGAGATTGTTTGTTTGGCAAATTCCAACAGAAGTAGCCGAAGATTAAATATGTATCAAAAAAAATGAAAATAGGAAAAAGTAGGCAACCAAAAAGAAGTACCTCAAAAATTATGTTCACTTCATGGGGTACTTCAAGTATTTTAGTGCAATATAGAGAAAACTTGAAATGAAAATAATAAGGCCGGCGATGGCATTTACAATTCGTATGTGTATAGGCATTCAACTAATAAAAAATGCGATGCGTTTTAAAAATAATGACTTTTTTATTTTATAAAATAATAGACTGGGTGTTTTCTGCAGACAAGCTAAACGCTTTGCGGGTTGTGTTTGTTCTTAAAAAAAAAAGAAACAAGCTAGTGCTATTTTTCTTCATGCTATTTTATGTGTATCACGGTTTCCTATAAGGATTAATGTAAAAGTGCACATCATGCTATGTGTGGCCGTTGTGTTATTTGCTATTTTATGTGTGTATCAAAGTCCAATGTAAAAGTGCACATCTTGCAAGGTATAGCCGTGGTTTTATTTTCCGTCACCACGATTATTTTTAATGGAAGATAATTTGAAATGAAAATTTTGTTGAGGGAAATTTTTTAAATATTTCGTATTTTTATTTAATTTTTTTTATTTTGTTCACTTGCAAGTGATACATTTCCATTAGTTATTGTGTTTGTGTGGGTTAGGAAATTGTATTATATTACGATGAAAATTTTGTTGAGGGGATTTTTTTAAATAATTCGTATCTTTATTTTATCTTTTTCTATTTTATGCACAAATAATAAATTTCTATTGGTTATTGTGTTTGTGTGCGTTAGGATATTTCATTGTGTTATGTGTGTATGTATATATATGTGTGTGGCTTGTGTTTGCATTGAATATTTTTCTAACTGTGTTTTTATATCACATATCTTGTTGTCTCTTTTTACTACAAATGTGTGTGTTTGAGGCAATTCTGGATGACAGGATGACAGAAAACAAACGTATATTTGCAGCACCAAAATGTGTCTCGAATATGGAGAAATCTTAACATATATTAAACATATGTCTAGTATTTAACACACGATATATGTAAATCCTTTCTTATTGCACATTTTGGATTAAAATTTTTATTTTTTTTAAATAAAATTTTATGATCGTCTGTCTCCTCTGTCTATTTGGCTATTTTTATTACACATATTTTATAGCTTTTTCAAGACATAGGATCAGTAATAAACAAAAGGATGAAAGAAAACGAACCATATATTTGCAACAAAACATTTTGTGTGTCGTATGGAGAAATCTTAACATATTTTAAACATATGTTCAGTATTTAGCACACTTGATATGTAAATCCTTTCTTATTGCACATTTTGGATCCGAATTTTATTTTTTTTTTTGTTTTAAATAAAATTTTCATGATCGTCTGACTCCTTTTCAATTATACTAGGTACATGCACAAGCCCAGCCTGTTACTGTATACATTGCATATAATTGTCAAACTTTGTTTACAAGCTGCAAAAATTTTAGTGTATGTTTGTGAATAAAATGATTACATTGTTGCCAATGAATTTACACATGGTTGTGTCTCCAATTACAAATTGAAGAAAATTACACTACACAACTTTTGTGTAGGTTAAAATGAAAATAAATAAAATAATAAAAAAATAATAATAATAAATAAAAAATAAATAAAAATAGAACCCAAAGTAGAATTGCACACAGATTATACAAGAATTTAATTACATGGCGTACACATGTGAGTACAAGTTACACACTGTCTAACTACACGCAGACTGGCAACACTGAATAACTATAATCTTGCAGGAATGCCGCGTCTGCAATTGTACTTTAGTTACCCTGCAATTGTTATTTTTATAAACAAAAGACAGTTGTTTCTGACAATTTTCCATTTGTTTATACCAACAAAATACATGTGTTTTTTGGTGTTGTGATTTTGTTGTAGCTGTGCATGTACCTAGTATAACACAGTACAACAAATGATTTTGGAACTCAATTCTGACAATTTCACGTGAAAGTAGGCCCAAAATGAAGAACTTGTGATTAATTCGTTTTGTCTTCTTACCTGCTAAAATATTTTTAATATCGATTTGAAGTTAGTAACTATCGTATAGGGGAATTTTTCACGTTTTAGGCTCTTTTGTTTGAGATAACTCGCGAACCACTAGTCCGATTTAGCTGAAACAAATTTAGAAAAATTAAGAATTACAATTCCTCTAATCTGTTTTTATACCGTTTTCCTATGTGTGCAACACTTTCGAAGTTAAAAATTAATGTATGAAGGGAAATAGTATTTTTTGCCTAAAAATTTTATTTTTTTTTTATTCATAAAAAATCAAAAATGCAAAAAAGTGTTATTAAAAATTAGTTATATAAATAAGTTTGGAGAACGTTACATTAAGAGTAATATAAATAGTTTACAGTTAAGTACATACAAATATATTTTCCAAATGGATGTCATTGCAAAAGATATCAAGAAAATGCATATTATCATCAAAACCATTAAGGATCAGAGTGAGGAACTTAAAAACGATTGTAATTCACATTTAAACGTTATCAGAAGAGATGTAAAAGTATTACGAGAGTTGATTACAAAAGGGATCGATGACGATGTTAAAGCTATTGAAAAAATAGTGATTGATCAAATCCATTTTGCAAATGAAGGCTTCTTAAAGAATATCGAGGAAAGATTTGATAATATTGATGAATTTATATTTAAGTCAATTAATAAAAATGCTGTTGATGTTGTTAAAAAACGAAAACTCGAGCTTCCTAAAATCAAATGATAAAAATTATATATAAGCATATGAAATTTCCGTTTAGATATTAATAAGGAACAACTATTATAAAGGAAATGAATTCAGATAAGAGAGAAATAGTTAATGAACTGCACAAACAAGCGCGAAAAATTTTTAAAAGAAGACGAGTTATAATGAAAGGAATTGATGATTTAATGCAAGCAGATTTGGTGTAAATGGCAAATTATGCAGAGCATAATAACAGATATCGATATCTTTTAACAGTAATAGATAAATTTTCAAAGAAAGCTTGGGCTGTAGCATTAAAAAATAAAACTGCATCAAACGTAGCGAGTGCTATGAAAAGTATTTTCACTAATAACAATAGAAAACCAAGAAATTTACAAACATATGACGGTAAAGAATTTTTCAATAATCAATTTGATCTACTAATGCAATCGAATTATGTATATTAATCACTATTCAATGTATAGTGTTCTAAAGGCATCCATAGTAGAACGATTTAACACAACTGTTCTCGCAGCCGAATCGAAACTTTGATAGCATTCACTTAAACGTTAAAAAAACTCTACTGACTATTGCTTATTCATATAAAATTTAAGAAGTTTATTATTCGACATATTGTCATAATTATATTTTAATTTGAAATTTATTTGCTTGTGGTTTAGCTTGGTCTATATACGTATTTCATTGGCGCTTAAACCAAATCATCAGTAGACTTCAACCACAAATTTTGAACAGTCACAAACCTCTTACTTTATGCACAGACTTTCAAAAACTATATGAGAATTCATAGAATAATAATATTTTCGAAAATCACAAAGACAAAATAATAAATAGACCTAGAAGCAGGTGATTGGGAGTAATTGCTTCGTCGTCGCACGACTCAAGCGAAACAAATGTCAACAGCCTAGAATTTATAATAAAATCCACCTCTATAAGCGCGCTTCTGAGAGTTTCGTCATTAAATTTCATCATTGGGTATGCACTGTGTAGAATTGTCTTAACAGACCGTACCAGTCTTTCCCAGGCACCACCCATGTGTGGGGCTGCTGGCGGGTTAAAGATCCACTGGATTTCATCAAATTCTTTGGCGATAGTGGATTTGCTCATTTTATGCAGTTCCTCGCGTAGTACCTTTTCAGTGGCCTTAAAATTAGTTCCGTTGTCTGTATAGATTTGCCTTGGGTATCCACGACGACCGATAAAATTTCTCAGGCACATTATGCAAGAACCCGTATCAAGGCTATGAGCCACATCTATGTGTAAAGCGCGTGTACTCAAACACGTAAATACTACTCCCCATCTCTTTTCAGATCTTCTACCCACTGTTGTAGTCATAGGGCCAAAATAGTCTATACCGGTATATGTAAAGGGTCTTTCAAACACACCAAGCCGTGCTGGAGGTAGCGGAGCCATTTGAGGAACTCTAGGCAAGGTAGTTTCATTTTTACATTTCTGACACCTGTTTCGTATTTTGCGATAGACTAGTCGTAATTTCGGGATATAATATTTGCCCTTAAGGTTATTTATTATCGTTTCGTGCGAAAGATGGTGGTTGTGCTCGTGAGCGTATTTAACAATCAAATGCGTGATGTTGTGATCTTTAGGTAGAACAGTAACGTCTATATGGCAAGCGAGATTTTCCGTTCGTCCGCGGACTTTTAAAAGGTCATCACTGTCTACAAATACATTCAGGGAAATTAGTGGAGAATTTTTAGAAATATTCTTACCCCTTTTCAAACCGCTGATTTCCTCAGCGTAGGCATCATACTGAGCTTTTTTGTACAGTATGCACTTCGACTTGCATAACATTGCGAAAGTAACCCCATACGTCACATGTGTCTTCTGGCATTTAGCCTTTAATATCTCTAGGCTATGCGTTGGTTCCATGGACCCTCACAAATTTTCTGTGGTACAGCCAAGCTCCAATTGTCACTGCCTATTAATATTGTAGGCTTCGCGTTCGCGTATGAGCTGATGGGAATCGCCGATAAATATGTATACTTAGCTTTTATAGCCGCCGCGTCAATTGTTTGCTCAGGAAGTGAAAGACCTTTAACGGTACGTACAACCTGCAGCTTGTATGATGAACTATTTTGTGGACTAGATATTCTAATCGATGTTTTATACGACTCTTCTTCCACTCGTGTTGTATCACTAGTCCACTTAAGACATAATGCTTCCTTAGTACCGTGCGCACCTAGCGACTTGAACGTTTCTTCTTCCAGCAACGTGATTGATGAACCTTCATCCAAAAATGCGTACGTATCGACATATTTATTGCCCGCATGAAGACGCACTGGTATTATTCTGAAAAGCGTAGTATTAGTTCCCTCACAATGAGAGTTCACATTGGCAGCATAACTTTTTTCCGGATCATTAAGGCTTGTGTTGTGCAGTAGCGGATGATGTTTTGCTTTGCAACCATCGACCCCACACTCTTTGTTTATAAGGCACTTACGACGATGTACGTTTAAACATGTTTTACAAACATGGCTCTGTTTTATGATAGCCCACCTTTTGTCTATGGGTAGTTTTGAAAATTTTGAACAACTAGATAGTTTATGACCAGAATTATTACACGCAAAGCATTTTATTTCGTTTTTTACTGTGACATCAGTGTGGGTGTTGATAACACCGCTCTTCTTTGCGAATATTGATGTTACCTGTGATGCTGCGTCGGCTAGTGTATAGAGCCATTCACTAAATAATTTCAGAGTAGGGACGTCATTTGGTTTTGGTTGCATTGCCCACTGCATTTTATAATTATTCGACAGTTTGTCCAATAGCTCCTTTACAAGCATTGGGTTGTAAAGGTGTGCATACATTTTACAGGCTTCAATTGTTGCGCAAATGTTGCGTACACACATAGCTAAATCTATAATTGCGTCTAACCTGTCTTTAGGAGATGGCATTTGTCTGGCCTTTTCGATCATGCGTTCCAGGATTAACTCAGGACGACCAAAATACATTTTTAGTGTCTGCAGTATCTCTGGTACCATATCGGGTATCATAAGTTTATGACGAACAATTTCTCGTGCCTTGCCTTTTAAACATTGTTGCAAACGAATTAGGTTTTCAGTTTTAGAATACCCACCTACTGTTGTACTATTTTCAAAACTGCTTATAAATATAGGCCACTCTTCTGGATCACCGTAGAATGTTGGCAGTTCCTTCGGAAGTACTTGCCTCGTAGCCAACTGTTGAGGTGAAGGGACGTTTAAAGGTGTATTAGCAAAGTTAGTTCGTTGAGTTGGATAAATTCCAGTTGAATTGTTTTCCCCCGAGCCGTCCAGTTGACAATTATTCTGCTCTTCAGAATACTGATGTAAAATTTCATACCTTTTCATTAAATAACGCTGTTTTAGTTGCTGTTCTTCTTCTAACATTTCTAATTCTAATGCTCTTTGCTTATACGCCTTTAAACTGTTTGCGTCACGATTTTCAATATAAGCATGTTGCGCTCTGTTGCCCTGATTGCACATAGAAACATGATGTGTCGCATGTTGCTGAAACATTGCTGCTGAATTCAAATTAGAATCGACGTTAAAATTTGTTGACATACCCGTGCCGGTTGTTGTGTTGGCGTTGTATGCGTTGTTGTTTTTGTACAACATTGAATTTGTTGTTATCGGCGTGCCTGACAATACTTGATTGCAGACTGTTGTATTTGTTGTTGCAGCCAACGTATACAAAGCCGTTTTGTCTGTTGGAATGTGGCATACGTGGCTTGTTACATATTGTTGCGTAGTGCTTAGACTGCGTAAACCTGCCTGTGTCATGGCTGCTGCGTGTGGTGACATTGAAATTATATTCGCTTGTCCATCACTGCCTTGATGCATTTCCATGGCAGCAGGATCTGCCTGTAGTTCAGGTGGTGTGCTGTAAGTTGCTAATGGGGATGATGTATTATCGAGGATGCTCAATGATTGGCTTAATGCGTTTGCTCGTAAATCGTTGCACGTAACGCAGTGCCAGCTTAGATCACTGATTTCATCGCCCACACCAGCACAATTATAGTGGCACCAACGATCGCATGTGTCACACTGAACCATTCGGTCGTTGTCTTCATTTTGGCACATTATACAGCTGTACGTCTTACCTTTTCCTTGGGACATTCTTTCCTAAATCTCTTGAAGAACTGATTTGCCAAGTTTTTTAATACTCGCAGATAAATTTTGAAGATTTGTTCTCGCAGCCGAATAGAAACTTTGATAGCATTCACTTAAACATTAATAAAACTCTACTGACTATTCATATAAATTTAGATTTATTATTGCCTTCTTTTAAATAAAGTTACAAATACAAAGGAGTTTAAGACGACGATGATGATAATGATGGTGACGCTTCAAAATTTGTATATCTGCCCGGCTTGCTTTTTGCGAATGAATTATGTCTGTTAAATTAAAATTCTTGTTGACACTCACAGTACGGTGTTAGTGCTTTCTTCGGCGTTGACTAGCGTATCGGCGGTAACAACAACCTTAAAAGGACTGATGTGGAAAGAGTTTAGTTACCAAGGAACATACAAATATCAAGAATTTGTTGATAAATATAATAATACATTTCATAGATGACCCCAAATGAAGTAAATTCATCAAATCAAAATTTGTTGTTCAATACAGTCTACAACAATTTAAAAGTATTTCAAAAACCCAAGTTTTAAGTAAATGATAATGTTCGAATAAGTAAATATAAGCATACATTTGAAAAAGGTTACACACCAAACTGGACAACAGAAATATTTAAAATCAAAACTATAACAAATACTAACCCTAATACTTATATATTACAAACTATAAAGATCATGAAATTAAAGGTGGTTTTTACGAACATGAGCTAATGAAATCTAAATTTCCAGAAACATATTTAGTTGAAAAATTTTTAAAAGAAGAGATAATATGCTTTACGTTAAATGGTTGGGATTCTCGTGAAAACATAACTCTTGGATCATTGCAAAATTTATTAATAATTTATTCACTCATCAACCGCTAAAATGTCAATTACATTAACGTTTAACGGAGACTCTTCATATCTTGTTGCATCTTATTTTCCACCAATCGAACTAAATGAAAACTATGTTTACGGCTTAATAAGTTTCGGCACGTATCACTCCCAAATCCCAAATGTTGATGTCGAAAACCAGTGTTGCCAAAATGTTGCAGGCATTTCCCACCATATAACCCCTGAAAACCCGGTAAAAACCGCTATCTGAATAAAAATAAACGCTAATATAACCGCCGAATTTTTTATAACCAACATATGTTTTTTATGGTTTATTGGTAAAAAAAGAATAATATAAATTTTATAAAATATGTATACATATGGATAGATTTATGTATGTTGGAATCTCATAATTCCCCAATATTTGTAAGCAAGACTCAGCCTACTCTTTGAGTAGGTATTTTATTTCCTGCAGAGATTCCATAACACAAACATCGAACCAGTACCTGTGTTCTGTAACTTGCGAGAAGTTTTCGCGTCGAGAAAAATCAAACAATTACATTGGTTGTCCTGTTTTTCACAGGCTGATTTATATACAACCTGAAATAAGCTTAAAAGAAACATGAGCAACTAAATTTTTCGTTAGTCATCCTGTGTTTCACAGAATGACAATAAACTTTTTGTTTGGAAAAGTTCTCACCCAAGTTACAGAACATAGGCACAGGAAAGAGTAGAATCCAAGGGCATATTCCATCTTATTATATTAATGTTGAAGTTGATTCAGTATATTTTCAATATTTTAGACTAATTGTTCTACACGTGTGGAATAATATCTTGCCGTTTTTCTTGAAGTATTTGTAAAATATTGTTAAAATTAAAAATTAAATTAAAAAATAGTGTTGATAAAATAAACTCTGTGGCTCAATTCACATTGGTTTGAAGTTTAGTTTCAAAGGAGAATTTTAATAAAAAAAGTCTAATCAAAATCAAATTATTCAGAAAAAGTTATTGTTTTGAGAGATTTTGGTTGATATTAGTTTTCCTCATACTCAGTGGTCCAATCACCCAGTTTTCGGGTTGTTTTCCGTTTGTTTAAAGATTTATTTACTATTTTTTTAATACGAAAAGAATGATTAAATTGGTTTGTAATATAATTTTAATCTCGAATTAAATTTTATTCACTAATTATGAGATTTGTTCACTTTTATACTCGTATGTATGTACATATGTTATTATTTTTAACCTCTTAAATTTTCACATTATACTACACGACCACAAAGTCAATTTTTTATTTGCAAAAAAGTAACGTTAGTTTCTTTTCGCTGTACGTGTTTATATAGAAAACAGAACTCAACATAAATACCAAGGTACGTGTCGCATAGCTGCGTTAAATATACTTTATTTTGATTCAATACATTTCTTTATAAGTTTCAGAAAAACGCTGAAAATCCGTCACACTAAGAAATTCTTCCTCTAAAATTCCCGCTGGTGGTTTTTAAATAGACTTGCCGCTAATGACAGCAAAATACAGCCATATATAGCGGGAAAACCGCCGTTTTGGCAACACTGTCGAAAACAATTTATTTCATATTGGGAATCATGAAATAGAAGCTCCAGTTGGCTCATATGAATTATCAGATATAACTGAAGTATTGGCAAATAAATATCACAATATAAATGCAAAAGGATCGCTGGATGTAAGAGCAAATTACAATACTCTGCAGACATGCATAAAAAGTACTACAGATTCAATTTATTTTAATAAGAAGAGATCAATCGGATCCTTATTAGGTTTCAGTACAAAAGTAAAGTAAAAAGAGCCTGGAGTGGAACATTACTCTGATAAAACAATAGATATAACCAAAATTAATACAATAATCGTTTAATGTGACATTGTAGGCGGATCATATATAAATAACACGCCTGCACATATTTTGCATCAGTTTTCACTTAACGTCAGTCCAGGATATAAAATAACTGAGGCTACAACTAATGTCATATATTTACCTGTAAGTTGAAGAATAATAAAGTCGTGAAAGTCGTTATCAAGACGGAAACTTAATAAATTTTCTCGGTGAAAAACTAACAATACGATTGCATTTAAAGCCTATGAGAGAATGATTTTATATAATAAAACGGAGTTGCAAAAGCATTCACCATTCATTCTAGCCTTATCAACGGAAGACAAAACCGGAAAGCTATCGAATTGCAATAAATCAAGGTAACTGAAAAAACGACAAATTAAAAAAATAATACAGTAGAAACTCTAAGGAGTTTTTAAAAAATCATCGGTTTCATCTAAAAGTAAAAGCGTAAAGATACAGTAAAAATGAGTAGTATCATTAACATTTTACAAAAACCGCAATTTGATAACTCAATTGTCAAAAAAGAGTACCACAGCTACACATCATATTTACAATCATTTAAAAATAATAATGAGATTCGTATAACGATTTAAAATCAAGATTTGTATGTTTTACCAAATGAAACTCTTATATACATAGAAGGACTTGCTACAAAGGAATATTCAACAGTTTCTGCATCCATACGGCTCTTAAACAATTGCATGGCACATCTATTTGATGAAATTAGTTATGAAATAACAACACCACGCATTTTTCTGATGTGCATTAGTGTCCCTTTGTATCAGTTGTTGTAGGAAAGTTTAAGTGATGAACGCATAGTCACTGGTCACTGAACCATACCGACTTCAAAAGATACTAATCCTAATATAACATCAGGGCGCCCTCCTTCGTCGGTATTGTGTAGCAGAATCATCGGCGAAGTAAAATAACGAATAAAAATGGCTACTAAACGCAGCTTCAAAAATTCCATGCGCCTCATTGAAACCAGAGGAGGTGCAACTCTGCATTATAACGTGCAAAACGTAGAGTTGTAATAGAAAAAAAGAAGCTTTCCTCTATCTCTTCTCTATCAATATCCCTTTCCTAACCTACACCTATAAGTAGTAGTAGGTATTCATTGCCTAAATGTTACTTCTCTTAAAAAAAATGCAGGATGATCTCCTTTTAACATTGATGATCTTACGCTTGAAAAGGGTTATTTTAATTTTTGTGTATCATTAAAATATTTACTCGGATTTGTTGAAAACTTTAATAAAATTATAGTTAATTCTAAGCATGAATTTGTACTTTCACTTACCAAAGATGATAGACAAGTTCTTAAATCTCAAACGACAGCTGAAAAAATTAAGTTACCAATATTAAATATTACTTGAAAAGTACCACACATTCAACTTGCTGATGGGTACAAATTGCAGATGTTTAAAACAATAAACAATCGTCATCCATTAAATATATGTTTTAGAAGTTGTGATATGTATTACTATCCTTTTTTTTAATATATGTATTTATTTACTGTATCTTCAAATATGAACTAACAATAAGTATTCAAATCTTAAATCTAAAACATAGTTATTGGGCCCGACCACTGTCGGACATAAACTTGTTAATTGTTATTAATAATACACATACATAAGTAGTGAAAAAAAGTATTTTCAAGTAGTCCTATCTGGAGTGTTGAGTATAAGAGCCCGTGTGTCCCTCTTTTTTAGGCGGATGTGTCCAGTAAAGTTCAGAATACTACGAGCAAGTGGATTAGGATGTAATTCGAGTTTTGTTAAATATTTACCTGCGTATTTTGCAATTTCTTCAATCACTAGTGGAATATTTAAATCACGATGTATATTAGAATTTTTGATGTACCATGGAGCCGATGTTATTAACCGCAAAATTTTGTTTTGCCTTCGTTGGATTCTCTCGACATTGAAAGCTGAAGCAGTGCCCCATAACTGAATTCCGTACCACCATATTGGCTTCAAAAGCGACTTGTATAGTAAAAGTTTGCAGTCTAGGCTGAGTCTTTAATTTCTGCCAATCTACCAATATATTTGAGTTAACTTAAGTTTCATCTGATGATGATGTTTCCATGTAAGCCTTCGATCAAGGTGTATACCAAGGTATTTCACATGGGAATGTTGATGAATATTTTGATTATTGATTCGAATAGGGGAGCAAGTATCTTTTCTTAGGGTAAACCTTATATGGACACACTTGTGTTCATTGACTTTAATTCTCGATAAGTTCAACCACCTGGGTAATATGTTCCTGAAGATTGCGGGATGCGTCATAAGAGTTTTCGTGCACACTTATACAGGCTGTATCATCGGCAAACGTAGAGGTGTGGATATTATTGCTCACAGGCATATCACAAGTATATATTAAATACAAGACAGGGCCCAGAATGCTACCCTGTGGCACACTAGAACATATAGATTCGGGAACACTCGTGAACTCTCCTTCTACAACAGTGAACTTCCTATCAACAATATAACTTTCCGAAAGATTTTGAATGTTTATTGGCAGATATGTCTTCAGTTTTAAAACTATACCTTCGTGCCATACTTTATCAAATACCTTAGAAACATCAATAAAGAGAGCAGAAAAATACTTCTTTTCTTCAAATGTTCTTCTTACAACTTGGACCAGTCTATGCGTTTGTTCAATGGTGCTATGCTGACTTCCAAAGCCAAATTGATGGTCCGGGATGCACCCATTATCAGCTAAAATTTTGGACAATTTATTTATGAAAAGCCTTAAGATTGTAGATAGTAAGCTTATAGGCCTATATGACTCAGTCTTGGTAAGATTTTTGCCCGGCTTTGGAATCATTTTTATCTTGGCAAGTTCCCAGTTATGAGGAAAATATTGCATTCTTAAAATAGCATTAAAAATAAATAGCAGGATTCTTATTGCAATATGAGGCAAGTTCATCAGCATTTTGTTACTAATACCATCAATACCTGGTGCTTCTTCGGGTTGAGTTCAGCAATTAATTTTTGTACTTCACGCACCTTAAACTTTAAGGGCGAGGGTGTAGAGAAACTAAACTTCGTAAATCAGCAGCACCCGTACATGAATTGGGAGAGAATACAGATTTTAAATGCTCAGCAAATAAGTTACGTTTCTCACTATCGCTTCTTGCCCAGCCTCCGGTCCAAGTGCGCACTGGTGATTTAATATCAACTAGTCTTTTAAGGTTTCTAGTAGCGCGCCATAAAGAGTAATTAGATGCTGACGTGACATCGAGACCTTCTAAATATTTTTCCAGTAATGCAGTTTTTTCCCGACGATAGCACCTCTTTGAGTCGTTTAGTACATTCTTTAAGTCTGATTTTATTCAGGGGTGATCTGTGTTGTTGCCATTCTCTAGCTTTCCTTTTTTCACATATCTGGCGTTCAATTTCCGTGGAATAAATTCTATTAAAGCCAGTCTGCAAACGGGAGGTAGTGGCATGCTTAGCAGCCTGTTTAATATTTTCGTTCATTTTGGCAATGTTTAATTCAATATCATCAGGTGATCTTAGCTGAATGTTTTCACTGCAGTAACTACTAAGTTATTTTTTGAATCCTAGCCTGTTTACCCCTGTTTAATCATTTCACATGAGTTATTTAAATCACTCCTTAGTGGGTTAAAAATTGTAACTATTGTGGGAGAGTGATTGGAGGAGAGATCTAGAGAGGACTCCACATAAAACTTACTAAGAGTCTAAAATTTTTTAAAAATCGGCAAAAGTGTAAGGAGGCTGAGAGCATGCAAAAGTCACTTTTATCACGAACTTTGCACAAAATCGCGAGAATTTGCAAAATTTTAAACAATGCATAATATTGATTAAAATCGCAAAAAATTTAAGGAATGCAAAAAATTTTATAAAAATTGCGAAAATTCGCAAAAAGCTGCTAACATCGCGTTGCAACGGTATGATAACAAAGTTTAATATTTTTTTAAAAATGACAGAAGTGTTAGGAAACTGAAATCATGCAAGAAGTACCTTTTATCGCGAAGTGTGCAAAAATTCGCGAAAAGTTGCAAAATCGGAAGCAAGTTGGAATAAGAGTGATTGTCTTCTTCAGAATCGCCTGAAATTTTTTTGATTTTTTATGAAATTGTAATTTTCTTTATTTTTTAATCACCCGAATCCACTATTAGCATTTCTGCAGTATATTTTTCGCATAATGTCGAAGTTTTTTTTGTTGTTTTTTTATTTTATTAATTTCAAACCAGGGATGGCAAAGTTGGTACAATTGTACCGTTTTTGGTACAATTTAAACTCGGATAGTACAATAGTACACCAATGACTAATTTAGTATATTTAAGGAATTTTTTTTTATTTACTTATCTATCATGACAGCATTTCGAAAATAATTAAAAAATTTTATGTAAATACAATATTTGAGATTTTACTTAATAGTATTTCAGCAAATAGAAATAGTTTAGTATTAACTATTAAGAAAACAGCTTTATATATATTTACAATTTAAAGGGGGAAAAAATAGTAAAAACCTTATTTAAAAAAAAGTTTAGAGATTTTAAGGTCAGCACTTTTGTTATCTTCATAACTGAAGATGTAAAAGTGCTAAGTCTGCAAATTTCTTCTCATATCATAGTTTGAATATCTGTAATGATTTTCGAATCTTTGTGTAATTTTACTAGTCATAGCTGCAAATAAGTCTTCTTTGTATTTGGTATGGAGGCGAGTTGTAGGGTAACGTCTTCGTAAGTTATATATAACTTTTAAATTTTTATTCTGAATAATTTTAAGTTTTTTTAAATATTTTTTAGGGCATTTTGCTGTCCATATTTGGCATACGTATGTCATTATTGGTCTAACACACATTCTGTACAGCAAAATCTTGTTTTTGTGATTTAGAGTTGATTTACGATTTAGAAGTGGGAATAGGGCCTCTCCGCATCTGATAACTTTTGGTACATGATTGCAGAACGTCGATTTTAAAGGTACGTTTCTTATCTAATACAATCTACAAGTATTTAACTTCGTCTAAAAGGTTTACTCCTAAAAAAGGTTTACTATGCGTTTAGGTGATTTGTTAAATGGGAATAAGATTGCTTGTGTTTTACATTCATTCATTTTTATTTTCCATTTAGCAAAGTAGTTTTTAGCGTGAATAAGAGCTGCCTCCATTCTTTTTACTACAGCGTTTGAGACTTTTCCCGTTATTAGAAGAGCTTGAAATCCGATATTTTTTTTTTTAATACATTTATTTATTTATTGTATCTTCAATTATGAACTAACAATAAGTATTCAAATCTTAAATCTAAAATATAAGTATTAGGCCCGACCACTGCCGGACATTAACTTAGTGATAGTTATAAATAATACATAAGTAGTGATAATCAAAAAAAGAGAAAAAAAAATATTTTCAAGCAGTCCCATCTGGAGTGTTGAGTATAAGAGCCCTTGTGTCCTTCTTTTTCAAGCGGATGTGGCCAGTAAAATTCAAGATGTTACGAGCAAGCGGATTAGGATGTGACTCGAGTTTTGTTAAATATTTGCCTGCATATTTTGCTATTTCTTCAATCACTTGTGGCATATTCAAATCACGATGTAGATTTGAGTTTTTGATGTACCATGGAGCCGATGTTATCAAACGTAAAATTTTGTTTTGCCTTCGTTGGATTCTCTCGACGTTAGAAGCTGAAGCAGTGCCCCATAACTGAATTCCGTAGCACCATATTGGCTTCAAAAGCGACTTGTATAATAAGAGTTTGCAGTCTAGGCTGAGTATTGAATTTCTACCAATCAGCCAATATATCTGAGTTAGTTTAAGTTTCATTTGTACTAGCTTTGAGTCAATATGGTGTTTCCATGTAAGTCGTCGATCAAGGTGTATACCAAGGTATTTTACATGTGAATGCTGAGGAATAACTTGATTGTTGATTCGAATTGGGGAACAAGTATCTTGTAATGTTTATAAAAAATCTGCCTACCCGGTTATGCCGGCGCTAATGAACGCCACTGGCTCTATTAAAACTTAGGCAGATTTTATGCCTGAGCAGATGTATGCTCTTAGATTTTAGTTCTAGCAATTGAATGCTTTTAAATGAAACAGCCGATTTAAAGGCTAAGCTAAAATTGATTTTTATTACAAAAATTTCTTTCTTTTATACCTAATTAACGGAATCCTTAAAACTAGAATAATACAATAATATTTAATAATTGTTGCTTTACAAAAACGGGTAGTTATTTGTTGTAACAAGTATTATTTATTATTATTATTGTTTTGAGTTAAAATTGAGTGACATTCCTATGGGAAAGTGCACATACTAAATTGTGATATTAGGGTGACCATAGGGGTACACTACACCCTACCCCTTAAGAAAAATTTTACAATTTTATGTTTCTTAAAATTCAAAATTTTTTTTTTTTTTTTTTTTTTTTTTTTTTTTTTTTTTTTTTATAGATATATATATAATTTTACAATTATAACCAATATTTTATACTAATATTTTTTTAAATTATTATTATGTATTTCTTTTAACTTACTTCCTAGATCTATGACAGAGTTTACTCCTTTAGTTTGTACTATTCTATATGGACCATGGTATGGTGGTTGATTCTTTTTCCTATTAAAGGTTTTTACTAAGACCATATCTCCTACATTCAAATTTAACGGATTAAATTTTACACATTGTTCAATGCGTTTCTTTTTTGATATCTCCAGTAACTCTTTTGCTTTTTGCAACGAAAATTTTAATCTAGCTTTCAATTCTTTCGAATAATTATCTATATTATAGATTGGTTCAAAATTCAATAAGTTTTCATTAGGCAAGTTTGGTAATCTACCGAATATCAACTCGTATGGAGTGTAGTTTGTGTCTATATGCGGTGTTGTGTTATACGCAAAACAGAAATAAGGTATCCAATGGTCCCATTCATTATCTTTACAGAAGCCTAAGAGAAATTCATTCAGTACCCTATGACTTCTTTCAACTGATCCAAGAGTTTCATGGTGGTATGGAGTGCTGAAAATCTGTTTTATTTCCAGTAGCTTACATACTTCCGCCATTAACTCGTTTACGAACTCGGTACCTCTATCTGACTTAAGAACTTTGCAGTGCCCGTATCTTAAAATCAAGTTTTCTACAAGAGCCTTTGCAACGGTCTTAGCATCCTTCGTCTCAATGGGGCATGCAATAATATACTTTGTTAAATCACACTGTATTGTTAGTATGTATCTAAAATTATTTGAGAATCTAAGGGGACCCACCGTGTCTATTGACACTGTTTCGAAACTAGTCCCTGGCGTATCGGTTAGTGTTAGCTTTTCTTTGGTGTGTTTCGTTTGCTTGTTAATTTTGCATTCTTTACAATTTAATATATGCTGCTTAATCATCCTACCCATATTCTTCCATATGTATTTTTGTTTAAGTTTTAGCGTCGTTTTCCTGACACCTAAGTGTCCTCCTATAGTTGAACTATGGTACTCATTAATGAGAGTATCCTGTACTTTCCTATCATATACCCTTACTGGTTCTTTATATATTAGTATTCTTAAATTTGCTTTATTTTTACCTCTTAATGCGTTGAACGTGTCTTTAAACTGTTCCTTTGTTACTAATTTGAAAATTTCATCATGAGCATTTAATGCTAGCTCTTTTACATTTATTGATAGTAATTTCAATAGTAGCTTCTCCAAATACAGCTTTGTGTTTATTGGATTATCACCACATCTCACTACAACTTCTAAATCACTTGCTACAATTTGAGGTGTTTTAATTTTACTCATTATTTCAAACCTAAGTTTTTTCATCGATTTAATGTCTGAGATTGAAGTACATTCCCAAATAAAAAGTTGATCAGGCTCTTTACTGGAGATGCCACCTCTATGCTCGACATCTTTTTGTACATCATGTTTATTTTTCATGTTTCTAGTCATCACTAATATATCATTACGCTTTTGTAAATTTTCGGTAGGGATTAACGTTTTTAATGCTTCGCTGTCCAATACTATCCTTGACAACGCATCTGCATTGCTATTCATCTTACCTTTCTTATACGATATTTCGAAATCGTAGTCACATAAATCCAACCTAATTCTAGTCATTTTTGATGATGGATTTTTGTGAGAAAATAACGATACCAAGGGTCTATGGTCTGTCACTACGTAGAATTTTCTACCATAAAGGTACGGACGGAAAAAGTTTATAGCCCAATGTATAGCTAACAGCTCTTTTTCTATAACTGGCTTGTTTATATCATGCTTACTCAACGATTTGCTCGCATACGATATGGGCATATCTGACCCAATTTCACCTTGTGATAGGACTGCTCCAAGCGCATAATTAGATGCATCGGTAGTTAATATAAACGGTTTCCTAAAATCAGGATATTGGAGTATTGGTGGATTGATTAATTTTGATTTTAATGTTTCAAAAGACTTTTGACAACCTTCGTCCCACCTAAAAACAGTATTTTTTTTTTAACAGTTTATTTAAATTTCTAGCTATTTCAGCAAAGTTTTTAACGAAACGCCTGTAGTAATTACAGAACGCTACGAAACGTCTGACTTCATCTACATTTTTGGGAACTGGATAGTTTTCTATTACTTCGTGTTTAGCAGGGTCGGTACGTATACCCTTATCAGTTATAAGGTGACCTAGATAAACTACTTCTGTTTTCAAAAAACGACATTTACACGTATTCAGTTTTAAATTATACTGCCTCAATTTTTCAAAGACTTTTATCAAGTTCTCGTGATGGTGTTGAATACTACAACCAAAAACAATAATGTCATCGACATACAAAAACGCTTCTGCATCTAAGCCGCTCAATGCAATTGTAAGCATCCTTTGAAAACTATTTGACGATATCTTCAGTCCAAAGGGTAACCGAGTAAATTGAAAATGACCATTCCTGGTAGAAAACGATGTAATCGGTCTTGATTCTTTATCCAAACCGATTTGATGAAATGAACTGGTCATATCCAGTGTAGAAAAATATTTTGCCCTACCTAATTTGTCTAGGACATCTTCGATTCTTGTTAGAGGAAACTTGTCGCTTACTATTTTTTCATTTACTTTCCGGAAATCAACTACTAATCTCCATTTCTTCGTGTCATTTGCTGATTTTTTCGGTATTACCAATAACGGAGAATTGTAAGGACTCACAGATGGTTCAATGATACCATCTTCTAACAATTTATTTACCTGTTTGTTTATTTCGCTCATTTGTGACTCAGGTAGTCTATAAGGTTTTATGTAAACAGGTGAAGAATCTGTCATCTGAATGTTTTGACTATAAAAATTATTTGTTGTTAATTTGTCACCATCAAGGTGGAATACATCATTATATTCTGTAACTATGTTTTTTAAGGACTGCCTAGCTAATGGATCTATAGATTCGATATTTAAATCTTCTAAAACTTTTTGTACTCTGCCTTTACTTGTATTGATATTGTTGCCGCAATTATATATATTGTAATTTGATAATGGCTTCGTTTCTAACTTCAAATCTTTCAAAACTACATCTTTGTCAGTTGTATTCAACAATTTTATGTGTTGTAGTCCTATTGATGGTATAATGCTATTCCCTACAAAAATTCCCGGACATAATTCTTTGTTCAAAACAATGCTTTCCTGACTTATACATATGTTGACTGGTGTTATCAGTTCTGAGCGTGCTGGTATACATATTTCAGTTTTATAAACGCGTTTTGGGGTAATCGGTAAAATAACTTCTTCATCAGCTATATTGAAGGTTAACGTGTATGTTTCAAAATCAATTTTGCATTTATATCTTTCTAAAAAGTCTCTACCAATGATTCCATTAGTATTGATTGGAAAATTATCTTCAACTATGTGAAATTTGTGTGTTATCGGCTTATTATCGAATTCTAAAGTTAGATATGCGGTGCCAAGACTTTCAATCGTATCTAAAGTAATACCACTTAGTGATGATATGTTACGTTCATTTATGTTTTCTATATTACCTCGCTTGCAAATAGAAATATCTGCTCCAGTGTCTACCAAAAACTTAAGCTCTTTATTTATGGTACTGCAAGTTATTGTTATCGAATTATCAGTGTTATTTGAAATTTTGAAACATTTTTGCCCTCCTGGATAACAATCTTTGCTATCCGGCGCTATTAGTTTCCCTGGTTATGTCTGCCATTACTGGGTCTATACGACGAATTGTTCCTGTTATTATTATTTCTATTTGAGGAATTCATATTATTATCATTACTTCTTGTTGCAAAGTTTCTATTCGCATTATTACCACTATTTCTGTACCTATTATTGCTATTGTTACTATTGCTGTCGCCATATCTATTGCGATTGTAATTAGCATTATTATTATACAATCCATTATTATAATTGTTGCTATTTCTGTTACTATATTGGTTTGGGTATCCCTGACCTCTGTACCCTGTATAATCCCCATACACTCTTTGCGAATTGTACATACGTTCATTATCACGCCTATTAATTCTAAAAATACTATTATCATTTGTTTGCATATTTCTTTCCACTGTAATACATTTCTCTGCAGCTTCACTGAGAGTTTTTGGACTACTTGCTACCAATATATTTTTATATTCCACATTAACACCTTTTATAAACACATTTAAGGCCATATTTTCACTCATTTTAGATATTGCGTTTTTTGTTTCCTGCGATGGATTTGCTATTGCCTTAAGTTCAAAATTGCTCAATTGTTCTGACAACAATGCAACTTTCTCTCTAAAGGCTGATATACTCAAATTTTCTTGCCTTATTGATCCTAATTCACTTAAGACTTGTTGCAGAGTTCTTGGGTTCGGGTACGCATCAACCAACAACTTCTTCAATTCATTAAACGTAGTAGGTCTGTTGGAACGTCCCAAAACACTCCTGACATTTGCAGCTAATTTAAAGTTATAGACATACTTTATGAATATCTCTCGGTCTTCTGTTCTTAAAATATCATGCAATAACTCTGTATGCACTATAAAGTCTTCTAACACCTCATATGAACCTTTAAAAACGTTAAGGTTTTTGCCCACAACTCCAATATCGAATTGTGCCATATTAATAATTTCCGTTGCAACACTTGCGTCCGAATTATCTGTTAAATCTGTACTTTCTTTAGTACTTATATTTTCCACTAAGTTCAACACTATTGTGTATAATTCATTAAATTTGATTATAAACGATTTGGTCCCTTCTTCCTGCAAACGACTACAAATATTGTCAATTTCTAATTTAATTTCAATTAAGCGCGATAATTTTTCAATTTTATAGTTAGAGGAGTAAATTCTGTCTTTGCTCTTTTTTATGTTCTTTTCTAATTTTTCTAATTCAATATAATATTGTTTTAATTCTTCCATCTAAAATTATATTAACTTATGTTTATTAAAAGTTAAGCAGTTGTGCGATTTCAAATCATAACTTATGTTATAGCATATATTATGGCAAAAATATGTGAATCAAATAGGTAACACTGAACTTTTTTTTGGGTAAACTTTACAACACTACTAATTCTTTCGATTTGGTAGCACTTATTTCTCAACATCTGTGATTGACATTTGTGTTCTTATTAATGCTTCTTCGTGTTATTAGTAATTTTTGTTATAGTTTTCTTATTGTGTGTTTATTTATAAGGAAATTTATATATTCATGAAATTAAATTTATATATTCATGAAATTAAATTAAAAATAAATAAAAAAAGTAATGGTGTTTTATTATTTGTGTTTGCGGTGTTCCGCCATCTGCTCCTCCAGTGCAATAATCTGCTGCCAAATTTCTGACGCACGTTGCCAAGATGGTGGTGGATCAGCCTCCACAACAGCTCTGAGTGCGGCCAGCTTCTTCCGCAAGCGGACAATTTTACCACCTCTTCGGTGCCGTGGCCTTTGGATACGGGGAATCGCAGTAAGTGCCTCTTCTTTTTTTCGTACTTGCCTTCTGCGGTATTCTTCTATCGTCAGTGGCTTTGGGCCTGCCTTCAACGGTGTGGCCGTATATGAGGGAGCTTGTTGGTCCTTGCCTGCAGGTTTGTATTCTTCTACAGGGACATCTTTGTCATTATTTGGCAGGATCGCCATGTAATGTTTATAAAAAATCTGCCTACCCGGTTATGCCGGCGCTAATGAACGCCACTGGCTCTATTAAAACTTAGGCAGATTTTATGCCTGAGCAGATGTATGCTCTTAGATTTTAGTTCTAGCAATTGAATGCTTTTAAATGAAACAGCCGATTTAAAGGCTAAGCTAAAATTGATTTTTATTACAAAAATTTCTTTCTTTTATACCTAATTAACGGAATCCTTAAAACTAGAATAATACAATAATATTTAATAATTGTTGCTTTACAAAAACGGGTAGTTATTTGTTGTAACAAGTATTATTTATTATTATTATTGTTTTGAGTTAAAATTGAGTGACATTCCTATGGGAAAGTGCACATACTAAATTGTGATATTAGGGTGACCATAGGGGTACACTACAATCTCTTCGCAGGGTAAATGTTACCTGAACACACTTTTGCTCGTTTACCTTAATTCTCCATAATTTTAACCATAGTTCCAGTTGACTAATATGTTCTTGTAGATATCGGGAAGCCTCATGAGGATTTTCGTGCATACTAAGGCAGGCTGTATCATCGGCAAACGTAGATGTATGGATATTACTGCTCAGTGGCATATCACAAGTATAAATCAAATACAAAACTGGCCCCAGTATGCTCCCCTGTGGCACACCGGATGATATAGTTTCGGGCACACTCATGAATTCTCCTTCCACAACCGTGAACTTCCGGGTAGTAATGTAACTTGCTAATAAATTCACCAAATTTGTTGGTAGATATGATTTTAATTTTAAAATTAGGCCGTCATGCCACACTTTATCAAATGCCTGCGAAACGTCAATAAACAGTGCAGAACAGTACTTCTTTTCTTCAAATGTTCTTCTTATACATTGAACCAATCTATGCGTTTGTTCAATGGTGCTATGCTGACTTCTAAAACCAAACTGATGGTCTGGGATGCATCCACTACTAATTAGAATTGGGGACAATTTTGACATGAGCAGTTTTTCGAAAAGTTTTGACATTGTTGATAGCAGACTTATTGGCCTGTATGATTCTGCCTTGGTCAGATCTTTGCCTGGCTTTGGAATCATTTTAACTTTGGCATGCTTCCAGCTGTGGGGATAATACTCTAGTCGTAAAATGGCATTAAAAATGAATAACATGATTCTAAATGCAATACTAGGCAATTTTATTAGCATTTGGTTACTAATTCCATCAATACCCGGTGCTTTCTTCGGGTTGAGTTCAGCAATTAGATTTTGTACATCACACATTTTAAATTTTATGGGTCGAGGGGGTAGCACAACTACACTCGGGAAATCAACAACACCAGTACATGTGTTTGGGGTAAATACGGATTTTAAATGCTTTGCAAACAAGTTACCTTTTTCAATATCACTCCTGGCCCAAACTCCGGTAGAAGTGCGCAGAGGTGGTTTAAACTCAACGGGTGTTTTAATTTTTTTCGCAGCGCGCCACAAAGAGTAATTAGATGCTGGTGTTACGTCGAGATTTTCCAGATAGTTTTTAAGAGATGCAGTTTTTTCATATGCAAGCAGTTCTTGGAGTCTTTTAGTGCACTCTTTTAATCTAATTTTATTTTGGGGTGATCTGTGCTGTTGCCACTCTCTTCTAGCTCTTCTTTTTGCACATACGAGATGTTCAATATCTGTAGAATATATTCTGTTAAACCCAGTCTGCGGATGGGAGGAAGTGGCATGTTCAGCTGCCTGCTTAATGTTTTCGTTAAGATTAGCAATATTAGATTCAATATCGTCATGAGTTCTAAGCTTAATGTTTTCAGTGCAATGAGTACTAAGATATTTTTTGAATCGCAGCCAATTAACACGACTGACCATTTTCACATATGGGTGAGGTAGAGCACTTCTCAGTGGGCTACAGATTGTAACGATCGTGGGAGAGTGATCGGACGATAGATCTAGGGAAGCTTCAACATGAATTAATTCCCTAGAAATATTTTTCATGACGCCAAAATCTATATAAATATTGAATATAAAATTGGGGAATACACCGATCCTTGAGGTAAACCTGCTAGTATTTTACGTTCAGTAAAGTATTTATCATCAATTCCTTTCTTTTAAAAAACTTTTTTTTAACTTTTGTAGATTTATTGGCTAGCCCAACAAATGCAGCTTATATATTAGCCCATCTTGCCATATAGAGTCAAACGCTTTTCAATATCCAGCAACACCACTCCTGTATTTTTCGATTAATTTTGTTGTGCTGTATCAGTGATGCCAGAATTCTTTCAACAATAATGGCTAAATGTAGACAAAGAAATGGCAAAAAAAAGCGCCATCGAATGCAAAAGACATGATTTTAAAGTTGTTCAGTATTTAAATTTTTTGGTTTCTAATCCATTCCTTGTGAAAGTTTTGTTTGTACCCAAAAAAAAAACTTTACCTACTAGAATGCAAAAAAGTGTATGTACTCCCCAGTCGTAAGTAATTACAATTTGATTGAAAAACCCATTATTTTTGTTTGAGAAGTTTAAAAATTATGCGGCACCCTATACTTTTTGCCTACAAATATCCAAAAGTTAATACATTACTAATTGTCTAAAAGTAATCAATCAATAAATTTTCCTTACAAATATGGAACATTTAGTAGATTACTTTTTGCCTAAAATTATTCAAAAGCAAATTGGCAATTTTTTCAATAAAAACAAATAAAATGCTGCAACATAATTATAAAACTTTTAATTTTTTGGGATTTTTAAAAATCATAATTTTATAATGAAAATAAATAAATACGTATATTGAATAATATGTGAAAAAGCTTAAATTTTTTAATAAACATTATAGTAAACCAAAGTTGTTTGATTGTTTCCGATGCTCATTTTCATGATCAATAAATATTTCATTATTAATTGGAAAGTACTAATACTACAATAAGTACATTCACACAATGATATGATATATGATATGATGAGCCAGAAAATGGCTAAATTGGCATCACTATGCTGTATAAAGTTTACAATTCTTTGAACCTTTTGTATTGTTGAATGTTTTTTTCTGAATCCGAATTGTTCTTCTGTATGATGCCATTACTTTCTGTGAACTGGCTCAGTCTATCTAGAATTATTTTTTCAAATATTTTATCTAGAATATTTAGCATACTGATTGGTCTATAGTTTTCTGAAAATTTTTAATATTTAGCTGATTTTAAGATTGGTGTCATACCAGGTCATCTTTGCAATCTCACAAATTTTAGGAGAGTAGCAATTTTTTTAAACACCAATTAAAAGTTTTTGTAATTAGGTCAAAAAAGTTGTCTGACAAATTTTTAATATGATGGTATTAATTTAATCGATGCGCGGAGCTTTTGAACTTTTAGTTGTATTAACGTAGTGTTGTACCTTATTTCTTGTAGTTGTCAGTTGCTGAGAGCTATTTATTATAACTTGATTGTCCAACCATTTTATATGGTTTATTACGTTTCGATCAAGTCTAGATCTGATACTGTTTGTGGAACTGTGTACTTTTTCAAAAACGTCGGCTATAATATTAGCTTTTTCATAACTTCAATGAAAAACAGCGCCATCTATTGTTAGACTTTCACATATGTTCCGTTTACCCTTAATTGCTTTTGTCAGCTTCCAGAATTTCTTATTGCCTGCTGGCAACATCTGCAAAAACAAAAAACCAGCTTTTGTTTTTGTCTTCTTTAATATGATAATCTATAAACAAAGTCAGCTGTTTTGTCGCCGATTGGGATTTGTTTCGAGGATTCTTCAATAATATAGGTAATTTTTTCTAAGAGTGATTCGATATTTAACTCGGCGAGAATTGCTGTTTGTAAATTATTATTCTTAGGCTGAGTTTACATCTGGTTTTTCTTATGTGTCATTTGCCTACAAAAGCGTAACCAACTAATTTCTAATGAAAAACTGTTTGATTCAGACATGTATTTATTGATTTAAAAAGTTTGCAATCATGTTGGATTCTATAATATTGTCTATTAATTATGTATGAAACTCTTTCACTTAATAAATACATGTCTGAATCAAACAGTTTTTCATTAGTAATTAGTGGTTACGTGTTTTTACGCTTGTTTGGCACATGGCACACAAATGCAAACCCGATCTTAGTCCCATTATCCACCCATTTTCTTATTTCTTTCCAGTTCACTGCTTTATATAAAGGAATTTGCATTCTGTGTTCAGTAATTCTGCCAAAAATATTGCAAACTATAGGTACATGATCTGACTTGAGCATATTTGGGATGGTTTGAATATGTGTAACATCTGAAGTTGAGTTTGAAAGCAGAATATCTACAACGGATGATTGTGTGGATAGTACATTCTGACTATATATAGTAAACGTATCAGGAGAGTGCACATAATATTGTGAGGCTAGTTGATGGTTATATAGGCTGTTGCCTGCTGAATTGTTTTGCAAACAACCCCAGCTAATGTGCTTGGCATTAAAATCACCAAAAATAAAGAATTCAGTGGTTGACTCAGTTATTTTGCCCAGGTCATTAACAAAGCTTAAAGTGTATTTCGGACAATAGTATTGAAATATTTTCTATTGTCGAAGTTTTGTTTTAGAAACTCGTTCATGTGGAATCGAAGCCTTTGTGGCTATAAGAACACCTCCACCATGTGTTATTCGATCTTCTCGATATACTTTATAGTTTGCAATTTTGAATTTGTGTGTTGCTTTCAAGGACGTTTCATTAATTAATATAATATCAATTTGGTTTTCATTTACAAAATGCTCTAATTCTAGTATGGACGTTGCGTTTGTTATGCCTTGTGCATTAAGGAATTTCCGCAGTTTCACTCCGTATTTCTTTTCAAACGATTGCATATGTCAATTTTCACTTTTGAACCATGAAACTCATATTCTTCTCCTTGAAAACAGTCTTGTGAAAGCAAAACGCAGCAAAAAAATAAAAAAAATAACTATTCCATTTCCAAACCATCGGATGCTGGAGCACTTACTTTGTATCAGCGATCCCATTAGGATACGAAAGATAAATTTTTCGTATCCTTTGATGACTTCATGTAACATGAATCATGAATCTGTACGCAAAATTTACAGAAATAAAATATTAAACCTTCTGTCTCTGATAAGGTTTTTTAATGTTATCATTTTGTTATGAATACTAAAAAAAAGTTACAACTAAATACAAAAATAACATGTATTTTGTTGTTAAGTTTTCTAAAGCTATGTACAGACAGTTGTCAGATCTTACAATATTGTCAGTAAAATGTGCTCACAATTTTTTACAACCGTGTAAACTGGCCATTTTAGCCAGACGTTGTTGCCAGAAAAAGCATTGTCAGTCCATTGCAAGACTTGGAGCTGCAACAAATTGTCAGACATCTTACAATCGTGTGAACACATTTTAAAATTATTGCCAGATATTTGTCAGACATTTTAATATTGTCAAATGTGCGAAGTTTATGCATCTGACAATGGCGTCATTGTAAGATAATTCTTTCTATGGGCAACACTACATACGCTTAATTTTAGAAAAATATGTATTAAAAGATATGCAGAATAACCAATTGCAAGTATTTCTTTATGGCCCATAATAATTTATATTTTAACGTTTTACATTTAACACAACCACAAACAATTGATATATAACAATTTCTACCAAATGCTTTAAGTCTGGCAACACTTAACAACAGATCTGACCATTTTGCATGTGACAACCGTGTGAACTGACAATGTTCGATTGCCAGTACATTGTCAGCACATTGCCAGATCTTACAATGTTGTAATATCTGACAATCGTCTGTACATAGCTTAAGTTCTTCTGTCGTCTGCTTATTCTTTTGTATGTGATATGAAATTTTAGAAGCAAACAATAACGATCTTTTTACATCTTTCACTCCTAAAGTTAAAACCTGGTCTTAACGTTAAAACCATATACAGCTGATTTTGTATGTGCAAGTTTGATAAATTCAGGTTTTAACTCCCAAACTTTGTTCAAAATAAAATAAATCTAGTGTAGAAATACGTGTATTGTCACTGTATTTTTTCTGTTTTTCATAACATTTATTTATAACAAAACGCTCTAAAATGTAAATTATTATATACATATTTTGTAAACAAACATTTTAAAACTGTTGAACTACTTATACAAAGTGAAGAAGTGCTTGGAAATAAAGTTATAGTATATATAAAAACGCATAAAAACTTTATAGGAAGACGGATATCAGTCATATCGTGTTTTTTGCACTTTCCAGAGATCCAACGAAAAAAAAATTCGTTGTTTGCCGTCCACAAGATACTTTTTGGCGGAATTTTTTCATTCTTGTTGCTGATTCATCAATTTATAATTTTAAAATCTCTCAATTGGTATGTATTCTTAGTCACTGGCATAAACATTATTAGCTGCTTCCGGTCATTTTAACTTGTCAGGATTAAGCTTAGCACAGCGAAAACAAGGTCGCGTTTCATAAAACCACCTTAAAAACATTTTAAGGTTTTAAGTTCAAAAATTGTTTTAAGTTAGTTTGAATAAAATCATTTTGTAAAAACCATGTCAGTGTGAAAACACTATTAAGGATGTTTCAACATACGATCCACTAAATCAATGATTATTATCACATGTAATTTGGCTTAAGAAGCGTTACGAACTTTAGCCCGTTCAAATCATAAAGTATAGAAACAAATTAAGTTCGAAAAATAATAATTAAATTAACTAAAATTAATAGCCATGGACTTTTGGCAAAAATTAAAATAAATATACTTAATATTAATAAACCAAAAAAGTTTGTATTAAGTAGAACAAAAATAAGCAAATTAACTAACATGTGCATAATTAGTAAAGAATAAACGACAATGGTAAGTCTGTTGTAAATTAAAGATGGTAAATTTGGGCTTTCATTACAAAACACGTTTCATCAAAATTGAAATACGATGAATCAAAACAATTCACGTATTCCATTTGGAAGAAAGTTTCGTATATAAGACAGAAATCTACATCAACTGACACCACACACAGTGGACCAACACAGAAGAACGCTGATGATGAAGATTTAGTGGCCGTCGAAAACGGCTGGCTGTTCCGTTCAACTATGTGTTGTCAGAATAATTTACAACTAACTTTGATGTTATTTGTTCATTAATAATTATCACATGTAATTTGGCTTAAAAAGCGTTACGAACTTTAGCCCGTTCAAATCATAAAATATGGATATACATTTTATTTTAAAATTTTCAAACTAAATTTTCCTGAAATGTATTTAAAATTCTTTTTGTTAACGTGCATGAGCATGTTTAACATAAAAAAATCAGTAAATAAGCGGATCTCACTTCACTTTACTAAATACATTTATTATTTTAAAAATTTTGCAACTACATAAAATTTCTTATGACAAATAAAAAATTTAGCTATAGTTTAGTTCGAATATTGCTGAACCCTTTGGTCATTGACGTCCTTTGTAAATAATTGTCCAAATTTTGTAATTCATTTTTGCTATGTAAGGATCCTCTCTGTTTAAATATTTAATGATTCTTTGCGGAAGATAAAAGCACTTATTGTTGTTTAAAAATGCAATAACTTTGGATCCATATTGTGTAAACTTCCATTCAAAATCTAAAATCTTGTAAGGTTCATTTAAGGGAATATCATCAATGTTTGTGTATTATGATTTTATTCCTTGGGCAATGTTAATTATTTGTTGATAGCTCTGAAAACAAAAAAAAATTATTTAAATTTTATGTGTATTTCTTAAATTTTCATATAACAAATAAAAAAAATCTAATTTTATGTTAAACTTCATTCTTACCATTGTTGTTGAACGTAATTTCAAGGATCTTTGAGTAATAATAACTAAAAAGAAATTCTGATTGCTCTCTTATATACATATTTATGAGTCAATCGAACTCTCATGTTAAAAAAAACTTCTCAAGTGAGAATCTCATTCGAATTGTTCCATTTACAAAAATGACTTTGTTAAACTTTTTATGGGAAAAATATATATTCTTATATGAACTTACTTTTGTTATAGAAATATATGTGTGTATTGGAATATCCTTCCTTATTCATGTTGTGAATTATCCTTTTTTGTGGGAAAATATATGTATTGGAAATATCCTTCCTTATGGAGAAAATACATTGAACCAGAATGCCCATAAATATGCTAATTATAATGATCCTTATGGGCAAATACCCTATTCTAATTAGAATGATCCTTATGGACAAAAACACTATTTTAATTAGAATGATCCTTATGGACAAATAATTCTAACTAGAATGATCCTTATGGACAAATACACTATTCTAATTAGAATGATCCTTATGGAGAAAATACACGTGTGCCAGAATGCCCATACATATACTACTTACTATATTTTACATAGCCGAAATCAATTTGCTGGTGGTTTAGCATGTCTATATACGCATTTCATTGGCGCTTGAACCAAATCATCAATAGACTTCAACCACAAATTTTGAACACTCACAAACCTCTTTATGCAGAGACTTTCAAAAACTATACGAGAATTCAATGATTTGGTTCAAGCGCCAACGAAATGCGTATATAAACATGCTTAACCACCAACAAATGGATTTCGGCTTTTATTGTTATCCGATGGTATTCTAATTTTATAATTGAGTTCACCTGGATGTAAATTATTTGCTGGGCTTTGTATTAGGTTCAAAGCCTACTAAGCTTATTTTTTCTTTGTGATTTTCAAAAATATTATAATTTTATGTATTCTCATATAGTTTTTGAAAGTCTTTGCATAAAGTTAGTTTTATTATATTTTTACATTTGCGGAAAACGAGAAAGTTCTAAGCCCGACAGAAACAAACTCACATTCTATCATAATATTTGATGATGTTATTTGTGGAAAACAAAACACTATACTTTTGTATCGGTAGACATAAGAATATAGATTGTTTTTATTTATATCAAATATACACAAAAATCCCCAAACATCTTATACGTGATAGTCCGAATATGATTATAATATTTAAACAGGATGAAATTAATTTGCGACATATATAATGATCATGTAATTGGCAATATGTCATTTAAAGAATTTAAAAATATATGTAGTGAATGATGATGATTATAACAGAGATGATTATCAATCTAATGATAACATAACAGATCCACAACTTTCACCACTACCATCGAACAATTTGGATGATGCAATAGATTATAACCAAGGTGCTGAAACTGATTTGAAAAAATATTCATTAGGTGAAAATATAGAACTGCTCCTAAGTAATAAAATAATAGATAAAATATATGGTTTCAACATAGATGAAAATGGAAATTGGCAACATGCAAATAATGAGTTAAATTTTGATGCTGATTATTCTATTAAAATAGAATTCAACGTCGAAAATTATTCCAAAATTATTTGAATTAGTTTTTCATTCTAAGCCTTTACATTATAATAAAAATGATTTAAGAAAATACAAGGAAATTGTAATAAGTACCAATGCTCACAAACGTCAATATCAATAAAAAAAATTAAAGTAAAGGTACGCGAGCGTATAAATATATTCGTATATTACGTTTACTTATTTCATCTAAAAGTGTTGGTCGTAATAATCACAATAACGAAATAATTTCCATCATTGAAGAATTGAAAGAAGCTGATATAATATATTAAAATAAAAACGAGTTATATAAATAAGTTTGGAGAAACTTCTTTCCGAAATAATCTAAATAGTTCAAATTTAAAATTCTACAAATATAATTTACAATTGAATAACATAACAAGAGATATAGAAAAATTAGAAAATATGATTAAAACTTAATAGTTAACAAACAAACAACGTGAAAAACAATTATAATTCTCGATTAAACATTATCTAAAGGGATGGTAAAGTATTACAAGAATTAATTGCAAAAGGAATAATGAAAATGTTGAAGATATTGAAAAAGTACTGAGGAATCAAATAATTTATGCATATGGAAACTTTTCAAAGAATATCGAAGAAAGATGAAATATACTTGAGGATTTTATATTTAAATCTATGAAGCAAAATGACGTAAATGTTGAGGCTAAAAACGAAAATTTTAATATCCGAAAATTAAAGGATAAAAAGTTTATATAAATACATGATACTCGCATCTGAATGCTCAATAGTATGAACTTCGATAAAAGAGAAATAGTTGATGAACTTCATAAGCAAGCGCGAAAAAAATTTTGAAAGAAGACTGGTTATCATAAAAGGAATCGATGATTTATGGCAAGCGGATTTGCTTGAAATGGGAAACTACGCAGCATATAACAACAACCACCGTTATCTCAGTATTAGATTCATTTTCAAAAAAAGCTTGGGCTATAGCAGTGAAAAAACTGCATTCAACTATCGATTGCTATGAAAAACATTTTCATAAAAAGCAATCGTAAGCCAAAAAATTTACAAACAGATGATGGTAAGGAGTTCTTCAATAACCAGTTCCGTCACTTAATGCAATTGAACAAAATCAATCACTATTCAACATATAATGTTCTGAAAGCATCCATCATGGAAAGATTTAACAGAACTCTTAAAGGAATGATGTGGAAGGAGTTCAGTTACCAAGGAACATATAAATGGTTAAACATATATGAGGACATTGTAGAAAAATATAATCATACTTATCACAGAAGTAAATTCATTAAATGAAAAGTTTTTATTGGATACAGCTTACAACAATTTAAAAGTATTTACAACACCAAATTACAAAGTGAATGATAATGTTAGAATAAGTAAATACAAACATATATTTGAAATTGGACTACTGAAGTATTTAAGGTTAAAAGAATAAAAAATACTAACCCTAATACATATATATTAAAAGACTATAAAGCACAAGAAATTAAAGGTGGGTTTTATGAAACTGAGTTAATGAAAACTCGATTAACAGACACTTATTTGGTTGAAAGAGTTTTGAAAATAAAAAGGAATACAATTTTTGTTAAATGACTTGGTTTTTCTTCAGAACATAATTCTTTGATTAATATAAATAGTGAATAATAATAAAAACTGTGAAAATTTTTAGAATTAATTTACTCATTCATGAACCACTAAAATGTCAATTACATTAACTTTAAACGGAGACTCTTCGCATCTTGTTGCAAACTATTTTCCGCCAATTTAACTAAATGAAAAATATGTTTGCGTCTTAATTAGCTTTGATACATATCATTCAATTCCAAATGTAGATGATGAAAACAATTTATTTCATATTGGAAATGATGAAATAAAAATCCCAGTTGGGTCATATGAATTAACTGACACAGCTGAACTACTAAAAATTATATATCATGACATGAATCCAACCGGTTCTCTTGATGTACGAGCAATCTATAATTCACTACAAACATGTATAAAAAGCACTTCTGATTAATTTTATTTTAATAAAAAATCCTCAATTGGATCATTATTAGGCTTTCGTAGAAAAGTACTACATTACAGTAGAAAAGGAATAGAACATTACTCCGATAAAACGATAGATATAACCAAAATTAATACAGTAATCGTTGAATGCAATATTGTATGCGGTTCGTATGTAAACAACATGTCTACACATATTTTACATCAGTTTTCGCTTAACGTTAGTCCTGGATATAAAATAACAGAGATTCCAACCACTGTAATATATTTAACTGCAAATTCAAGAAAAATAAATAATCTAATTTTAAAATTTGTTGACCAAGACGGAAACGTAATAAACTTTCGCGGTGAAAAAATTACAATACGATTGCATTTAAAGCCTATTAACGAATGATAATATACAACAAAAGTGATCTTTTTAATGATTTAACATTTATTCAATCACCATCAGCTAACGTTTTAAATAAAACTAATCAAAATTTTTTAAGAAATTTAAGATTTAAATTAATATATTAAAATTATTTACGTAGTTTAACTCAAAGAAAAGAAACAAATGAGTAGTATAATTAATATATTGCAAAAGCCTCAACTAGAAAATTCAATTATCAAGACAGAGTACCACAGTTACACATCATATCTACAGTCATTTAAAAATAATGATGAAATTTGTATATCAATTAAAAATCAAGATTTGTATGTTTTACCAAGTGAATGTTTTCTATATATCAAAGGTCTTGCAACAGAGGAGGATTCAACAGTTTCTACATCCATACGTCTCTTAAAAAATTGTATGGCACATCTATTTGATGAAATTCGTTATGAAATTAATGGTATAAAAATTGATCGCACAAGTCATTTTATTAATAATATTATTTTTTACTGTTTTTATGGGGAATTTTTACAATTTAAGTTTAAAATTTGTTAACGCACTAATAATCCCAAAATTATTATTTTACTTATTCAGTAAAATATTTGTTTAATAAAATACATTGAAATTGATTATTGAGGGGTTTAGCTGGATCCTATGCGCATTTCACTGTTGCTAATGCAGATCATCAGGGAACCTTTACCCAAAGCTTCTTAGAACAACTAGAGTTATTATATTATAAACTTTCATTTAAACAAATGAGAAACTCAACAACAAATAACAAAGTTGAAACAAGAACTCAATAATCAACATGTTTTTTATTTTCTTTCTTTACCATTACTACATTGGCTGCCTTTTTTCAGCTTCAAATTGTAGATATAAAGAGTACACCTATCAATCGATTTACACGATAGATGCGTTCCTGAAAAGATCGTGTAAATCGAAATAAAATATTTTTGTATGAAAAATCGTGTAAATCGAAAAAAAGAGCCAAATACGAATAATTTAAAATATTTTTTTAGCAAATTCATTTATTTAAACGTTAAAAATAACGAAAAACAAATACATATGTAAATTATAAATAAAATAATAATATAATAAAATATACATATGTATACATACTAAAAAAAAATCATATCTTTGAATTCATTAAGTTACATGTATTAAAAAAAGTACAATATTTTTCGTAAAGCAAAATAAACCTTATTTATAAACAAACTAGTATTTGGCAGTCTATAAAAAGAAATACATATGTATGTATAAATATTTTTAATAATAAAACACACATCAGTTATCAGATTCAATCAGTTCTTCATCACTCTCTTCTACTACTAGTCGTATCTGTTTAGTGGGTGACATATCGTTTTCATCACTAGATAATGTTATATTTGTTTCTGGATCTGTAGTTAATATATTAGATATAATATCGGTTCGTGGAGATTTTGAAATGTAATTTGTTATTAATGCTTGTGTCGATTTATTGTTTAAGTCCTTGTAAACCTCCCGACATTGGGCTAAGCCCTGTGTTATATATCGCTGGAAAGCAAGGGCTCTTTCAATGTTTGGATCATTTTTTAAAAAATGATTTCCCAACTTTCGACCTATCTCAAGTCCTTCACTAATATTTTTGGTTGTTAGTGGTATTGGTTCAGCCAGTCCTTCATCGCAATCACTGTCGTTTTCTTCGATCAACATTTCTACTAAATCTTCAACATCAAGTTCTTTATTTGTCATCAATTCTTCAATATCAAGTGCACTAAAGTCATTAAAACCTTATCCTCCCACCGTACGTGCCATATCGACTATCTCAGAATATTCATCATCCAAGGATTGAGAGGACATACTATTTTCTCCTGCATCTGGCCATAAATTTTTCCAACAACCTTTGAGTGTTGATTGTTTAATTGCATTATAAGCCAATGTGACATTTTTGACACAGTCTAACAAAGTATATTTTTTCCATGCATTGATTACTGATAAAGATTCATCATTCTCTATTATATCTAAGATATACTTGAACGATTGCTTGATATATAACGCTTTAAAAGTTGAAATTATTCCCTGGTCTAAGGGCTGCAACAAAGAAGTAGTATTTTTTGGAAGAAATATAACTTGCACATTCTCGTGTTGCAAGTCTTTTGGATGTCCAGGTGCGTTGTCAATAGCTAAAAGCACTTTAAATGGCAATCCTTTTTTGTTCAGATACCGTTTTGCATCTGGAACAAATATATTATGAAACCAATCACTGAACACAGCGGCTGTAACCCATGCCTTTTTATTGGCCATCCAATAAACGGGTAAGTTATCTTTATTTAATCCTTTAAATGCACGTGGTGTTTGCGATTTGTTTATGACTAAAGGCTTCATAATATGATCGCCAGAAGCATTGGAACAAAAAAGTATTGTTATACGATCTTTAGCAGCTTTGTATCCACTTGCAGATTTATTAGCCTTTGAAATAAAAGTCCTCTGAGGCATTTTTTTCCAAAACAGGCCCGACTCATCTGCATTAAAGGCTTGGTCAGGAACGTATGATTTAGCAGCAATAATTTCAGCAAATTTTTCAGGATATTCTTTGGCTGCATTAGTGTCAGCGGAAGCTTGTTCTCCTTTTAATTTTAGATTATGTAAGGAATTTCTTTGCTTAAATTTTTCAAAACCATCCTTTACTTGCAGTAAAGGCTGACTTATTTGAAGTTGATGATGTAGATGGTAGCTGATCATTAAGTTTTTCATGAATTTTTAAAGCTTTATTAATTGTTGCTTCACAAACAGATGTTTTATTTTGTTTTGGAAATTTTGATATCCTATTTTTAAATTGTCCTTTTTGGTTAAGAATTTTTGTAATTTCCATATAAATGAAAAAAGTAATAAAACATATGCTCAATTCACAACCTATTGTGAGTGTAGTAGGTCGTTAAGCTATACAATAGTTGTAAAATGTTGTAGGTAATTTCCATAGAAAAGTTTGCTACGACACCTACAACATTTTCCCTATGTTTCATGACTGTTGTTGTTGTCAGGAATACATAAGCTTATAAAAGTGCTAATATTTTTTTATTACACTTGCCTTAATTTTTCTTCATTAAATAGATAAAAATTAGTGCAATTATATATGCAAATAAATAAAAAAAAATTGCGAAATGATGAAAATTAACAAAGAGCTACTAATAGCAGGATGATAACAAAGTCTAATAATGTTTTAAAACCTTCAAAATTGTGAGGACGCTAAAAACAATGCAAGAAACCCTTTTTATTGCGAAATTGGCAAAGTTTTAAACAAGCCATAATATAGGTTAATAATCGCTTAAACTGTAAGGAATGCAACAAATTCGGCAAGAATCGCGAAAATTTAGTAAATTTGCAAAAACTTATTAAAACTCGGGATGGTGTTTTTTTAAATCGGCAAAACTGCCAAGAATCTCCAGACATGTAGAGTCGCTTTTATCGCGATCTTTGCAAAAAATTGCTAGAAGTTGCGAAATTTCAAACAAGCCATTATATCGATTAAAAATAGCCAAAAATGTAAGGAATGCAAAAAAACCAATAAAAATCGCGAAAATTCGCAAAAAGCTACTAACAGCGGGATGATAACAAAGTCTAGTATTCTTTAAAAATCGGCACAACTGTTAGAAAACTGAAAGCATGCAAAAAGTCGCTTTTATAGCGAAGTACACAAAAATTCGCGAGAAGTTGCAAAATCGGAAGCAAGCTGGAATAAGAGTGAGTCTTCTTCAGAGTCGCCTGAAATGTTTTGATTTTTTATGAAATTGTAATTTTCCTTATTTTTTAATTACCCGAACCCACCGTTAACATTTCTGCAGTATATTTTTCGCATTATGCCGATTGTTTTTTTTGCTTTTATTAATTTCAAACTATTTTCGTTATTTTTCTTTTTTTTCTTCTTTTTAAATGTTCTACATTATTAAAAGTCTAACAACACCTACAACAGACCGTTCACAACTACCGCAGTTGTAGCTAATACAATCTACATGAGGTTGTGAATTGGGTAAATAACTAATAGGAACGTATCACTTGTAAGTGAACAAAATATAAAAAAAATGCAATTTTACATTGATCCTTATGGTGCACATTGGCCCCGAAACCCCATAAACCCACTAATCACTTTGGTTGTTCTCAAAAACATGTACATAGTTTTTTTTAGCAAGAATGATACACTACAAGATTACGCCAATCGGAGAGTTTACCGTTAGACGTGACGTCACATGTCTATTGTAAGAGTTGCCATAAAGACTGGGAAAAATCGAATGAAAGACTTAAAGCCTAACTATAGGAATCTAAGAAATTTAAGCAAAGAAATCGCAACAATCAATTCTATTCTACTATTTTATTTTCCCTTATTTTCTATTGAGAGTTTCTTTTGATTTTTGAAATTTTACTTGTTTTATTAATTTTAATAATTAATTTTGAATTTTGTTATTTATTTAATATTTTCTGTGTGAATTCATAACACCAAATCGAAATATACCAAAACTAAAGTCTCTAACTATTATATATTTTTAAATAGCTATTATCTAATACAGAGTAGTTCATACTGAATTTGTTTATTGAGTAAAATGGTAGTATTTTTATCAATTTTCTTCAAAATTTTAGAAAGTAAATTTGTTAAATTTTAAAACATCAAAAATGGTAGATATATCATTTTACCAGGTAAACAAATAACACATTCAGTGTGAACGGCTCTAATATTTTTTTCGCATAACTCCCTTCCACCACGTACATTATACAAATTACAAAAGGAATGACAAATTTACGTATTCGCACATTCATAAAAAGTATGTGTGTTACTATGTATGTATATTCATACAAACATAACATCTTCACATACGCATAGCGGTCAAATTATAAAAAAGTTTAAATTTTCCATCAAAAAAGGTTCTTACAAATACTTTTGGTTACCTTCTGACAACACACACGCGTTATTATAAAGAAAAAACACATTAAAAACTGAACTGCTTAAAAGTCGAATATTAAAAAAGTGTAAATACCTACAACAAAAACAATATTGTTTTGTCTTCTTGTTCGTAAGTACCAAGGCATATCAAACAGGTACACGTATCAGGCATATTGCTCATCCGCTGATTTTTTGTTTACAAGTTTATAACGAAGAATTCATTTGACAATTACTTTTATGCCTTGTTTGATGCATACAATTTTTTGACAATTACTATTTAAAGCTATGTGAGAAGCAGAGAGTTAGCAAAGAGTTGCCAGAGAGTTTTGCCTAATGCATGTACCTGTATTAAATGTGCCTTGGTAAGTACCTGCAAAAGTAAAAATGTGGAATTATTATGTGTCCACTTTTTTTCAACGAACTTGGCAAAACCAGTACTTGCAATGGTTGGCAATCCTGCAGCCAAAATAACTTTAAGGAATTGTATAAAAATAAGTTCAGTGAAGTGACTTTGACCCGCGCACGAAGGGTTCCGTACGGGCACGAGATATGTAATTCAATACTAACAATATAAACTATAGTTGTGGCATATTTTTCGTTTTTGGGTTTTTTCGGTTTTAAACGTTTTTTTTTAGTTTGGGGGTTTTTTGAATTTATTGGCGCTTTCTGAGTTTTAACACTTTTTTCAAGTTTTGGCAATTTTTTTTTAGTTTTTGAAGTGTTTTTAATTTTGGCGATTTTTATTATTTTGGCGTTTTTTATTTTGGCGATTTTTTTTAATTTTGGCGTTTTTTTATATACGTGATTTTTTTTGGTTTTGGCGATTTTTTTAGTTTTGGCACCTTTTTTCCTTTTGAGGATTTTTTTCGGTTTCTGGCGTTTATTTTAAATTTTGGCGATTTTTTTCGTTTTGGCGATTTTTTTTTAAATTCGGCAATTTTTTTTTAATTTTGGCGAATTTTTTTTCATTTTGGCAATTTTTTTTCACTTAAGCAATTATTTTGGTTTTGGCGCATTTTTCGCGTTTTGGCGATTTTTTTCAGTTTTTGGTGTTTTTTTCATATTGGCGATTTTTTTCATTCAAACGATTTTTTCGAATTTGGCGATTTATTTTAGTGCTAGAATTTTTTTTAATTTTGTCGATTTTTTTCGATTTGATTTTTTTTTTGGATTTTTTTAAAATTTTTGGCGATTTTATAATATTCGGATATTTTAGTTTTCCCGTTTTTGAGAATTTCAAGAGTTTACCTCTTACGGTCTCCAAGATATAGCAATTTGTCAAAATTACATAGTCAAAATTGCATTAACTGGTGGACCACCCTTTAATTAAATTTTTTTAATATTTTTATGTTTATTGTTGTAGTCTATATAAAAATACACTAATTTTACAAATTTCAAGTGTCAATATACATACATATGTACATACAATTGTATGTACATATGTATGGTGGTGGACCACCCTTTAATTAAATTTTTTTAATATTTTTATGTTTATTGTTGTAGTCTATATAAAAATACACTAATTTTACAAATTTCAAGTGTCAATATACATATGTATGTACATACAATTGTATGTATATTACATGAGATTTTAACATTTTTCGTCGCTCGTGTTAGAGCACCCTTTAATTTTTAATTCTCATGTATTTGTTGTTGTAGTGGCCAAGCTTCTACATACTCTGTCCAAATTTCAGGTCCGTAGCTCTTACGGTTCCTAAGAAAATACCGTGTGACGGACAGCGTAGCGAAAACAATAGGGTTCGTTTTTTCACCTTTGGTGTACGGAACCCTAAAAAGTGCGCCAAGCAGAGTAGCAAGCCATACCGGCGCGGCTGGCGACTAGCCAGCCAGCCGATTTTTTTCGACAAGCCGAGCCGCCGCCGAACCCCTCGGCTTATCAGCGACTTATTACTCAGCCGATATTTTGTCTTTTATTTTTTATACTTTTTCAAATTTCGTATTTAATATGATAGGGAGCGTCCCGGAACGAGTTATTTTTGGTTCCACATAAAAAGAAAATGTTTATGTGAACGGTAACGTAGCTGCGACAACACTTACGTTCTCTTTTGGAGTCCCTTCTTAAATACATGCACGTTTAAATACACTTTTTTGTTTAAGCAGACAGGCGACGTTTTGATAATTAATTGTTCAAAGCTTTTTGTTTGTTGATCCGTAGCAGTGTTCCAATAAAGTAATTCATTTTTAATTCAATCGGAAAGCTTAAATAAAATTTATGTGGAAGGCAATCATGAATAAAATTCCGGGAGAAATTTTTCCCGGGGAAAAATTCCAACTAATAGCAAGTAATAGGGGAAAAAATTGTAATTTTAAAAATTAAGAATTTCTCGCGAAATGTTATTCATAATTGCCCTGATAGTCTAGAATATGTTTCTATGGTTTAACAAATAATTTACGAAGCTATTTTTTGTGACATTAATTACTGCAATATTCAAACTATTTCAAAATAAATAATGTTGCAACGTGGTGATTCAATAATTCACGTATTTTTCTAAAAACAGACTGGGTTTTGCTTAAACAAATCGGCGTTAATCCGTTCAGCCGCCGCCGCCGAAAATATTTGTCTTTCAGCCGCCGCCGAAAATTTTTGCTCGGCCTGCTACTCTGGCGCCAAGATAGCGTTGATTTTGCGAATTAAAACCCCGTGGGAAAAATCGTGGGTATTTTTAAAAATATATCAGCTGGCTAGCAACGATTTTGGGAATTCAAACAAAACAAAAACCGTGGATGAATTTTCCCAAGAGCACTGTTGGACTCCCACGACAAAACGTTATATATTATTAAAGTGGACACTTAGGAGAACAAAATGAGACTACCGTGCTAAAATTCTAACGAATTGTTTTAGAGAAAATCGACTTAATCGAAAATGGAGCGCTTTTGGATTCCCACGCCAAAGTCTCATATATTCTGAAAGTGGACACTTAGAACAAAATGAGACAACCGTGCTAAAATTCCATCGAGCAATTTTCGAGAAAATCGACTTAATCGAAAATGTCCAAAAAAACCGTGGATGAATTTTCCCAGGAGCGCATTTGGATTCCCACGCCAAAGTCTCATATATTCTTAAAGTGGACACTTAGGAGAACAAAATGAGGCAACCGTGCTAAAATTCCATCGAGCAATTTTCGAGAAAATCGCCTTAATCGAAAATGGTTTTCAATATAAGTTGTAAGTCGAACGTTTTCTTTCGAATGTGAGAAATAGGCTAGTAATACAAGAAAATTACTTACATTTGTCAAGTTTTAAGTGACCTAATTTAGCTCCAATAAAACATTAACTGCTTTTGTATTAAGAAGAAATATTTTGGTTTCAATTGGTTTACGATATAAATTTTGCATGGACATTTGTTTGGTACTCGTTTTTTAACCAAAATAATTTTTTTTTAAATAAGGTCTTAAATGTTTTTAAGTTATCTTTCTTTAAATTAAATTGCTAAAATTTGTAGATTTTCGTAGGGGAAAATTTTTTAACATGTAGGGAAAAAAGCTAATGGTAACACTGATATGTACAATTTTCGGAAGAAAAGAAATCAAAACTAGAAACATGGAAAAAATCATGATATGAATGTAAAATGTTTTTGGAGAAATTAAAAAAAGTATCCTATCTTATAGAAAATTGAAAAATAAGAAGAAAAAGTTAAGTAAAAAAATTGACGGCGAGGCTAAGTTTCCGAATTATGGGCTTTTGAAATTTTAGTATAATATTGTGGTTTTCCAAAGAATATGACTAATTGGTATTCCAAAAATTTAAAAAAACATTTGTTTGGTAAACGTTTTCTAAGCCAAAATTATTATTTTTTGAATAAGGTCTTAAATGTTTTCAAGTTATCTTTCTTTAAATTAAATTGCTAAAATTTTTATATTTCGTAGGGGAAAATTTTTTAACATGTAGGGATACAAAGCTAATGGTAACACTGATACAATTTTCGGAAGAAAAGAAATCAAAACTAGAAACATGGAAAAAATCATGACATGAATGTAAAATATTTTTGGAGAAATTAATAAAAGTATCCTATCCTTTTTTAATTTAATTTTTTCTTCTTTTTCCATTTTCTATAGGAAAGGATACTGTATTTTAAATTTCTATGAGGTGCCCAGAGGTTCAATTCGTAAGGCTCACAGCCGACTTACAGCCGCCGCCGGTCTAATTTGCATTGACCAAGCCGCCGCCGATGCATGCGGCTGACATCGGCTTATGGTTAAGCCGATTTCTTACAAATTAATATTTTGTTTTATTTTTTTTAATTTATATTCATAAATATTTTAATAAGTTATATCTTCATTTTATATTATTATTAATTACAATTTTTAAATCTGACTGACATGCATACATATGTACATAATCATGTATGTATGTACAATGTTAAAAATAAGCAGTGCTCCCAACTAGGTATTTTATGTCCATACAATGTAAAAATAATAAAAGCGTTTTTACGTACACATTTTCTTGATTGATAAAATACGACATATCAAAAAATGTCATACCTCAAAAAAATAGTTTAGCAGAAAATGAGTTTAAAGTTTTCAATTTGCACACAACTTAGTGAGAACAAATATTTATTTTGTTTCGGAATTGTGTACACAAGATGTTTGTATGAAATTTTTACACAATATGAAGAATGATATGAGGATAAATTCTGCATCATTAAAAAATCGAAGTCGGCTTAATTGCTCAACCGTAAAAATCCAACTCTTCATCCACGACAACATGAAGATTGTTGAACCATTTTTATCGGAAATTTAAAATAATGTTTTATTTGGTAACTTTAAATAAGTTATCTGTTCGCCTTATTTTAAAAATTACATATCTATGTATGTACGTGCGTTTGAGCATTAACTTTTTTAAAAACAAGTATAGCTTTACTTTCTATTGCAAAAGTTGTTAATATTATTTTAATATTGAACACTATACACAAATAGTTAAAGAAAAATATAATAAACTGCCTGACATAAACCTTAAGCTTGAAGAACGATTGAAAATATATTTGAAAAAAGTAATTGTAACTATTGTATAAAAATCATAACGGAACCGTCTTGATAATATTACATTTGAATGATTACTATAAAATCATCCGTGCAATTGTAACATAAGCTTACAAAAATAAAATTTTATTAAATTTTGTATAGAGAAGCTAAATCTTATCAATATTTTTATAATCTTTTGTGTATACTTACTGAACAAATATTTCAAAATAACAATTAAAAATTTTAATTTTTTACTTCAATTTAATTGCGTTTTATTTATAACAATATGATTTTTATGTTCGACTTTATGTTTTTTTTTCAATTTTTGATGTTTATTATTGAAGTTATAACTAAGTTGTTAAAACAAATGCACTAACAATTATAAAACAAGTAAGAGTGCTATATTCGGCTGTGCTGAATCTTATATACCCTTTACCAAAGTGCGTTTATGTAGTATAGAGATACATACATAAGCACAGAGATATGTAGGTACATATTAATTTTGTGAAAAAATTCATACTTTTTTTCTCTAGTGCAATTTTTAGGTTTTTGGCATTATGTTTAATTTGGTGCTTTTTAAATTTTGGCGATTTATTTTATTTTGCTGATTTTTTTAGTTTTGGCGATTTTTTTCATATAGGCAATTTTTTTGGTTATGGCGATTTTTTTTCGGTTTTTGCCGTTTTTTTTTAATTTTGGCGACTTTGTTTCGTTCTGGCAATTTTTTTTGTTTTTTATTTATTTTATTGTTTTGTGGCAATTTTTTTAGTTTTGACACTTTTTTCTCGTTTTGGAGATTTTTTTCGGTTTTTGGCGTTTTGTTTTGTAATTTTGGCGATTTTTTTTTCGTTCTTGCCATTTTTTTTGATTTTGAAGATTTTTTTCGGTTTTTGGGGTTTTTTTTAATTTTGACGATTTTTTTTCATTAAGGCTATTTTTTTGTGGGAATTTTTTTAGTTTTGACACTTTTTTTCTCATTTTGGCGATTTTTTTCGGTTTTTGGCGTTTTTCTTTAATTTTGGCGTTTCATTTTCGTTTAGGCGATTTTTTTGATTTTGGCATTTTTTTTCATTTGGGCGATTTTTTTTTAATTTTTGGCGATTTTTGTTCATTTAAGCATTTTTTTGTTTTGGCGATTTTTGCGGGTTTTTGTCATTGCGGAAATTTTTTTTTTTGTTTTGACACTTTTTTTTTCGTTTGGCGATTTTTTTCGGTTTTTGGCGTTTTCTTAATTTTGAAGATTTTTGCCGATTTTTTTTTTTTATATAAGCGATTTTTTTAATTTTAGGCGATTTTTTTTCAGCTAGACATTTTTTTGTTTTGGCGATTTTTTTTGGTTTTTAGCGTTTTTTTTAATTTTGGCGATTTATTTTCGTTTTGGAGATTTTTTTTTGATTTAGCCGATTTTTTTTCGTTTTGGCGATTTTTTTTTGATTTTGGAGATTATCTTTTCATTTAGGCGATTTTTTTTTAATTTTTGAAATTTTATATAGGCAATTTTTTTTTGTTTTGGCGATTTATTTCGGTTTTTGGCGTTTTTTTAAATATGGCGATTTATTTTCCTTTTAGCGATTTTTTTAATTTTGGCGATTTATTTTCGTTTTGGGGGTTTTTTTTGGACTTTGGCGATTTTTTTTTCATTTAGGCGATTTTTTTCGGTTTTTGGCGTTTTTTTCAATTTTGGCGATTTTTTTTAATTTTGGCGATTTATTTTCGTTTTGGCGATTTTTTTTTATTTTGGCGATTTTTTTTCATTAAGGCGATTTTTTTAAATTTTTTGCGATTTTTGTTCATATTAGCATTTGTTTTTTGTTTGGCGATTTTTGCGGTTTTGGCGATTTTTTTACATTTTTGGCGATTTTATAATTTTCGGATTTATTAGTTTGACCGTTTTTGAAAATTTCAAGAGTTTACCTCTTACAGTCTCCAAGATATAGCAATTTGTCAAAATTACATAGTCAAAATTGCATTAACTGATGGACCACCCTTTAATTTAAATTTTTCTAATTTTGTTGTTAATTGGTGTAGCCTATATAAAAATACACTAATTTTACAAATTTCAAGTGTCAATATACATACATATGTACATACATACATACAATTGTATGTATATTACATGGGATTTTAAAAGTTTTCGTCGCTCATTTTGGAACACCCTTTAATTTTTAGCTTTTATATATTTGTTGTTGTAGCGACTACATACACTGTCCAAATTTCAGACCCTTAGCTCTTACCGTTCCTGAGAAAATAGCCTTCTTCCTAAAACATGAAATATGTTTAATTATTAGAAAAAAAGTTAAAGTTTTCCAACACTGGAAACGTTTTTTTAATTTGTTAAATTTAAAATTTTTTTCTCTAATTATAAATACCAATTTTATTCATACCGAAGTATAAAATAAGTTAATTTAATAAAAAAAGTAATAAAAACTTGTTTTCGGTAGTTATTTTCTATGGGAAAATTGAGTTTGAGTGTTCCAGCTCTGGTCGATTTTGCTGATTTTCAATAGCAAAATTTCTGACACACCAGTCCAAGAACGAAGTCTCTAGCTCTTCTGGGAGCTTGGGAAAACCGATTTCACGTACAGACGGACGCTTGTTCGTCTTCCCTATGCATAAGGATCCAGAATATACATATATACTTTGTGTCGCTTATTAATATTGTAGAAATTACAAACGGAATGACAAACCTATATATACCCTTTTACCATTTTTTGGTAAAGGGTATAAAAAGCAATAATTTCAGCAGTCTACACATAACATTAACTTGAAGTTAAAGTTAGTAATTTTGTCTTCTTTTATTAAAATTTTTTCTACAAACACATCTTCCTACATACATATGTATGTACATATCAACAATCATAGACTAACAATAGTTAATATTCTGTGTCAACAATGCATAAATATGTGCATCCATACATAACACTACAAAAAATCGGCTCCTGCCGGCTAGCCGCCGGTATATATTTCCTCCCCGCCGCCGCCGACAATTTTGTGACGAATTGAACCTCTGGAGGTGCCCCTAAGCTTGATTTTAGCCTTAAAGTTGTATATACTCCTAAATGAAGACATCAGGTTTATCTAATTATTTTAATTCTCTTTATAAGCACACATTACTGATAAATCACTTTTAAGTATCTTATCCAGAAATATTGGTGAAACATATATATATACATATGTATGTATGTAAGTCTATGAAAGATGTTTTTGCGAGTTACACACAATGAAACTTAAAATGTGATAAATTAATCAACTTAAGTTGTCATTTAATAGCTAAACACTTAACACTTTTAATTAATTTTTCGCCACTAAACATTGGTGTCTGTAGAAAAGAAGTCTTTATGATTAAATTCTTTGAAAATTTATTTTACAGTTATTTCAGTACTGTCAATATTATTAATCAAATTAATGATTAATCTATCTCCATATTAGCAATTTTCAAAGAAATTTACTTGTGGCTTACCTAGGGCTTAAACGTTCAAGTGTAGGTTTGAACAACTATTTTGCTGACAAAATTACCCTAATTTTCCTAAGTAAATTGAACGGTCATTTGATCATGACTTGTATGATTTTGGTGAATATTTTGAATATAAAAAAAATATCCTGAAAAATTTGATATTGTCCCTTACGATTATTGGTATCCCAAAAATTCGAAATCGAAAATAAGGCTAAATATTATTTATTTATTTATTTAAACATATTATACTTTATCAGAGATGTATATACAAAATAAATTTGCATATTATGGTGTTGTACACAGCACATATCAGACTTAAGGCCCAACTATAATAGGAATAAGCGAACTTAAGCAACTGTGCGGTTACATATAAAACGTATGTGGCAAACTATAATGTACTTATGGAACTTTTCGTCAAGTTTCGTTAAATGTCATTTGCTTCAGCTAAGTGCCAAACTGAACGCACATTCCGTACGGAAAACACTGTTTGTGCATTTTTTAAACTCAAGCAAACATCATCAGAAAATATTAATTGGTTTTATATATTTTTTATTTTTTCTTATTTTAAACTCAGAAAAGAAAGCAAAACTTTTATTTTCATTCTTTGTTTTACAATACACATATACACACATACACTTGAGATTATTTATGTATGTTCACTGTTGTACTTTTTAGTAGGCAAAACAAATAAAACAAGTAATAAAGTGGCGGATATAATTACACGTGAATTTTTAATAGATTATGACATTCCAACAAGTTAATTTGATTGAATTGCATTCATTTAGTAGTTATAAGAAGAAACAAAATTACTAAAAAATTTTGAACAATACCTATATGTGCAGCTGTGGCGAAAGAATACTTAAGTGCATGTAAGTACATTGTGGCTACCTAAAAGTCACATCTGAATTGCTTAAGTATTTGACAGACTTATCGTTCAATTCTGGCATTAGCTTAAGCCAGCTTATTCATATTATAGTTGGGCCTTTAAGGCCCAACTATAATAGGAATACGCGAACTTAAGCAACTGTGCGGTTACATATAAAACGTATGTGGCAAACTATAATGTACTTATGGAACTTTTCGTCAAGTTTCGTCAAATGCCATTTGCTTAAGTTAAGTGCCAAACTGAACGCATATTCCGTACGGAAAACACGGTTTGTGTATTTTTTTAAACTCAAGCAAACAGCATCAGAATATATTCATTGATTTTAAATATTTTTTTATTGTTTCTTATATTAAACTCAGAAAAGAAAGCAAAACTTTTATTTTCATTCTTTGTTTTACAATACACCTATACACACATACACATGAGTTTATTTATGTATGATCATTGTTGTACTTTTTAGTAGGCAAAACAAATAAAACAAGTAATAAAGTGGAGGATATAATTATACGTGAATTTTTAATAGATTAGGATATTCCAACAATTTAATTTGATTGAATTGCATTTATTTATTAGTTTTAAGAAGAAACAAAATACTAAAAAATTGTGAACAATACCTATTTGTGCAGCTGTGGCTAAAGCATTCTTAAGTACATTGTGGCCACCTAAAAGTCACATCTGAATTGCTTAAGTATTTGACAGACTTATCGCTCAATTCTTTCATTAGCTTAAGCCAGCTTATTCATATTATAGTTGGGCCTTTATGGTTACTGGCAAGGTCCATTTATTAGGTGCATGATACAATTATACTAGGTACATGCAGAACTACAACAAAATTACAACACCAAAAAACACATGTATTTTGTTGGTATAAACAAACCCCAAATTGTCGGAAACAACTGTCTTTTGTTTATAAAAATAACAATTACAGGGTAACTAAAGTACAATTGTAGACGCGGCATTCCTGCATGATTATAGTTATTCAGTGTTGCCAATATGGGTGTAGTTAGACAGTGTGTAATTTCTACTCACATGTGTAGGCGATGTAATTGAATTCTTGTATAATATGTGTGTAATTCTACTTTGGGTTCTATTTTTATTTATTATTGTTTTAATTTTAACCTACACAAAAGATGTGTAGTGTAATTTTCTTCAATGTGTAATTGGAGACACAGCCATATGTAAATTCATTGGCAACAATGTAATCATTTTATTTACACACATACATTAACATTTTTGCAGCTTGTAAACAAAGTTTGACAACTAGGTGCAATGTATACAGTGACAGGCTGGGCTTGTGCATGTACCTAGTATAATTGTATAATGATTAGGCGGAAGCACTACACCAGGTGTCTAATGTCATTACACAAAGTCAAATTTGAATTATGTAGGTATAAGCCCAAAAACATGTATTTATTTGGGCATAAATAAACACCTAACGAATATTGATTTTTTTATGGTGTTTGACATTTCCTATAAGAAACATACATTCTGACGATGCTACCCTGTTTTGAAAAGTAAGACGGTAATTTTACCAAATAAGTACATATGGTTGTTGTGGCTGTAATACTTGTTTTAGAATCAGGGGTACCTGACATTTGATATCAAGATAAATATATCAGGCTGTGAGCTCTGCTGATTATATCGCTCACTTACTTCAATAGTGGCACAACTCAAAAACACCAGTTTTGCAGAAAACGTGTTTTAAGTTTTCAACTTGCATACAACTAAATGGAGAAATGAAAAAAAAATTTCCTCTCAGGAGGTGATGGTACAAGCTATTTGTATGAAATTTTTACACAAGATAAAATACAAAATGCTGCATCTTTATGCTTTATTAACTCAAAAAACCCATTTTTTGAGTTATGCCACTATTGAAGTAAATGAGCGATATCATAACGCTACCATATCATTAATTAATAAATTGAGTCTATACGTGATGAATTTTCATCATGATATAAATTTGACTTTCATCATAATATAAATTCATCAGATGTAGACACTATATGTTAAAAACACAGCAATGATGTGGCAAACCAGTAATCAACCGACGAAATGTCAAACTGCAACATATCTATTTGTTAGTCTACAATGGCCGAGACTTTTATATACTGTTTAACTTTTATATGATTTTATGCGTAGCAATTATACAATATTTTTCTTGAAAGTGTAAACATTTTTCTATTTAGTTTAAGCGATTTTATATTAAGTGTGGAAAACTTATATTTTTTTAATACAACTATGTGTGAATCAGAGTTGAAAGCATAAAACAAATATTAGCCGCCATATTTGGAATTTTTTATTACACCCTACAAGAAATGAATGATTGAAACTACCCTACAAGAACACTACCAGTCAATTGACTGCTCATTTGATCGATAGTCATGCAGGCTATATTCATCATTGCGTAGAACAAAGTTTCTATCACATTATTAAAGGCAAAATGAAAAATATGATGGAAACTTTTGTGTACATACGTGTGAAGTTGCATCACACTTCCGATCAAATGACTAGTCAATTGACTGTCATTATTGCATTGAATGTAAAGTTTTTTGAAATGTGTTAGTAAAAAATTTGTTTGTGTTAGTTTCAATCATTCATTTCTTGTAGGGTAATCAAAAGAATAAAACTAAATATATACAGTGTATGTACATTATACACGAAGTACATGTAGAATAGTATGCACTTAGTGATGTGCGAATAATCGTATTCGAATTCCCGTATATTCGTCTTTTTTCGATATTCGTATTCGTACTCGCCAAATTCAGACGAAACGAATATTTGAATATTTGATACCAAGCAATAAACAATATTCTTGTAGCCAACTTAAAAACAAACAAAACAAATTTCTCGTACAATTAACATTAAGGGCAATTATTACAACTTAAATATATTTATAAGTAGGATTTTGTCGGACGTATAAAACGCTACTTTAGGCTATTCATTATTATAAATTTAATTTAACTTACAAGGAAAGATACAATGCCTTTAACTTAGCCGCTCACTTTAGGTTTAGTTAAAATTGTACTGATGGACAACTTTTTATACGTCCGATAAAATCCTACATTTAACTAATTTTAAGTTGTAACAATGGCAATCTTTAACTTCAGATATAAAAGTTTCGAAAATTTTTCTCCATTATCTCTATCAACCCATTAACCCTATATTTAAATTAGACCTATTTTTTGTTATAAATATCAAAATGCAAAGCTGTAAACAAAAAATGTATTAAGCCACTTTAAAACAAGATTTGTTTTTAAATATGTACACCCAAAAATCTAATCAGCGTCCAGCGAAAAATAAGAAGAGTACTGCAAAAATACTGAAAACTCCCATTTTTAATTGAATTTTCTTGGAAATTGTCGGGAACTCAAAAGCAAACTGCATATTGATTGCATAATTTTCTACCTAAGAGAGACTTTTCTGACGAAAATATTGATTGGCGAAATTCTTTTATAATAGCGAGATAATTAACACACTTGTTTCTTAAAAAACGGCGAAAATCCACTTTTGTTCAAAATTTTAGTTTAAATTGAGTATAACTTTTGACTTAATTGTGATTTTGATACCAATTTTTTTTTTAATGTTACAAGTTTTCTCCCTTATTCATAATGAGTTTAATTTTTTTAATCTAACAACATTTGACTTCTCCATTAGCAGAACAGTCGATAAAGGTCAAAATTTTAATATTTTTTCTCTAATATTTCCTAAACTGTAAGCGAAAACCCATAAATGTAGATTTTTTTAGCTCTTGGATAAAAAAGACAATTGCAAAAAATCCTTTTTATCTGATCAAAAAAAGAGCTTGGCATGGATTTTAATGTTTCATTAACCCAAGGTTGCCTACTTTGGTGCTTTGTGGCTCCACCCCCTTTACATATATATAGTCTAAATTCCAGACTTAAGCTCTGTGACACCTTCCTCAATGCTGTGTAAGATTTCATAGCAATAGAACAGCTAATTTAGAAATTTATTTCCAATATTTTTACAAAATCCTCGCTGTGTATCGGGTACTTTAACCCCGCTAGGCATTTATGGCCGCAAACCTCATATTTTATACAGAGCACATATGTAGTATATCAATTAAAGAAAAATATGTTTGGGACCAGTTTAATGTGCAATATATTAAAAAAGCACTCTCCAAAACTTTAAATCTTCGCATTAGCTTGTGTATCCATAACAGCCAATATACTAATTTTCGCGATTTCATATACAATAACTCTCGCTTACAGTGGCTTTGCTCTTTTCACCAGTTTAAAACATTTATATGTCTAGAGATACGCTTCATAAGAATGTGTAAATCAGAACAAAAACGTGTTTATAAAAGAAAGTTAATTAAAATAAATTTTTTAAATTTTATTTTTGGTGAGAATCGGTATACTGGTACATACCGGTATAGACCTAACCGGTATTCCTGATACCGATATTTTCTAACTGAAATAGATTTCGGTATCGATACCGGTATCTAATTATAGCGGTATTTGATTCGGTATCGGTATTTTTACTATACCGTTTGCCAACCTTGGTGTCAGCTGATCGAAACTGTTGCATGAAAAGCTGTGCGAATGCTTAAAGCTCAGTTAGCCGACTTATGTGAAAAGTAATAAAAATGGTTATAGAGATGTAATGTAACGTAGCCTACTTTTCATATAAAAATTTCGCTCAGCTGTTTCCTACATTGCAGTTACATTACATTACTGTCGGCTAGCTGAGCCTTTACCTGACTGAAATGTCGCGTAAATGTAACGCCTGAGCCTGCAGAAAATTGAATTCATGACGAGGTTACGTGACATTTGTTGACAGTGATGTGATGTGTGTATATTGAATGGGAGTGTGGCACAAAAGCCCTATAGTGGTACTTTTGTTTCTTTTGATAATTTAAGTTACTAAACTTACGTACATGGCATATTTAATATACATATTTAGTTTTCCAACAGTTTTTTTCTTTATAAAATGTACACACAAAAATATAAGAGGTAATATTAACTAAGCTTGCATAGTTAACTTTTTTTATATGAAAGTAAAAAACTTGGGTTTTATTAACTTTGCAGTTAGGTAATTTGTGCATTACACTTTACCTAAAATCCATGTTAATATAACAATACAATTAGGTATCTTCTTCGAAGTTATTTGTATTGAATTACATTGTCAAAAGAAAATTTTTGAAGAAGGTATGTATACATGAAATTTTCAAAATGTTTAAATATATTTAAAATAATTGTTTTTAATTATGTATTGAACCAACTTAGCCCGGCTGTCTTCGTTGTATTTGTGGCATGTTGCTTTGCGCAACGAGAGTTCTACTTTTCATAGAATTCTTCTCAACAGTGTTGATCGGTTAGTATTACTTATAATTGTCAAAAAAATTCCAGAATACTTATGAAATGGTTGGCGGCTTGGATAAACGAATTAATGAAGGTGTTGAATAACCCGTTAAGCATCCAGAACTTTTAGATGCCGTGGGAATAGCTTAACCAAATACGAATGTATTCGTATTTGCCAAATTCAGGTGGATCCGAATACGAATATTTTTCAAAGAAATTAAATAAATAAATGCATAAATCCTAAACTAAATTTAAATAAATGATTAAAAATTTTTGTTTGTACAAATACATTAATTTTTTTATTTAAATTTGCGCTTGTATCATTTTCAAATATTATTCAATGACGATTATTAAAATTTTGGGTACTTTTTATTAAAGTTAACGCCAACAAGAGTGTGAAGTCCTTTTTTATAACAATTTTTAATATTTCATATTGCATATAATATTCGTATTCGTATTCGCGAATGTCGTTTCAAATATTCGTATTCGCGAATATCGTTTGAAATATTCGTATTCGTATTCGCGAATATCAAAAATTTACATTCGTTACATCACTAATACATACATATGTATAATTTTACTTTGCTACTAACATAATTCACAAAAAGTAAAAATATGAATTTATCTGTCGTCGTTAAGCAGCTCTGGGTCGAGGAACATCTCTCGCGTCATCGTAATTATTTCTTAAGTGCGGTCAGGCTTGTGTGTGTTGTTTGGCCTTCGAGAGTTTTTCGTCTCGCTCGCACTGGTTGACTGATCTGCCACGGATAACCGTATAATCTTGCGGTTTTTTGTGGAATTTCTTTAACAACCACGTTGCCTACTTCCTATGTGAAGGCATAGGTCGTGTACAGTCAGTCACAAAACCTTATAAAATACTGTTAATACCATCTTGGGCATATGGTCTACGTTACTCCGCCCATATTTGTGCAACACCATATTATGCAAATTTACTTTGCATTAATATGTTTAATAAATAAATAAATAAATAAATGAATTTATCTGATCGTTAAGGAGATTTAACCAAAATTTTAGTTGATTTTTCGAACATAGAAATTTACTAAAATTTTTGTTGAATTATCTAAACAACTTGGTAAATGCCATTCTACCCTTTCACTGAGTTAAAATTATACCAAAATTTTAGGAAATATAACCTATTAATTTTTGTGTATGTAACCAGAGATTGCCAATCGTATGTGTTTGTTTTTTGTTAATATGCATTGTAGTGTAGCATCGTCTGAACGCACCTTTTGTCCTCTTTTATTTTCTTTTGTTTCTTTTGCTTTTTAAAAGAAAAAACAAACGGAACAAAACGATCAATTATCATTGATCGTACTGACACACTAACTTTTATTAATAAACTAACAAATGCTTTGTAGCTTGAATATTTGGCAATTGCAATAAACTGCTGAATTAGTGAAAAGGGTTTTTGATGAATTGAATGTATGATTATGTAGGTTACTAGTTGTGTAAGAATATTTTTGTAAAATAGTATTTAAAGCAGTATAAGTCAAAAATAAAAATAGAATTATTTCATGCCTTAAATCGGCACATTGTTTTAATTAAAATAAGGGATTCTGCATATAAACCTGCGAATCCTGGCCAGCGGCGCCTTAGCGCCGGCCATATAATATAACCAAATAAAGATAAAATATAAAATCAGTATATGGCGATCCTGCCAGGATCTAAGATCCTGCCAAACCAAGATCCTGCCAAACCAAGATCCTGCAAAACTAAGATCCTGCAAAACTAAGATCCTGCCAAACCAAGATCCTGCAAAACTAAGATCCTGCAAAACTAAGATCCTGCAAAACCAAGATCCTGCAAAATAAATTAATGTCCTGCAAAATAAATTAATATCCTGCAAAATTTAATTATCCTGCCAAACCAGGCATTTGAAAAATTTTAAATGGAAGAATATACACCAGATGGGAAATCCGATGTAGAAATCCCGAATTACGTACCAGCAAAAATCACCGAACAGGGACAGAAAAAATTAACAATAAATGAATACAAAGCCAGATTGCTCAAAAGAAAAGAAGAAGCGTTAATACAGATACCCAAAGTCGTGATAAAACGTAGGAAGAGAGGGGTAGACTAGTGTGGCTACGAAGAAATTTGGCTACATTACAGCAAACAATAAATGCAAACCCACCACCACATTGGACAATAGCAACAGATATTTGGGAGCAAATAGAAAAAATAGAGAAAGAGTTATCTACATACTATGAAAATCAAAATAAATGAAAAAAAAACAAATTTTTAACATTTAGATGGTAGGCCCAATTTGGGGATATAACAATAAAGACATGGGAAAGCCCCAGAGTAAAGTAGAAATTCAGGAAAACATTGTTAATAACGGCAACGCCGAAAACAGCAAACAAGTAATCCCTGAATATATAATAACTTTAGTTATAGTAATTATAATATTGTTTATAGCATTTAAAATAAATAAGTATTTCAAAAAGTATGTACTTAAATATAATCAAAATAGAAATAATACAGATACGGTTACAATATAATATTTCAATCTATTACTTTAAAGTACTGTAAACTTTTGTATAATGATAGTAAAAATAAATGGATTGGCAAGCAATAATTAAAAAGGTCAGACTAATTAAAGAAGATTTTGATCGTTCGCATAAATGCATAAATATAGACAGACCTATTAGAGAGGAAACTTTAGAATTACATATTCAAAATTTATTGAAAAGGTTAGAGGAAGTACGAATTATTTTTAACGTAAATTATCAGAGATTAACCTCAGCACAAAAATCAGCGGCTGATGCATTTTTCTTAGATTTGAAAAGTAGACTTTATAAATTAGCAATAAAGAAAAACTTAGAAATAGAATTACCTGATTCAATACACGAAGAGGTAACATATAATTGTACGAAGAAACAGGACATACTGGTAACAGATTCTAAAATGGCAGCGTTTAATCTGGAAACTGCATCGAAAACACTTCCACTATTCGATGGCAACTATATGGAATTAGATAGCTTTTTAATAACAGCGGAAATGATTAATAAAAATTTGTCAACCGAGGGCAAAACTGATTTTTTACAATATGTATATCACTCTAAATTGTCATCAAACGTTAGAACAGCATTGGGAAGTTATTCAAAACCAGAAAATTTTGAAACACTAAAAAGACTATTGCAACACAGATACAAAAGTAGGGAGACAATTCCAGAATTGCAAGGCAAATTGAACACACTTTTTCAAAGGACAATGTCCATAAGTTTGTTTAGGGATAAAATTACTGCAATTATAGACAAATTGAATAAACTAGGAATAGACGAATTAGGGAATAATGCAACGGAACCAGAAAAGAATGTCATAATGCGATTAAACAATAAATTGGCTTTGGATACATTTAAAAAGGGTCTAAATGAAAATTTCAAGACAACAATATACGCAGCCAGACCAAATAATTTGCAAAGTGCTACAGAACTTGCTCTGGAGTTGGAAAACGAATGCAAGTTAACAAACAATTCGGTAATGCATGTCCACAGAGAAAAGCCACGATATCAACAGCAAAATACATATAGAACCTATAACAACAATAACAGATTGAACACTAACTACAACAACAACAGCAGGATGTACAGGAAAAATAACAATATTAACAATAGAAGCTATGGTGAAAATGGGAATACTTACTCTAAAACCAACAACAATAATTTTCAAAAAAATTAACAATAACAAACCAAACATAAATTTCAACACAAACAATAGGTTTAACAATCGCAGTAACATATCTCACACACAAAAATTATGAAACAATTAAAAGATCACTAGTGATAACTAGAAGTATGAAGAAGAAAGTGATACAACAAGAAAAAGATAAAGGAGATATAAGAAATAATGAGGAAAATATGAAAAATAAAAGTATAACAAATAATGTGGAAAATATGAAAAATAAAGAAGATAAAATATATGGATCCAAACAAGATGGTGTTACAGATCTTAATGAGTTTGGCCAACTCAAAATTTGGGACTGTACATCCATTAATGATATAAAGCTAGCTAGAAAATTAAAATTTATATTTGAAAAACTAAGAAAAGAAATTAAAATTGAAAATGATTTTGTTCTAAATGAAACGCGCGTCAGATGTAGCCAAAATCCCGATTATCTAGATAATGTGATGGAGAAACTACTTTCTGTTTTAGGCAGAACGGAATATGATAAGTTCGCACTAGAAAAGAGCGACGAAATATTTAAAAGGATATCCATTGAAAAACTTAAAGAAAAAATAAATAAATGTAAAGAAAGTGACGTCACAATAATGTTATATAGTAATCCTCAAATAATAAAAGATAACAACAAAAAATATGAATTAATTAAATTGTATCACAACACACCATGCGGAGGACATTTTGGAATAAGGAAAACATTAATAAAATTAAAACAAAGATACATATGGAAAAATATGTACAAAATGGTAAAAGAATACGTTTCGAAATGTGATTTGTGTCAGAGAAATAAACAAATAAGGCATACAAAAGAACCGTTATGTCTCACAGACACGCCAAATAACAGTTTTGAAACTATAGTAATTGACACAGTCGGACCATTAAGACCGTCCGAAAATAACAGATATATACTAACAATGCAATGCGAATTGACTAAATATATAATAGCAGCACCGATGGAGAATAAAGAAGCAAAATCAATAGCTAAAGGTGTAATCGAAAATTTGATATTAAAATATGGTATTTTCAAGGTTTTAAAATCAGACAGAGGTACTGAATTTGTAAACGAACTAATGAAGGAAATTTGTACGTTATTAAAAATAGAACAAAAATTTTCAACACCATATCATCATGAAACTTTAGGCACAGTAGAGAGAAACCATAGGGTATTAAATGAATACTTTTTATCTTTCGTTAACGATGACAATTGGCATGAGTGGATACCATATCATACTTTTGCATATAATATTACACCTCACGTAGGCACTAATTACTCACCATTCGAATTAATTTTTGGTAAAATACCAGAACTCCCAGGTGAAAACGTGATGAATAATAAATAATAGAGTATATGACTTGGACAATTATGCTAAGGAATTAAAAATAAGGCTAAGAAATTCAATAAACAATGCTGGAAGCATTATAGAAGTAACAAAAAGGAATAGAAGCTTAGAATCTTACAGTAAGATAAATAGTATAGAAATTAATATAGGAGATTTAGCTTTATTAAAGGTAGAAAATAGGAAAAAATATGAGGCACCATACAAAGGCCCATACGAGGTAGTAAGCATAGATAAAGTTAATGTAGAATTAAATATCAACGGAAAAAATAAAATAGTTCATAAGAATCTTTTAAAAAAGTATAAAAACTAAGAAAAACAATTTGTTTAACATATGTAAGTTTTAAGAAATAATGTAAAACATAAATAACATAAAAGTACATTTAAGCTTTTAAATTTTTTTTTATAATTAAGAATTGTAAAATCAAAATATAAAACCCACATATATTCAGTAGATTAAACAATACAAAATTTTCCACCTATATCAGTAACCATATTAATGCACTAAACAACAATTAAAATTTTGCAATCTTGCTAAATTATAAAATTTTAACTAAAAGGGTAAGGGTGTAGTGTAGCATCGTCTGAACGCACCTTTTGTCCTCTTTTATTTTCTTTTGTTTCTTTTGCTTTTTAAAAGAAAAAACAAACGGAACAAAACGATCAATTTTCATTGATCGTACTGACACACTAACTTTTATTAATAAACTAACAAATGCTTTGTAGCTTGAATATTTGGCAATTGCAATAAACTGCTGAATTAGTGAAAAGGGTTTTTGATGAATTAAATGTATGATTATGTAGGTTACTAGCAAGGCGAATTCAGTATCAGGTGACCTTATCAGCCCGGCTGATTATCAGCTGTTGATACAAAATTGAGCAATTTGAACCAAAATGTCAAAATTTGCTCAGAAATCTTTTGACAGATTGGTTTTCTAGCATAGCAAACTACATGTTGTTTTTTGTGTTGTAAAATTGTTGTACTGATAAGGTCACCTGATACTGAATTCGCCTTGGTTACTAGTTGTGTAAGAATATTTTTGTAAAATAGTATTTAAAGCAGTATAAGTCAAAAATAAAAATAGAATTATTTCATGCCTTAAATCGGCACATTGTTTTAATTAAAATAAGGGATTCTGCATATAAACCTGCGAATCCTGCCCAGCGGCGCCTTAGCGCCGGCCATATAATATAACCAAATAAAGATAAAATATAAAATCAGTATAGCATACATATCAGAGAATGACATGAATCATACTCAAATGTAAATATTTTGACTTTGGAAAACTGAATGTTGAGCTAGGAATACGCACCAAATAAATGAAAGTTGTGATTGCATGATTCAATTTAGCTTGTCTTTTGCTGCGAAATGCTTGTAGTTGATTGCAAATTAGGAACACTCCAACCAATCATAAAAGCAGTAAGTATGTTTGAGTACTTCACAGTTTAAATGTGAATATAGCAATTACGAGCAAAAGAAAAACAATAACACGATTGCAATTAAAAATAATGCATTTTCTCGTACATTTTTAATAAAATATAATACTTAGAAGCATTCTTTTTGTTTTTTACACAGAAAAAAGTATTGTTGAATTTTTTTCAATTAAGTGATTGGTTAGAAAAAATTATATTTTTGATTAAAATTTTAATTGAATACATGTTTGTTTTAATTGATTTTACTTCTCTATCAAAAAAGTGTTATCAACAGAGCTTAACTCAGAATTCTATGAAATGGTAAATAATTTTTACATATTAATTGCATGTTAATAATATAACTTCTTGTTTTATGTGTGAAAATCTAGCAGTTTTTCGTACTATGCCACATTGTTTTGAAAACATATTTTCAATTAAAATACCCAATTAAACTTTTAATTGGTTTTAATATTTTCCATGCAAGCAAAAAATATACTTTCTCAACAAAATTTTTTAATCTGTCTAATTTTGACGTGCGTTGAAAAAAATAGAATATTAAAATAAAAAAACCTATTAATTTTTCTTCATTTCTCAACAAGGAAATAATAAGAAATAAAAGCTCATGGACCAAATATGTATGTTAAGTTAGCACATTGGTGGTATGCGGTGTTCGATGCAAATAGTCTTGCGTAAGTATATGTAAGTTATGTATTAATATATTACTAACATTCTGAATTATGAACTCGCAATTTTAATATTTTCTCTATTCTCTAATTTAATATTGCTTTATTATTTAATCCTTTTGCACGTAAATACTTACTACTCCACAATTTAGTTTATTAAACTCTTATAAAGCAGAAATATTATTCATGAATAAGGCAGTTAATATAAAAACTAAATATTAAATTGGTTTTATTTATCAGAAATAATTCATAGTCAGGCTTAAGTTTTTCTTCTCTTCTTTAGAAACTCACATTAATTAATAAAAATATTTCATTCAATAAGAATTGAAATTACTGAACTTAAGCCTGACTATGAATTATTTCTGATTAATATTCAGTACAGTTCAATTAAAAGAATCTAAAAATTTCTCACTTAATACATCATTGGCACGTGACAAAATATGTTCACTTGGCAATCACTGTTCACTTGGCTATCACAGTTTCAGAATGCTGGAATAGCCAAAATAAAACTTTAGAATGAAACAACAAAGAACATAAGACCACTACAACAATACTTACATGCATGTACCGATGGTACATCGAATAAGTAAAAATAATTAATGTGATGATCGTAAGAGATAAGCAAGAATAGTTAAACGTACTTAGGTAGAGTAATATAATTTCGTGCTAACCTAAACAAAAAAATTAAAAAATGGAAAAACAGAAAATTAATAGTGATACTTATAAATGTGTAAACCAAAGGTAAATCAATTGTATACACACCAATCGTTTCTCATATTCCTTTTCATTGTAATTTTAAGTTAAATAGATGATGTTAAAAAGAATCTCTACCCACACAGAAAAAAATATCATAAAAATGAAACCAACAAAAGAAATGGTTAATATTTAATTTATATTCAAACAAATATTTCATTAATATAACAACTTAAGTTGTTGATATAACACACAACGGTTTTTTTTCAACAAACTGACTCAATTATATGTTTTGTTGTATATGAAGCCAAAATTCAACAATTTGTATGATACATATGGTTGTGTGTATACTTTGTAGGTAAGTATATGATATTTACATACATACGTGCTTATGTATTTTTTTGTGTCTGTATATTTCCATTTCATATTTTAAAGGACTTTGTCCAATGCCTACTAGTGATTCTTTAACATTACAGTTGCCTAGGACTTCGTCACTTAAGCCATTGAAATCATTCGGTTCGGGCTGTTCATCACCTAACCAAGTTATCACTACAGATAACAGTAGCTCAAAACCAAAGGTACAAGTCGGAATGGACAGATATATAACCGTGATAAAGCGTGGGCGTTGCCCGAATTCTTCTAAAATTTCATCTGTTCCAAAGATGTCTAGGGATAACAGCGCATCATCCACGAATCGCCAAAATCGTTTTTCATTATTGCAAGACGATAACTACAAGACCGCTTCATTATCTCAGAAGTCTTTTAAGCCACCACCTATATATGTGAGGGAAAAAAATTCTAACGCGTTTCTAAAAAAACTACTGTCGACCATTGGTGAAAATACTTTTCACGTAATTCCAATTAAACGAGGTAATATTGATGAAACTAAAATTCAAACATACGATGAAAACAATTTCCGAAAAATTGTAAATGATTTAAAATAAAACAACCTTTTACACATACCAACTTAAGAGTGCTAAAGGCCTACATATAGTACTAAAGGGCATAGATTCATATGTTGAGCCCGAAGAAGTAAAATGTGCACTTCTAGACCAAGGATTTAAGGTAAAAAATGTTACTAATATAATTAACAGAGAAAAGGTCGCCCAACCCCTATTTCGCATTGAACTGGAGCCGAATGACATACAATTGAAAAAAAATCACTGTTGAAGAGCCTCGTAAGCGTTCAGCTCCTGTACAGTGCCATAATTGCCAAGAATATGGCCATACAAAAACTTACTGCAATTTACCTACAGTTTGTGTTATCTGCGGCGAATTGCATGGTACTGCCAGCTGCACTAAGCCAAAAGAACAAGCAGAAAAAAAATGTAGTAATTGTGGAGGTAATCACACCGCTAACTATAGAAGATGCCCTGTATATTCTTTTGTTAAACAGACTATGAGTCAAAAACCTAAATTAGCTCCAACTCAACCATTAAACGCGTACTCCGCTTCTTTTGCTCAAGTGAGTCAACCAGTTACTTCACGTGTATCGTATGCCGATGCTGCTAAGGCTAGTTCTAGTCCCTCAAAAAATGTTTCACCGCAAAATAATTCAGCGAATGCAAACTCAGGCTTTAACTTTAGTCGCCTTGAAGCTACTATTGAGAATCTGGTGCTAACTATAAACAACTTTACAACAAATATGACTAGCATGATGCAAGAAATGCTGCGAATGCAGAATACACTGCTTCAAGCATTAGTTAACAAACCATGAACATGTTAAAAATATGTTTCTGGAACGCCAACGGCATTCGCCAGCATAAAAATGAACTTGAGCACTTCCTCATGGAAAAACATATTGATATAATGTTGGTCTCTGAGACTCATTTGACTTCAAGGAGCTTATTTAAAATAAATGGTTACACTCTATATGATTCAAAGGACCCGAGGGGGAGAGCATGCGGTGGGTCAGCAATTCTAATTAAGTCAAGACTCAAACACTATGTCCTTGATAACATTTGTGAAGAACTTCTACAAGCAACAAATATTTGTGTCGAAAATTTTGTTACAAATTTCGTGATATCATCAATTTACTCCCCTCCCAGATTCGCAATTACTGAGGATCAATTCGAGGAATCCTACAAATCTCTTGGCCCTTGTTTTGTAGCAACTGGGGACTACAATGCAAAACATACGTTCTTATTACACCTAGAGGTCGGGCATTGTTCATCACAATTTCAAAAATGGGCTTGGACGTCATTTCAAGTGGGGAGCCCACTTACTGGCCTACGGACATTCAAAAAATTCCGAATGTTATAGATTTTGGAGTCATGAAAAATATCACTAGGGAATTAATTCATGTTGAAGCTTCTGTAGATCTCTCCTCCGATCACTCTCCCACGATTGTTACAGTTTGTAGCCCACTAAGAAGTGACTTCCCTGTCCCATATGTAAAGATGATCATCCGTGTTAATTGGCTGGGGTTCAAAAAATACTTCAGTAGCCATTGTACGGAAAATATTAACCTAAGAACACCAGGTGATGATTGAAAATCGTACCGAAAATATTAAACAGGCTGCTGAACATGCCACTAGTTCCCATCCGCAGACTGGGTTTAATAGAATTTATTCTACAGAAATTGAACATTTTTTTTGCGTGAAAAAAGGACAGCTAGAAGGGAATGGCAACAGCACAGTTCACCCCAAAATAAAATTAGATTTAAAGAGTGCACTAGACGACTCCAAGAGCTGCTGGCATATGAAAAAACTGTATGTGTTGCGGCGGCAACTTGACTTTAGAAATTTGTAGAATAATAATAAAACTCTCTTTTTTGCTTTTATTTGTGGCTGGTTTTATTATCTGGCAAAGATGAAATTTTGTTGATTTACACGATATAATTAGTAATCATAAAAACTTACTCTATTCTATCCTTTCGTGCGGCTATTCCCAATCAAATTTGTCCGTCAAATAAAAAACTAAAATAAAATGCTAAAATGAAGCCAAGCGGTTACAGCTACCGACTATCTCCCGAGTAGGTTCGTAACGAGCGAATACTTCACACATCAACGAGTGAATACTTTTACAAATCAACTCTGTGGTTATATGCTAAGAAATCAACTACAATCTGTCGTTATTGTCAAACAAGCAATAAACGGTTACAATATTCAAAAAAACAATATTAATTTATAACATCCCGGCCCCCGTGAGTCGACCGTGGAGGCTCACCACCAACGTCTAGTACTGCAAGCTTTGATGCTGGACGCCTTAGTTTCCCAATTGCCGTCTTCACCACCGCCGAGCGTACCTGCCCATCCGCCGCCGTAAAAACCTCTTCAACCAAACCTCGTTTCCACTGCCCACGCGTCTCGTTGTCGTCGCATATTATGACCACATCACCTATCCTTATCGGCTTAACTGGGCTGTACCACTTGGTCCTTCGAGTTAACTCTGGGAGTACTCTAAGACCCACCTTTTCCAAAAGGTTTGTTTAACCTTTGCGAAATTTGCCATTGCTTTTTTAGGTAAAATCCTTTCAGGTACAGCAGGCGTTTGCATTAAATTCGGACATCCTATCAAAAAATGATTAGGGGTTAAGGGCTCGGAATCATCATTTTCTATTGGAAGGTGTGTCATAGGGCGCGAATTTATTAAGTTTTCGGCCTCAATAAGAAAACTATAGAAGGTTTCTATCTGCGGGGCATTTTCCTTTAATGTAAAGGCCAGAACGTTTTTAACTGAAGGCACCATTCTTTCCCATGCTCCGCCAGCAGATGGATTTGCTGGCGTATTAAATGACCATTCTATACCACGTTTCGAACATTCATCCACTAGTTTTGTTTCGTCGTAAACAAAGCCCACTTTACTAGCGCCTACGAAATTTGTACCTCTATCACACCTTATCCGCACTGGTAAACCTATTCGATTTATGAAATTTCGTATGCACAGTATGACAGCATCCGTCGAGAGGTCTCTTGATATTTCAAAGTGAATAGCTCTTGTTGACAAACAGGTAAAAAGAGATACCCATTTTTTTCTTGCCGTCGCCCAATTGAAACAAAAAATGGACCAATATAGTCTATTCCAGTATAGGAAAATGGTCTGACGAATGGGGTTACCCTATCTTCTGGGTGTTGGCCCATTAACGGTGGTCTTGGCACAGCATATGCGTATCTACAAATTTTGCAGCTCCTTTTTATAGACCTTACAATTTGTCTCAGGCATGGTATCCAATATTTAATTCTGATGGCGGCGCATACAGACTCTTGGTTCTGGTGTCTAAACTGTTCGTGATATTGTTCGACGATAAGTCTTGTCAAGATGTGTTGTTTTGGCAATATGATAGGTTCTTTCGTACAACGATCTACACAGCTGGCTTTATACGTTCTCCCAGACAAGCGTATCAATCCATCTTTACATAAGAATGGATTTAGCTTAAATATTTGGCTAGATTTGGATATCGGTTTGTTAACCCTCAATTTATTATGCTCTTCAAAAAATACGTCATGTTGTGCCACTCTGCATAAATATTCTGTTGTTTCGATGATTTCTTGTGCGCATAAATGTGGTTTTTTTATTCCATTCACATTGCAGCCTTTTCTAGTGTACGATTTAAAAATTTGCACCGCCCGTCGTACCCAGGACATGACTCTTACTAGCTTTAAGAAATTTGAATATCGATCGAATGGAATAAATAAATTTTTATTAATGGCAAAAATAAAAGCTGAACGTTTTTCTGACTGAATCTCGTGATCATTAATATCATTTGGTATTTCGGGCCAATTTTCCGTGTTATTCCTTAAAAACGATGGACCATTAAGCCACCTGGATGCTGAAAATGTTTTCGAAAAGTTCTGCGGTCTTGTCGCATCATCTGCAGGGTTGAGTGATCCAGGTAGCCAACGCCAATTTCTTTCCTCAGATGACTCCAATATTTCTGCAATACGGTGGGCGACAAATTGCTTGTACGTTCTGCAATCAGACTTTATCCATTTTATGACTGTTTTGGAGTCGGACCAGAATACAATTTCGTCTGGCTTTACATCGTGCGAAGTCACAATGGACTCCTTTAGTCTCAAACCAAGAACTGCAGCTCAAGGCGTGGAATGGACAACGGTTTCAGCGGAGCGCATCTTGATTTTCCCGTAACGAAAACAACTTCTATCCTATTATCATGGCATGCTCGCCAATAGGCAACTGCTGCAAAAGCCAGTTCACTGGCGTCCACAAAAATGTGGAGTTCAATTCTTGTCTTTGATGAGAAAAAACTTTCAGCATAACATCTTTTAATTTTCAAATATTTTATATCGTACAAGCTTTTGTACCATGCATACCATTCAGTGTAAACCCGATCCGGAATGGCTGAATCCCAGTCAACTTTGCTTTTCCACAACGCCTGTAGAAGAATTTTGGATTTTATGGTTATACTCGCCAGAAAGCCAAAAGGGTCAAATATTGACATCGTAATGCTTAACACCTCACTCTTCGTTGGTTTTCGATTCCCTTTTAAAACGGCATCTGGGACTCTTGCAAATTTCGTAGCACGTAGCAGAAACTGTCATCGAATGGGCTCCAGCGCATCCCTAATATCTTTTCAGTGCCATTTTCAATGTCCAAATTCGCCAAACCCTTGCTCTCGTTCTCAAAACTATTAATATTTATTTTAGCCAAAAATTCCCGTGAGTTAGACACAAATCCTCTAAGCTCAAAGCCAGCCTGTCGATGAATATCCACCACGTCCCTGGTGACATTAACGGCATCAATTACACTATCAAAACAATCAACATAGTCGTCAACATAGTGGGTGTCAACTATCGCCCTGTATGCTCTGGGGTGCGTGTTTACATCAATGATGCGCCCACAATGCCCCCGGGGGCCGAACAATTTTCGCGATTTACACATACACAACAGGAATGTTGACGAAGCGCACTGCAAAGAGTACAAAGGTTATAATTTTATTCAGTTGTATGCCAACTTTTAAGGAAGGTTGATGTCGCTTGATTTGTTATGATACAACAACAAAATACACAGTTGAGATTACAAGTTGGAGAAAAAGAGAAGAACAACTGAGTATTTTTATGATTTTTGTCCAGCATTTGAATACACTTGAAATAATTTTATGTTTACATATTAACCATTTTTTTTATTATTTTGAAATGTGGAAGGTATATTATAAGAAAAATTTTTTATTTTCACTAAACATATTTAATGAAGCTGAGTGCCTTGTATGCAATCAAAAATTAAAAGAATAAGTGCATACAGTTTTAAGCGTCATTATGAAAGTCGTCATTTAGAAATGTGTAGTTTGTCAGGGGAGGACAGAGATAAGCTTATAACAAAATTAAAAAAGAATTTGGAATTGAAAAATAATAAAGCTTTGCGTGATTGTAAAATCAATACAAATCCCGCAACATGCAGCCAACTAATGGCTACATACATTATTTAAAATTGAAATTTTTTGACAAAGCAAATGCTCTACATTACGTAAAACAATCAATCGTAATTGAACTGATTTTTTATTTCCACTTAATCTTTTTCATGATATAATATTTGATTTTTTTAATGTTTCATTCATACTTCAGTTCATGTTATTAATTAAACATAAAAAATGTTGTATACAAAAACATTATTTAATAGATTTACCAGCAAATTTCTCCCAGTGCTCTCACCACTACACACACATTTTGCATCTGTTTCTCTTTGTGGACAACGCTGGTTTACATACGTTTGTGCATTCATGTTTTTAACAAATTGGGCTGAACAAGGCGAGCTTACGGAACCAAATATCATAACTTACATGACGTATTCATCAGGTGGCATATTAGAATCGCCGTTGCGCCACAAAAATCTCTGAGCAGTTTGGTCTTGTTCGCGGATTTTAACACGGTGAAACATCTCTTTAATGTCGGCACATACACCTATTTTTCGTTGCCGGAAGCGGAACAAAATTGCCAATAACGATCTCGGCTGGTATTTATTGGGCCCTTTCATCAGCCTTGAATTCAGCGATTCACCGTCCACACACGCAGCGGCATCGAAAACTAGCCGCCGTTTGTTTTCTTTATTTAAATTGGTAACGACAAAATGCGGCAGATACCATGTCCGATTAGTCTTGACGGCAGCCTCTTCCGGTGCTAGCTTTCTGGCATACGACTTTAATACATAGTCGTAATTTTTCGCGGTGTACCAATTAGCAAACTCATCATCTTTTTTCATTTTGGTTTCCATGTTGCATAAACGTTTCAAAGCCATAGAATAGCTATCTTTATACTCAAAATTGTCGCGTTTCCATAAAAGGCCAGTTTCATAATAGTTACCTTTTTTCATTGTTGTACTGAAAAGAATTTCTTCAGCACGGCTATCATCCCGTGATACTACCACCGGTGCTGCCTTCACTCCCATGTTTTCCAGTGCAAAATAGTCCAAAACTTGTTTATGAATATCTTCGAAAATGCTTACATCTATTTTGCATACTGTGGCCTCTGGTGTATCTTCGTTCGACCCAAACAAAACATTTCCTAAAATTGTTTCATGTACGGCAAAGGAACCGTCCAAATTCAACACCTTAAACGGTCGAACGAGCCTTATGTGTGGCAAACCTATTAACAATTTTGGCCGGGCCTCAAAATAATCTTCGATGACAAAATCGTTTAAAATGGGAAATCGTTCTTTAAATTTTTCAATTCTTAAATTCTGCGCTGGCAATTTCAAATTTTTTGTAGTCCACACATTTTTCATTTCATAACAAAGGCCATTCCCTTCTATGGCGCTTATTTCCATGTTAAGCTTTTTTGAAACCTCCGTAGTTGTTTTCCCACCTATCCATCCCAGGGATAAGTTACTCGGATGCCCTAATAATCCTATTTTGCCCGCAACTTCATCCTCCAAAAGTGTAGCAACTTCATCCTCCAAAAGTGTAATTTTAGACCCTTCGTCAATAAATGCTACAACTTTCGCTGTACCCTTCGGACAAATTAATTCTACAGGCAAATATTTAAATAAAGTTTTCTTATCAAACATACTCTCTTCTATGTGCAAATGTAGCTATTTCCTATATCAATTAGTTCTATTTTACCACTAACCATTTCGCCGCAACCATCACTTGAATCAGTTCTTATCGTGTTGTTACTTACACATGCAACTGTTTGTTATTGGGGTTGTTATTTACACTCTGGTTTTGTTTGACATTTTCATGCAATAAGCGATTGTGAAATTTTACACAGCCATACAATCCACACTGTCGTTTGTTTTTACACTTTAAAGAAGAATGTCCAGGACGAAGACAACTGAAGCAAAGATGTTTTGGAACAAATCTAGTTTAGGGGCACCTCCCAGAAATGAACAAAAAGTATCCTATCCTATAGTAAATTGAAAAATAAGAACAAAAAATTAAATAAAAATATTGGCGGCAAGGCTTAGTTTCCGAGTTATGGGCCTCTGAAATTTTAGTACAATATTTTAATTATACGGTGTTTTTCAACGAATATGACCAATATTGGTATCTTAAAAATTAAAAAAAAATTCCTATCCTATAGAAAATTTAAAAATAAGGAAAAACAATTAAATAAAAAATTTGGCGACGAGTCCTAGTTTCCGAGTTATGGGCTTCTGAAATTGTATACATTAATATGGAAATGATCAAACATGTAAACAAGTATTGAAAGAAGAAAAAATAAACATTTTTTATTTTAAAATGTATTACATACATATGTATATATATATATATATATATATATATATATATATATATATATATATATATATATATATATATATATATATATATAGTTCGGCCGGGCTTAAGGATTTTCTCCACCATGGTGTTTCCCGAGACGGCGCAGCCTAGTAATGATTTTCTGGATTGGAAAGTTTTCTTGCTTAATAACATTTTTCTGCATTGCCGGCCTTCGGCCGGGCTTAAGGATTTTCTCCACCATGGTGTTTCTCCAGACGGCGCAGCCTAGTAAAGATTTTCTGCCTTGCAAAGTTTTCTTGCTTAATAACATTTTTCTGCATTGCCGGCCTTCGGCCGGGCTTAAGGATTTTCTCCACCATGGTGTTTCCCCAGACGGCGCAGCCTAGTAAAGATTTTCTGCCTTGCAAAGTTTTATTGCTCAGTAACATTGTTCTGCATTGCCGGCCTTCGGCCGGGCTTAAGGATTTTCTCCACCATGGTGTTTCTCCAGACGGCGCAGCCTAGTAAAGTATTTCTGCCTTGCAAAGTTTTATTGCTCAATAACATTGTTCATCTCGTATGTGCAAAAAGAAGAGCTAGAAGAGAGTGGCAACAGCACAGATCACCCCAAAATAAAATTAGATTAAAAGAGTGCACTAAAAGACTCCAAGAACTGCTTGCATATGAAAAAACTGCATCTCTTAAAAACTATCTGGAAAATCTCGACGTAACACCAGCATCTAATTACTCTTTGTGGCGCGCTGCGAAAAAAATTAAAACACCCGTTGAGTTTAAACCACCTCTGCGCACTTCTACCGGAGTTTGGGCCAGGAGTGATATTGAAAAAGGTAACTTGTTTGCAAAGCATTTAAAATCCGTATTTACCCCAAACACATGTACTGGTGTTGTTGATTTCCCGAGTGTAGTTGCGCTACCCCCTCGACCCATAAAATTTAAAATGTGTGATGTACAAAATCTAATTGCTGAACTCAACCCGAAGAAAGCACCGGGTATTGATGGAATTAGTAACCAAATGCTAATAAAATTGCCTAGTATTGCATTTAGAACCATGTTATTCATTTTTAATGCCATTTTACGACTAGAGTATTATCCCCACAGCTGGAAGCTTGCCAAAGTTAAAATGATTCCAAAGCCAGGCAAAGATCTGACCAAGGCAGAATCATACAGGCCAATAAGTCTGCTATCAACAATGTCAAAACTTTTCGAAAAACTGCTCATGTCAAAATTGTCCCCAATTCTAATTAGTAGTGGATGCATCCCAGACCATCAGTTTGGTTTTAGAAGTCAGCATAGCACCATTGAACAAACGCATAGATTGGTTCAATGTATAAGAAGAACATTTGAAGAAAAGAAGTACTGTTCTGCACTGTTTATTGACGTTTCGCAGGCATTTGATAAAGTGTGGCATGACGGCCTAATTTTAAAATTAAAATCATATCTACCAACAAATTTGGTGAATTTATTAGAAAGTTACATTACTACCCGGAAGTTCACGGTTGTGGAAGGAGAATTCATGAGTGTGCTCGAAACTATATCATCCGGTGTGCCACAGGGGAGCATACTGGGGCCAGTTTTGTATTTGATTTATACTTGTGATATGCCACTGAGCAGTAATATCCATACATCTACGTTTGCCGATGATACAGCCTGCCTTAGTATGCACGAAAATCCTCATGAGGCTTCCCGATATCTACAAGAACATATTAGTCAACTGGAACTATGGTTAAAATTATGGAGAATTAAGGTAAACGAGCAAAAGTGTGTTCAGGTAACATTTACCCTGCGAAGAGATACTTGTTCCCCAATTCGAATCAACAATCAAGTTATTCCTCAGCATTCACATGTAAAATACCTTGGTATACACCTTGATCGACGACTTACATGGAAACACCATATTGACTCAAAGCTAGTACAAATGAAACTTAAACTAACTCAGATATATTGGCTGATTGGTCGAAATTCAATACTCAGCCTAGACTGCAAACTCTTATTATACAAGTCGCTTTTGAAGCCAATATGGTGCTACGGAATTCAGTTATGGGGCACTGCTTCAGCTTCTAACGTCGAGAGAATCCAACGAAGGCAAAACAAAATTTTACGTTTGATAACATCGGCTCCATGGTACATCAAAAACTCAAATCTACATCGTGATTTGAATATGCCACAAGTGATTGAAGAAATAGCAAAATATGCAGGCAAATATTTAACAAAACTCGAGTCACATCCTAATCCGCTTGCTCGTAACATCTTGAATTTTACTGGCCACATCCGCTTGAAAAAGAAGGACACAAGGGCTCTTATACTCAACACTCCAGATGGGACTGCTTGAAAATATTTTTTTTTTCTTTTTTTGATTATCACTACTTATGTATTATTTATAACTATCACTAAGTTTATGTCCGACAGTGGTCGGGCCTAATACTTATATTTTAGATTTAAGATTTGAATACTTATTGTTAGTTCATAATTGAAGATACAATAAATAAATAAATGTATTAAAAAAAAAAAAAAAAAAAAATAACATTGTTCTGCATTGCCGGCCTTCGGCCGGGCTTAAGGATTTTCTCCGCCATGGTGTTTCCCGAGACGGTGCAGCCTAGTAAAGATTTTCTGCCTTGCAAAGTTTTCTTGCCTAATAGCGTATTTCTGCATTGCCGGCCTTCGGCTAGGCTTAAGGATTTTCTCTACCATGGTGTTTTCCGAGACGGCGCAGCCAAGTAAAGTTTTCCTGCTTAATAACATTTTTTTAAGGATTTTCTCCACCATCATAATTCCCGACAAGGAAAACAAAGTATAATCACAATATTATACTAGAATTTCAAAAGCCCATAACTCAAAAACTAAGCCCGCCACCAATTTTTTTATTTAATTTTTTTGTCTTATTTTTAAATTTTCTATAGGATAGAGTATTTTTTTTAATTTTTGAGATACCAATATTAATTTTATTTGTTGAAAAACACTGTATAAAAACAATATTGCACTAAAATTTCAGAAGCCCATAACTCGGAAACTAGGACTCTTCGCCAGATTTTTTATTTAATTTTTTTTCCTTATTTTTAAATTTTCTATAGGATAGGAATTTTTTTTTAATTTTTAAGATACCAATATTGGTCATATTCGTTGAAAAACACCGCATAATTAAAATATTGTACTAAAATTTCAGAGGCCCATAACTCGGAAACTAAGCCTTGCCGCCAATATTTTTATTTAATTTTTTGTTCTTATTTTTCAATTTAATATACGATAGGATACTTTTTGTTCATTTCTGGGAGGTGCCCCTAAACAAGATTTAAGCCCTTTGATGGCACATAACACATTTGGTAGACTTATTTTCGTTTGTTGTGATCATAAATGATGGATTTATTTTGTCTTTTTTACTACAGGCAGCATCACTTTTACTAGTATCGGCTTCTAATGCAATGGAAATGTACATAGCCACTTCTTGGAGCCACAAGCTAAAGTCTGTGACACTCGAATACTGTCCAAGGGGGTTCATTGAATGTCGTGACCATTCTTCGCGTTTATGAAGAGGTAATTTGCTTACCATTTCGTCGAGCAGTGTTGGATTACACAGGTCAGCCGTTGCGTTGGCGTTTGTCAAAAATGCTGATAAGTTTAACACCATTGTGCTGAAGTTTATCATTTCATGTATTCTCTTTTCACTAATAGGGGGAAATGCGCGAACCTTAGCAATTTGGCTACGAATTAGGACTTGCGGGCGACCGTAATGAAACTCCAGTGTGCTGACAACCTGGTTTACACTATCGGGATGAATCAAAAATGATTCCACCTTGGCTCTTGCATCGCCCTTTAACGATTTTTGCAACCTAATTAAATTTTCCAAGTTGGAATAATTATAATTCCTCGTTGTTTCTTTGTAAGCGACTATGAACATAGGCCATTGCTCTGGTTGACCACTAAATAGGGGTAACTCGTGCAGCTTACGTAGTTGGCGGTAGTTACCTGCTGAATCTAATCGATGCAAATTCATGGAGGCACTTACCGAACTCTCAGGTAGGTATGTTGATGGTGTCGACATCATTCTTGGCTGTGCTGTCGTATATGCTGGCGTTGAACGTTGTTGCAAAAAACCAAGTGATGCCGGCAAAGTAGTTAAGGGCGTTGTTGTGCTTGTGCTTTCGATGTTATAGGGCAAGCTATTTGCTGATACAAATGTTTGTTGGAAAATGTTTTTTAACGAGTGCGTGGCTGGCGCAAATGTGTGCGCGGCAGTAAAGGGCATGATAATTCCCTTGTTGTTGGTTGGTATGGTTGCGGGGCAGAAAGGGGCATATTATATTTAAATGGCATTGGGTACTCACGTGCATTGTACTGATGTTGTACTGGTGCTGGCATTTCCGATCTTGAATACATAGTTTCGTTTGCTACGGCGGGTGGAGTAGCGTTTAGTGCTGTAGAAAGTTCGGCGTAGTTGTCACAACGGGCAATTGTGAGGATGTAGGCGTTACTGGCGATGATGCTGATGATGTGCACAATAATTCCTTCAAAGAATTTCTGATTTCCATGATTTCCTTCTTTAGTTCCACCATCGATGTCTCATTAGATTCTATAATGGTTTTCTCATCTTCGCTTTCAGGTGGAGAAGCCATATAGTCATTGGCATTGTCTGTGGACATGTTTCTTTCTCTTACGCGTTGGCTACGGCGTGGCATTTATTCAAGTAAGTCAATAGAATAAAAAAATAATGTTCCGGCGGCAACTTGACTTTAGAAATTTGTAGAATAATAATAAAACTCTCTTTTTTGCTTTTATTTGTGGCTGGTTTTATTATCTGGCAAAGATGAAATTTTGTTGATTTACACGATATAATTAGTAATCATAAAAACTTACTCTATTCTATCCTTTCGTGCGGCTATTCCCAATCAAATTTGTCCGTCAAATAAAAAACTAAAATAAAATGCTAAAATGAAGCCAAGCGGTTACAGCTACCGACTATCTCCCGAGTAGGTTCGTAACGAGCGAATACTTCACACATCAACAAGTGAATACTTTTACAAATCAACTCTGTGGTTATATGCTAAAAAATCAACTACAATCTGTCATTATTGTCAAACAAGCAATAAACGGTTACAATATTCAAAAAAACAATATTAATTTATAACAGTATGTCTTAAAAATTATCTGGAAAATCTTGATGCCACACCTGCATCTAATTACTCCTTGTGGCGAGCTGCTAGAAAGCTTAAAACACCCGTTGAATATAGACCACCTCTGCGCACTTCTACCGGAGGTTGGGCCAGAAGCGATACTGAAAAAGGTAACATATTTGTTGAGCATTTAAAATCCGTATTTACCCCAAACACATGTTCTGGTGTTGTTAATTTACCGAGTGTAGTTGCGATACCCCTTCGACCCATAAAATTTAAGACGCGTGATGTTCAGAAACTAATTGCTGAACTCAACCCGAAGAAAGCTCCAGATATTGATGGAATAAGTAACAATATGCTGATAAACTTGCCCTATATGGCAATTAGAATCCTGTTATTTATTTTTAACGCCATTTTACGACTGGAGTATAATCCACAAAGCTGGAAGCTTGCGAAGGTCAAAATGATTCCAAAGACGGGCAAAGACCTTACCAAGGCTGAGTCATACAGGCCAATAAGTCTGCTATCAACAATGTCAAAACTCTTCGAAAAGCTGCTCATGACAAAATTGTCCCCAATTTTAACTGATAGTGGGTGCATCCCAGACCATCAATTTGGTTTTAGAAGTCAGCATAGCACCATTGAACAAACTCATAGATTGGTGCAATTTATAAGAAGAATTGAAGAAAAAATGTGTTGTTCTGCCCTGTTTATTGATGTTTCTCAGGCCTTTGATAAAGTGTGGCATGAAGGCCTTATTTTAAAATTAAAATCATATTTAACAATAAATTTTCTGAATTTATTAGAAAGCTACATAACTACCCGAAAGTTTACGATTGTGGAAGGAGAATTCATGAGTCTGCCCCAATCTATATCAGCCGGTGTGCCACAGGGGAGCATACTGGGGCCAGTTTTGTATTTGATTTATACTTGTGATATGCCTTTGAGCAGCAATATCCATACATGTACGTTTGCCGATGATACAGCCTGCCTTAGTATGCACAAAAACCCGCACGAACCTTCCCGATATCTTCAAGAACATATTACACAGTTGGAAATCTGGTTGAACTTATGGAGAATTAAAGTCAATGAACAAAAGTGTGTCCATACAACGTTTACCCTAAGAAGAGATACTTGTTCTCCCATTCGAATCAACAATCAAAATACTCCTCAACATTCCCAAGTGAAATACCTTGGTATACACCTTGATCGAAGGCTTACATGGAAACATCATATTGACTTTAAGCTAACTCAGATGAAACTTAAGTTATCTCAAATTCATTGGTTGATTGACAGAAATTCAACACTTAGTCTGGACTGCAAACTTTTAATATACAAGTCGCTTTTGAAGCCAACATGGTGTTACGGTATCCAGTTATTGGGCACTGCTTCAGCTTGCAATGTAGAGAGAATTCAACGAAGACGAAACAAAATTTTAAGGTTAATAACATCTGCTCCATGGTACATTAAGAATTCAAATTTGCATCGTGATTTAAAAATGCTACTAGTGACTGAAGAAATTGCAAAATACGCATTTATTATATTATTTTATTATTATATATTATTATTTATTATTTTATTTCTTTTTGGGAATTTTTTTAGTTTTGACACTTTTTTCTCGTTTTGGCGATTTTTTTCGGTTTTTGGCGTTTTTTTAATGTTGGCGATTTTTTCATATAGGCAATTTATTTTCGTTTTGGCAATTTTTTCGATTTTGGCGATTTTTTTTCATTTAGGCGATTTTTTTTTCATTATTGGCGATTTTTGTTCATATAAGCATTTTTATTTTTGTTTCGGCGATTTTTGCGGATTTTTGTCATTTTGGGAATTTTGTTTTGTTTTACACGTTTTCAAAGTTTTGGCGATTTTTTTCGGTTTTTGGCGTTTTTTTAATTTTGGCGATTTTTTTTCGTTTTGGCGAACTTTTTGATTTTGGCGATTTTTTTTCATTTAGGCGATTTTTTTTCATTTTTGGCGATTTTTGTTCATATAAGCATTTTTTTTGTTTTGGCGATTTTTGCGAACTTTTGTCATTGTTGCGTTTACAACTGTGTAAAAGTTTGAGCACCAAAGGATTCCTTTGGAGCTCAGAGTGTGTGTTTTTTTTGTTTTGTTTTTAGCCCAGGTAGAATCACCATGTGCTAATATTAGTTGAAGTTAAGTCTTAGTAGAAACACTAAGACTAGTCTAGCAATCAAGAAAGTTAATTTTTGTTTGCCATAATTTCTTTATTTTTCCCAGTCTTTTATACAATTTTAATTTCATACGTCTATATTAAAATTAATAGCAATGTACATTTTCAGCACTTGTCATAAAGCCTGACCTTGCATTTTATGAATTATTGTAATACTACTCTTAAAGGTAAATGACTGAATTAATTGTATGAGTATAAAAATATCTAAAGGTAAATTACTGATTGCAATATGAAACTTATTAATTTGTAAATAAAAATTGGTTAATGAACTTAGAATACAACATAAGCAGAAATTACATTAAATATTAATTTATAACAAACCATTGGTTAAATCAACTTAAAATACTACATAAACAAAATTTCATATTTATAATAAAAGAAAATGGAAGGTATTCCTTTAAAAATACATACAACTTCTAATAATAATAAAGGTAATTATGTATGTATTAACATTCTCCGCCGCGTTGAGCAGTCAGCGAAAACCTGTAGTGTTAAACCTCAGAAATAGAATGACGTGGTGTTGGCCTTGGAGGTGCCGTTGTTAGGTTGACTGAGGCAGTTTTATTGCATTTGATTCGAAATTGCCAGGCAGTAAGTGTTAGGATTATGAGTAGCGATAGAAATAGAGCAAAAAAGCCTATGTTTGGATGATGAATTGCTGGCTGATATATTTCAAGTGAAGAATTCTTAATGTGCCTAAGTTGGTTTTGAATATCGGTAAGCTGGTCCAATTTGGTATCCAAGACAAGGTTTGGTTCTAATATTTTCTTAACTTCAGAGGGTTTTCCTATTGAGGTGATATTACCAAATGTTGCATAGGAGTTGCGTAAAGTAGTGACACTAGTTTCGTGTCCACGAATGGTAAGAAATTTTCCTTTTATTATACAAGCTGAGTTCATGGTCATTATACCAGAAGTCTTGACATGTATATGTATGATATCATTGCCGCATACTGCAGTTAGTTCTATAGGTTTCGTTGTTGCATACAGCCATTGGTTTACGTTGTGCAATGGAATAAAAGAGATATTGTTCTGGATATAGCCAAAATTACAATCAGGGGATGTTTTGTTGTTGAAGAGAGCAATTTCACAAGAATAACTGCCGGAATCTTTGGCCATTTGTATTTGCAATGCTTGAAAAATGTATATGTCGACTATGACTACAGTGCATTTATTGAATTGAAGTATGTTTAGTGCCAGGTATTCATCGCGGTGGTTATTAACAGCAAGATATTTAATGTCAGTTGTTATGACAATGGTCATGTTGTTTATTTGTGTGGGTATTGCAATGACCTTGTAAAGTTCAAATTTTCCTTGGTCCACCAATGGTAACTCAATAACGAAAATTACATTTGTGTTAGTTACTGTGCCTTTAACATTCATAATTTTGTATAGTTCTAGCAAGTCGGTGTCTTCAACTGGTAATGTACGGTCTATAGGAAGGTGTCCTTTAATTTTAGAAATCTCCGATCTTAACTGTTTTGGTGTAAGGATAAGTGGGCTTATATTGCTATGGTTCGTATGCGTGAGGGCAGCGACCAGCTCTGTTTCAATTCTTTGTAAATCTGAGGAAAGTGTATTTAATTGAATTGCCAGAGACATTAGATTTTGGACTTGTCGTAGATTTGAATTCTCATTTTGAACTTAATTTAGATCTTGATAGATGGTTTTCTTAAGTTCTGAAAAGTGCACTTTAGTATTGTTCTCGCTTTGCTTAAGAATGTTAATGGTAGAATCTATTACTGAAGTTTGATTTTTTAGTAACAGATGTAGATACTCTTCATTTTGCTTTACGTTAGCTATAGTTTGAGCCATTTGCTCTGCATAATCTGAGTCCAGGACTCAAAATAGAGCATGGGCCATATTTCCAACGATATCGAGTGCAGCTCTCCGGTTTCTTTTTGAAATTAAAAGGTCTGATTCTTGAATAAGATTGTCCCAAGTATGTTGAAGTTGAATGGAAAGCGTCTCACATGATTCAAAAGCAACCGATTGCTTGCAGAGCCTTGAAAATGATGTTATACCTATTTCAAGAACCTTATTCATATCCCAAATGGGTGTTAAATCGTAGTATATAATGAATTTCTAGGTAGCTGTCATCAACTTTGTTGAGCCCATGTCTTCGAAATATAATCCTGGATTGGAAGAAAATTCTGTAATATTGATTGGAGAGGCTAATATTATCGGCAGCAGAAGGAGTGAAACAAAAAGCATATTGAAAACTCCCAGGGAGGCATATGACACTAACTTTCGTTTTGGCTGTATAATGTTAACTTCCGCTGAGCCTTGCCTCTTTTGTGACTTTGAGTTGTCATATCCGGAATGTTCTGTGAGGGAGTCGTTGAACAACGGTGCAAGTCTGTGTATTGGCCTCTTGAAAATTCCCTTTGCTGTTTTGACGTCGCATACCCTGATAAGTCCATCATCTCCTTTGTAAATGCGGTTGATTCTACCCAGTGGCCATTGGAGCACTGGAGTATTATCTTCCTTGAGGATAACAAGCATGCCTTCAATGACGTTCGGTGAAGTAGACTTCCATTTCCCCCTTTGCTGTAGCTCATGTAAATAGTTTTGAGTCCACTCCTTCCAGAATTTATGTTTGATTTCTAAAGTTATTTTCCATCTTGCATCTAATGATATGCTTGAGGGTTGCGCATTTATATCTACTGCTGATGTCAAGGGTTCCCCTACTAAAAAGTGGCCTGGGGTAATAGCTTCAAGATCATCTTAGCTTGATGAAAGAGGGATCAGTGGCCGTGAATTTAAGATTGCTTCTATTTCAACCACTATTGTTTCCAATTCTTCATATGTAAGTGATGCAGCTGACACACTTCTCAATAAAAGGTGCTTGGCGGATTTGACAGCCGCTTCCCAAAGTCCACCAAAGTGAGGGGCTCTTGGTGGAATGAATTTAAAATTTATTGACTGATTGCTGCATACTCGTGTAATCTTCTCTTGCGCTGATTGAGAATATATTGATTCCTTTAATTCAGTAATTTTATTGTTTGCTCCCACGAAGTTAGTAGCATCTGCTGATGAAACGTCGTAGTGCGCCTATGAATGCTTCTGTAGACTGATTTGATACTACTTCCATGTGAATGGCCTTAGTCGCGAAGCAACAAAATACTGCGATATAGGCCTTGTCTGGCCTTTTGCCCCTGATCTTGTGATGGATCCATATGGGGCCAAAATAATCCACTCCTGTGGTTATGAAGGGACGTGCTGGGGTTACTCTATCTGTCGGAAGGTTTCCCATTAATTGTTTGAAAAGCACCGGCCTAGCTTTAGTGCATCGTATGCATTTGTGGACGGTACTTCGTGCCAGTGATTTCCCGTTTGTAATCCAGAATTGTGACCTGGATGCTGCCAACAATGACTGTGGACCACAATGATTCGTGTAGATTGTGCATCAATAACTTTGTCATAGGGTGATTATGAGTCAAAATCGCAGGATGTTTTGCCTTGAACGATAATGTTGACTGTTCCACACGACCACCCACGCGCATTATCTGATGCTCATCCATGAATGGGTTTAAGGAGGCCAAGGGACTTGTACAGGTGTTTGATGTGATAGCCTCTCTAGTTCTTCCCCAAACTCAGCGGCTTGGATGATCTTGATGATAATGTTCAGAGCTTCTTCTAATTCGAATGCGTCAAGCTCCCTTTTGGTTGACCGATAAATATTTGTAGTCTTGGAATTTCTAATAAATCTCAACACATAACCAATCGTGTGTTGAAGAGTTTTAAATGAGTTCCGGTGGTTTATCTGATTTATAATGTCTGCATAGTTTTGCTGCAAGGCGGTTGTTGTTAGAACATGCTTAGCCACCTTACGTTCTTCGTCGCAAGGTGTCTCAATTGCTTGTGAAGTTGAAGTTGTTCATTCACTCCGTTGTCCCGAAAGAAATAGAGGGCCATAAAACCACATTGAATGTTGTGATAGGTTTTCGGGTGCTATTCCTCGAGATATTGCGTCGGCTGGATTTTCTTTGGACCTAACGTGTCGCCATTGATGTGAATCGCTTAGACCTTGAATTTTTGTTATCCTGTTTGCTACAAAGGTGTGAAAGGATGCTGCTGACGAATTTATCCAAGCAAGAACAATTTTTGAGTCCGACCAAAAAAAGTTTGCTATATTTTGCAGACGAAGATCTTCTTTTACCCTACTTGTTAGTTCAACACCTAATACCGCGGCGCATAATTCCAAGCGAGGCAGCGTTTGCCTTTTTATGGGTGCTACTCGGGACTTGGCACATAGCAGTCTGGTTAAAACAGTTTTGTCTTTATATGTTGAACGAATGTAGATTGCTGTTCCATAGGCTCGTTCAGATGCATCGACAAACGTATGAATTTCTGTAGAGACTGGGTTTCCGTGTTTTAATACGAATCTTTCTATTTTTATTTTGTTTAGGGTTTCTATATTTGTGCGAAATTTATTCCATTCGTTCTGAAGATTCATGGGTAACTCGTCATCCCATGAAAGCGGTAATTGCCACAGCTCTTGCAAAAATATCTTGGCTCGTACAACTACCGGCCCAAAAATCCCTAGAGGATCAAAGATTTTGGCTAGTTCTGAACTGACTATTCTTTTTGTTACCCTTGTGGCCGTTGGCTTTTGTGACCGTCCACATAATTGATCAGACTTTGGGAGCCATATTAATCCCAGTGTTTTAATTGAACAATCTGAATTCTCGTCTAAGTCCAAGTTGATTTCCTGGTCTTCAGGTGCAATTCCATTTAATAACTGAGGATGATTTGAACACCACTTCCGCAGCTTAAAACCAGCTTCTCTTAGGATTAAGCTTAGTTGTCGTTGTGACTCTAATGCTGTGTTAATAGAATCAGCTCCGGTGAGGCAATCATCCACATAAAAATCATCGCGTAATATTGAGGCACCTTGTGGATATTTTGTAGCGTTTTGAATAGCTAAATGTTGAAGGCATTTTGTTGCTAGGTATGGTGCAGAGGACGTGCCATATGTTACAGTCATAATATTTTATGTCTTGATGTTTGTTGTATCTCCATATGATGAGCTGGAACATCTGGTCCGTGTCATCGATTTGAATTTGCTGGTACATTTTCTCTATGTCTGCAGTGAAGACAATTCTGTGCATCCTAAATCGCAACAGTACCGAGAACAGCTCACTTTGTACGGTTGGTCCGGCATGTATTATGTCATTTAAAGAGGAGCCGCTGGATGTTTTAGCTGATGCGTCAAAAACTACTCTTAGTTTTGTGGTTGAGCTGTCAGGTTTCAGTACGCAGTGGTGCGGCATAACATAATGTTAATTAGGAATGTCGTCTTCTTGTATTTCTACCATGTGCCCCAAGTCTTCGTGCTCCTGCATGAAATTGTTGTATCCTAATTTAAGATCAGGATTAAGGTTCAATCGTTTTTCCAATGCTAAAAATCGATTGAATGCCATTGATTTGGAACTTCCGAGAACGGATGGATTTTCTGAGAATGGTAGGCGCACAATGAATCTCCCATTCTCGTTTCTTTTTACGTTTTGTGCAAAATGATCCTCACATCGTTTCTCAGCCAAAGATAGTGCTCGTTCTGTATTATTCGTGTCTTCAAGCTTCCAGAATTTTTCAATTAGCTGGTTTGTTGTTTGCTCTTCTGGGGTAAACACTGCACAAGTTACCACGTTGCCGTTTTTATACCCTTTACCAAAAAATGGTAAAAGGGTATATATAGGTTTGTCATTCCGTTTGTAATTTCAAGAATATTAATAAGCGACACATAAAGTATATATATTCTGGATCCTTATGCATAGGGAAGACGAACAAGCGATGTCCGTCTGTCCGTCTGTCCGTCTGTCCGTCTGTCCGTCTGTCTGTACGTGAAATCGGTTTTCCCAAGCTCCCAGAAGAGCTAGAGACTTCGTTCTTGGACTGGTGTTTCAGAAATTTTCCGAAAAATTTTGCTATTGAAAATCAGCAAAATAGAGCTGACGGTTTCAGAGCTGGAAAACTCAAACTCAATTTACCCATAGAAAATAATTACCGAAAACAAGTTTTTATTACTTTTTTATTAAATTAACTTATTTTATACTTCGGTATGAATAAAATTGGTATTTATAATTAAAAAAAAAATTTAATAATTTAAAAAATTAAAAAAACGTTTCCAGGGTTGGAAAACTTTAACTTTTTTCATAATAATTAAACATATTTCATGTTTTAGGAAGAAGGCTATTTTCTCAGGAACGGTAAGAGCTACGGGTCTGAAATTTGGACAAAGTATGTAGAACTTTGATCGCTACAACAACAAATATATGAGAATTAAAACTTAAAGGGTGTTCCAAAACGAGCAACGAAAAATGTTAAAATCCATCTAATATACATACAATTAATTGTATGTACCAATGTACATATGTATATTGACACTTGAAATTTGTAAAATTAGTGTATTTTTATATAGGCTACAACAATTAACACTAAAATTAAAAAAATTTAAAATAAAGGGTGGTCCATCAGTTAATGCAATTTTGACTATGTAATTTTGACAAATTGCTATATCTTGGAAACCGTAAGAGTTAAACTCTTGAAATTTACAAAAACGGTCTAACTAAAAAATCCGAAAATTATAAAATCGCCAAAAATTTAAAAAAATCGCCAAAACCAAAAAAATCGCCAAAATAAAAAAAAACGCAAAAATTAAAAAAAAGCCAAAAACCGAAAAAAATCGCCGAAACAAAAATAAATGATTATGTGAACAAAAATCGCCAAAAATTAAAAAAAAAATCGCCTAAATGAAAAAGAATCGCAAAAATCAAAAAAAAAAATCGCCAAAACGAAAAAACGCTAAAATTAAAAAATAACGCCAAAAACCGAAAAAAGTCGCCAAAACGAGAAAAACGTGTCAAAACTAAAAATAAATTTCCACAATGACACAAAAACGCTAAAATGCTATTGAAAATCAGCAAAATCGGACAGACGGTTTCAGAGCTGGAAAACTCAAACTCTATTTTCCCATAGAAAATAACTACCGAAAACAAGTTTTTATTACTTTTTTATTAAATTATCTTATTTTATACTTCGGTATGACTAAAATTGCTATTTATAATTAAAAAAAATTTTAAAAATTTAACAAATTAAAAAAACATTTCCAGGGTTGGAAAGCTTTAACTTTTTTCCTAATAATTAAACATATTTGATGTTTTAGGAAGAAGGCTATTTTCTCAGGAACGGTAAAAGCTACGGGTCTGAAATTTGGACAGTGTATGTAGAACTTTGGTCGCTACAACAACAAATATATAAAAGCTAAAAATTAAAGGGTGTTCCAAAATGAGTAACGAAAACTTTTAAAATCCCATCTAATATACATACAATTGTATGTATGTGTGCACATATGAATATTGACACTTGAAATTTGTAAAATTACTGTATTTTTATATAGGCTACAACAATTAACACTAAAATTAAAAAAATTTAAATTAAAGGGTGGTCCATCAGTTATGTAATTTTGACAAATTGCTATATCTTGGAAACTGTAAGAGTTAAACTCTTGAAATTTTCAAAAACGGTCAAACTATCCGGTCAAAAATCCGAAAATTATAAAATTGCCAAAAATTTAAAAGAATCGCTAAAACGAAAAAAATCGCTAAAATGAAAAAAATCGCTATAATTAAAAAAAAACGCCAAAAACCGAAAAAAATCGCCAAAACGAGAAAAACGTGTCAAAACTAAAAAAAAAGTCAAACAATGTCAAAAAACGTCAAAAACCGCAAAAATAGCCAAACAAAAACATATGCTTATATGAACAAAATCGCCAAAAATTAAAAAAAAACGCCTAAATGAAAAAAAAATCGCCAAAATTAAAGAAATCGACAGAACGAAAATAAATCGCCAAAATTGAAAAAAACGCCAAAAACCGAAGAAAATCGCCAAAACAAAAAAAAATTGCCTATATAAAAAAAATCGCCAAAAATTAAAAAAAAATCGCCTAAATGAAAAAAATCGCCAAAAATTAAAAAAAAAATCGCCTAAATAAAAAAAATGGCTAAAATCCAAAAACAATCCCAAAAACCAAAAAAAATCGCCAAAACAAAAAAATAAATGCTTATGTGAACAAAAATTGCCAAAGATTAAAAAAAATCGCCTAAATGAAAAAAATCGCCAAAATCCAAAAAAAAAATCACCAAAACGAAAATAAATCGCCAAAATTAAAAAAAAAGCCATAAACTGAAATTAAATCGCCAAATCAAGAAAAAATTGCCTATATGAAAAAAAATCGCCAAAAATTAAAAAAAAATCGCTTATATGAAAAAAATCGGCAAAATCAAAAAAATCGCCAAAACGAAAAAAATCGCCAAAAATTAAAAAAACGCCAAAAACCGAAAAAATCTCCAAAACGAGAAAAAAGTGTCAAAACAAAAAAAAAATTCCCACAATGACAAAAATCCGCAAAAATCGCCAAAACAAAAAAATGCTTATATGAACAGAAATCGTCAAAAATTAAAAAAAATCGCCTAAATGAAAAAAAATCGCCAAAATCCAAAAAAATCGTCAAAACGAAAATAAGTCGCCAAAATTAAAAAATAAAACGCCAAAAACCGTAAAAATTCGCCAAAACAAAAAAAATTGCCTATATGAAAAAAAATCACCAAAAATTAAAAAAATCGCTTAAATGAAAAAAAATCGGCAAAATCAAAAAAAATCTGCCAAAACGAAAAAAAATCGCCAAAATTAAAAAACGCCAAAAACCGAAAAAATCGCCAAAACGAGAAAAAAAATTATCAAAAAGAAATAAAAACTCCAAAAAAATAAAAAATCACCAAAACAAAAAACAAATTGCCTATATGAAAAACATCGCCAAAAAATAAAAAAATCGCCTTAATGAAAAAAATCGTCAAAATCAAAAAAATCGCCAAAACGAAATAAAATCGCCAAAATTTAGAAAACGCCAAAAACCGAAAAAAATCGCCAAAACAAAAAAAAATGCATATATGAAAAAAATCGCCAAAATTTAAAAAGCACCAAATTAAACATAATGTCAAAAACCTAAAAATTGCACTAAAAAAAAGTATGAATTTTTTCACAAAATAAATATGTACCTACATATCTATGTGCTTATGTATGTATCTCTATACTACATAAACGCACTTTGGTAAAGGGTATATAAGATTCGGCACAGCCGAATATAGCACTCTGACTTGTTTTTTTTTGTAATTTACCCGTGACTATCCAACCCAAAGCTGTGTTTTGGAGAATTGGCAGTTTTTGATTGATCTTTATTTGTTGTGGGCGCATCAATTCATGGTAAAATTCTGCTCCGAGCAATATGTCAATTTTATCCATTTGATTGAAACATGGATCAGCTAATTTAATATTTTCAGGAAGATTCCAATCTGACGTGTCGAACGAATTTGTAGGCTGAGGTGGTACAATGGTTAGAAGAACAAATGCTTCGATTCTGGTTACATAGCTGCCTGAATATGCATGTAATTCTATATTGATTCGTTGGGATACGTTTTGAACTTTACGGCCAATTCCTTCAATGCACAATGAAGAGTTTGAGGAATTCATGGAGAGTTTGTTCAATACGCGGGTTGTAACCAAATTGACTTGTGATCCTGAATCTAATAAAGCTCGGAATGTGCATGTGTGACCATTGGCTCCAAGTGCCTTTACTCTTGCAGTGGCTAGTAATACGTAAGTGTTGTCGATGACCTGTTTGTTTGTTGTAGCGACGATTGGCTTGTTTTCATTCGATACAGACGCTAATTTTTGTGTTCCTTCTGCCGAAATTCCTCTTGCTAACTCTAAGTGCAACAATGTGTTGTGTCTTTTTGTGCACTTTGAGCAAGACCGTGACGTGCATGCTTTGGCAGCATGATCTGACTTAAAGCAGTTGACGCAAAGCTTCTTTTTTTGTGTCCATTGTAGTCTCCCAGATGGGGACATTTTTAGGAACTTTTCACAGTAATATATGGGATGCCCAGGCATTCCACATACTTTACAGTTTGGGGGTGATGTAGCTGCAGTTATAAGTTTGGCTCTATACTTCCCCCACCAAATTCGTGAGACCTTCCACGTGTTTCCAATGCTTGGAAACGGTGCTCTATAAATCTAAGAAGATCTTTTAGACTTACGAGGTTTTTGTTGTTTTCTAGCGATTGCTCAAATAAAGTTTGATTTGATTGATCGAGTTTTTTCAATAAAATGTGAACAATTATGGCGTCCCAACTGTCCACTGGCAGTCCTTGCGCGCTTAAACCATGGATGCATTCTTTAGTGACATCATGTATATTTTTTAGCGCTTATGCCGTTTCGATTTTTATTTGCGGATGAGAAAGCAAGTTGTTTAGTAGTGTTGTCACAATGAGCCTTTTGTTATCGTACCTATCAATTGCATGTTCCATGCAATTTCGTAATTTGTTGTTGAAATTGGCAAATGTTTTACTAGTGCTTTTGGTTCGTCTGCTAGATGTGTAGTTAAGTAAAACATTTTCTCAACTTCGCTCATTGATGCGTTGTGGATTAGCTGGGTATAAAGATCTTTAAAGGCTACCCATTGTAGGCAACTGCCGCTAAATTTCGGAATCTGAATTTTTGGAAGATGGGGTTGACAATGCTCAGTGCTGCGTGGATTATTTTCGCTGATATTATTCACATGCTGCTCTAGCTCACATTGAATGTCGTGCACCTCAGCTTGCAATTCGTAAAATTCATCCATGGTGTAGCCGTCTATTTGTTCTTCATTAGTCAATTGCCATAATGTATCGTTGTTTGTAGAGAACTCGTGCATATATTTATTAATGAGCGATAACTTGCCTTGATAATATGCTATCTGTTGATTTCCCTCTGTTCTGACTTCATCCATAGTTCGTCTTAATGCTCTCGTCAATGCCCGCTGATTTCGAAGAACTTTGCTTGTGATATCATCAGGTAGTGTTTTTTCCTGCATACCTCTGCTTGCTCCTTCTTCTATTTGTCTCATCGATGGTGTTGCTTTCTTCGCTTTTTTACTTTCGGACTCAAATAGTTCTTTGTATTTGAGTGTATCGTCCGAGATACGTAAGTATTGGTCTGTAAAATAATTGTGTTGTAATGGTAGATTTGAGAGGCACCTTATTTTGTTGTCAGTGGTCTCAAATTCTTGCCATGCCTTGTCAAGCCGCTGTAGACGCTCCAAGAAGTACTCTGAAGTTTTTCTTGTAGAAGAGTCTTTTTTGAAATTGCGGATTATTGCCTCTATTTGCTCCGCCGTCTTCTGTTGGGCTGCTACCAGCTCTTCAAACGATTCCATTGCTTATGTACAAGGAACGATAGTTGATGATGGAATCCTGTACCTTGCTACAGGACCTTCGATTTGAAATGTGTAGTCTGATGATGCAATCCTGTACCTTGTGACAGGACCGTCGGGTTGAAGAATGTCTTCTGTTGATGGAATCCTGTACCTTGTTACAGGACCGTCGGGGTCACCAAATGTTGCGTTTACAACTGTGTAAAAGTTTGAGCACCAAAGGATTCCTTTGGAGCTCAGAGTGTGTGTTTTTTTTTGTTTTGTTTTTAGCCCAGGTAGAATCACCATGTGCTAATATTAGTTGAAGTTAAGTCTTAGTAGAAACACTAAGACTAGTCTAGCAATCAAGAAAGTTAATTTTTGTTTGCCATAATTTCTTTATTTTTCCCAGTCTTTTATACAATTTTAATTTCATACGTCTATATTAAAATTAATAGCAATGTACATTTTCAGCACTTGTCATAAAGCCTGACCTTGCATTTTATGAATTATTGTAATACTACTCTTAAAGGTAAATGACTGAATTAATTGTATGAGTATAAAAATATCTAAAGGTAAATTACTGATTGCAATATGAAACTTATTAATTTGTAAATAAAAATTGGTTAATGAACTTAGAATACAACATAAGCAGAAATTACATTAAATATTAATTTATAACAAACCATTGGTTAAATCAACTTAAAATACTACATAAACAAAATTTCATATTTATAATAAAAGAAAAGGGAAGGTATTCCTTTAAAAATACATACAACTTCTAATAATAATAAAGGTAATTATGTATGTATTAACAGTCATTGTGGGAATTTTATTTGGTTTGACACTTTTTTCTCGTTTTGGCGATTTTTTTCGGTTTTTGACATTTTTTTGGCGATTTTTTTTCGTTTTGGCGATTTTTTTGATTTTGCCGATATTTTTTCATATAAGCGATTTTTTTAATTTTTGGCGATTTTTTTTTATATAGGCAATTTTTTTTTTTGTTTTGGCGATTTTTTTCAGTGTTTGGCTTTTTTTTTAATTTTGGCGATTTATGTTCCTTTTTGGCGATATTTTTTATTTTGGCGATTTTTTTTCATTTAGGCGATTTTTTTTTAATTTTTGGCGATTTTTGTTCATATAACAATTTTTTTTTTGTTTTGGCGATTTTTGCGGTTTTTGGCGTTTTTTGTCATTGTGGAAATTTATTTTTAGTTTTGACACGTTTTTCTCGTTTTGGCGATTTTTTTCGGTTTTGGGTTTTTTTTTTAATTTTAGCGTTTTTTGTTTAATTTTGGATATTTTTTTCGTTTTGGCGATTTATTTTAAATTTTTGGAGATTTTATAATTTTTGGATTTTTTAGTTTTACCGTTTTTGAAAATTTCAACAGTTTAGCTCTTACGGTTTCCAAGATATAGCAATTTGTTAAAAATACATAGTCAAAATTGCATTAACTGATGGACCACCCTTTAATTTAAATTTTTTTAATTTTAGTGTTAATTTTTGTAGCATATATAAAAATACACTAATTTTACAAATTTCAAGTGTCAATATACATATGTACATACATAATACAATTGTATGTATATTACATGGAATTTTAAAAGTTTTCGTCACTCATTTTGGAACACCCTTTAATTTTTAGTTTTTATATATGTGTTGTTGTAGCGACCAAAGTTCTACATACACTGTCCAAATTTCAGACCCGTAGCTTTTACCGTTCCTGAGAAAATAGCCTTCTTCCTAAAACATGAAATATGTTTAATTATTAGAAAAAAAGTTAAAGTTTTCCAACCCTGGAAACGTTTTTTTAATTTGTTAAATTTTTAAATTTTTTTTTTAATTATAAATACCAATTTCATTCATACCGAAGTATAAAATAAGTTAATTTAAAAAAAAGTAATGAAAACTTGTTTTCAGTAGTTATTTTCTATGGGAATATTAAGTATGAGTTTTCCAGCTCTGAAACCGTCTGCTCGATTTTGCTGATTTTCAATAGCAAAATTTTTCGGAAAATTTCTGACACACCAGTCCAAGAACGAAGTCTCTAGCTCTTCTGGGAGCTTGGGAAAACCGATTTCACGTACAGACAGACGGACATCGCTTGTTCGTCTTCCCTATGCATAAGGATCCAGAATATATATACTTTATGTGTCTCTTATTAATATTGTAGAAATTACAAACGGAATGACAAACCTATATATACCCTTTTACCATTTTTTGGTAAAGGGTATAAATATATATTGTTACGTAAAAAGATTCCTACAGGGTTAATGCAAAGAACTATCTAGAAGTATTTAACTAAAGCAACAAACGTACACACATATTCACGTGCAAGCACTATAGCAACAACAATTGTGTACAAAGCTACAGACATACACGTATACAAATAAAAGTGCGAGCACTTATGGTAACAACCCTGTACTAAAAATAGCACACTGCACTACCAACATACAAGTCGTTACTTTGAAAATTCAAAGATTAACGGCCAATCGAATCACCTACAAACATCTAGAAACGGCGACATGAATTTTCCCCAGTATGCTAGAAGACTGTTTGAACATCTGGCTACCAATAAACAAACACGTCTATACGGCCATATCGTTTCTTATGTGTTGGTCTTTACTAAGTACATGAATGCATGTTGCCACACCATCTGCTTGCAAATATTCTAGATCCGGTGTTGGTTGTATAAAAAGGGCTGCCATATGCGAGAAGTAAGTCAGTAGTAATTGGAATTTAGTGGAGTGAACATCGTTGAAAGTAAAAGACATCGTGCCGTGGATAATAACGTTCAGAAGCAAATAAGAAAACACAAGTTATAATTGGTTTAGTCACAAATAAAAGGAAGTTCAGTTGCAAATAAGAAAATCGTCTTGTTATTTATTTTTATTTTTGAGCAATCAAAAGAACTCACACGTTTAATAAAAATTTAAACGTAACATTTGGTGTCAGAAGTGGGATTGCAAAATTAAAATAAAAATAATTAATTAATCAGAGAATAATGAATTTGTAATACAAGAAAAGAAAATCTACAATGAAGTTCGAAGACCTAAAAGTGGAGCAACTCAAAAAGGAATTGAGTAAGTGTGACCTGCCGACAACGGGTAATAAGGCAGAACTTCAAAGGAGACTGATAGATGAATTCAAGCGTCGTGGCGTTGACATAGGAGCGTACGAATTTGAAGAGAAATATGAGATGGAAGAAACGTCTGCTCCTTCTACTAGTACTCCAACCAGTACAGATATCAGCGCAATGTTTGCTGCCATGATGAGCAAAATTCAGGAGTCTTCTAGAGCTATGAAGGCTGATTTTCAAGAAATTTCTCGATTAAGCAATGAGAAAATGGATGACAGATTTCAGGAGCTTTCTAGAGCTAATGCCGAATTGAAAGCTGAAATGAAGGCCACGAACGAGAAACTGGATGCGAGACTTCAAGAAATGTCTAAGGGCTTATATAGAAGAGTAGATGGCATTAAAGTACAAGTCAGTAAATCAGACGAAAAGATTTCTGACTTGGAGCAGATCAACGATGAAATTTCTGGCAATGAAGAAAATGTTGACGAAATCAACAGTGGTCAGTGTCAACAAGTTGGAAATGAGCGAAGTTTGTCAGAAGTCTCCAGCGAAGTGAATGAAGCTCGTGACGTAGAAGATAGTCAAGCGGTCAGTGAAACAGTGGAACAAGCTATGGGTGAAATGGTCTTGCTTTCTCACGGTAAAGAAACTGCTACAGTAAACAAAGCGCGCAGCATAAAAGCAGCAAGGAAGAAGAAGACAACTTTTGTAAGGAACCTCAAGCGTGTGGTAAGGCAAAGTCTAGTCGAGAAACAAAGTAGAGTCAGTGCAATAGGCCATAAGTGTGGAAGGAGTGGTCATCTCCAGTGTATGGTAAGGCAAGCTCTAGCCAAGGGACAAGGTAGAGTCAGAGCCAAAGGCCATAAGTGTGGAAGGAGTGGTCATCTCCAGCGTATGGTAGGGCAAGCTCTAGCCAAGGGACAAGGTAGAGTCAGAGCCAAAGGCCATAAATGTGGAAGGAGTAGTCTTCTCCAGGGTATGGTAAAGCACGCTCTAGTCAAGAGACAAAGTGGACTCAGAGCCAGATGCCACAAATGTGGCAGAAGTTGTCATCTACAGCGTACGGCATGGCAAGCTGTAGTGGAAATACCAAGCAGATTCAGTACCAAGGGCTGCAAATGTGGAAGAACTTGTCATCTTCAGCGCAAGGCAAGGCAAGCTGTAGTGGAAACAGGAAGCAGAGTTAATACCAGGGGCCGCAAATGTCAACGAAGTAGTCACCTCCAGCGTATGGTAACACCAGTCAAAGTTGAAAGACGAAGCAGAGCCAGAACTAAAGTCTACAAATATGGAAGAGGTAGTCGTCTACAGCGCAACTACAAGGCGTATAGAAAACGAAGAAAGAAACAGGCAGTTATGATGTGCCTATTCGGGACGAATAGGCTTAAGTGGGCGGCAGTGTTACGTAAAAAGATTCCTACAGGGTTAATGCAAAGAACTATCTAGAAGTATTTAACTAAAGCAACAAACGTACACACATATTCACGTGCAAGCACTATAGCAACAACAATTGTGTACAAAGCTACAGACATACACGTATACAAATAAAAGTGCGAGCACTTATGGTAACAACCCTGTACTAAAAATAGCACACTGCACTACCAACATACAAGTCGTTACTTTGAAAATTCAAAGATTAACGGCCAATCGAATCACCTACAAACATCTAGAAACGGCGACATGAATTTTCCCCAGTATGCTAGAAGACTGTTTGAACATCTGGCTACCAATAAACAAACACGTCTATACGGCCATATCGTTTCTTATGTGTTGGTCTTTACTAAGTACATGAATGCATGTTGCCACACCATCTGCTTGCGAATATTCTAGATCCGGTGTTGGTTGTATAAAAAGGGCTGCCATATGCGAGAAGTAAGTCAGTAGTAATTGGAATTTAGTGGAGTGAACATCGTTGAAAGTAAAAGACATCGTGCCGTGGATAATAACGTTAAGAAGTAAATAAGAAAAGACAAGTTGTAATTGGTTTAGTCAAGAATAAAAGGAAGTCCAGTTGCAAATAAGAAAATCGTGTTGTTATTTATTTTTATTTTTGAGCAATCAAAAGAACTCACACGTTTAATAAAAATTTAAACGTAACAATATATATATTTTAAAGGAAAAGCATATATACATGTACATATATATATGTACGTATATATATAAATAAGTTATATATATATATATATATATATATATATATATATATATATATATTATATTATTATATATATATATATATATATATATATATATATATATATATTATATATATATATATCTATATATGTATATAAGTTAAACCACCTAGTAACATAAATGTTTAACTTTTTCCTTCTTATTCAGCATTTCCAACATTTTATTTCTTATACATACATTCACTCAAAGGAATTCTCTTTAAACGAAACCATTCAATTTGTGTTCAAGAGCTACGATGTTTATCGGATAGTTGTTGTGATTTACACGTATACAACACGATCAATCAATAGAAACAACAACAGCGGCACAACTGTAAGTTGTACCGATCAACAAGCAAGACAAACACCAATACACTTAAATAACAAATTATTTCTCATTTATTTATTTAGCTCTGCTCCAAACCAAGGCGAATTGATAACAGGTGACCTTAACAGTCCAGATGATTATCAGGTGTTCGAAGCCTAATTGAACTGCTTTGCACCCCGATTGTCAAAATCTCTTCTTTTATCTAATGTTTGTTTACATTTAAAGTGAAAAGTGTATGTGTTTTATAAATATGTATGTATGTATTGGTATATTAGTCAACTGTTTTTGACAGATGGGGTTTTTTAAAGCCAGACGAATTGCATGTTGTTTTTAGTATTGTTGTATTGTTGTAGCGATAAGGTCACCTTATATGAATTCGCCTTGCTCCAAACATCCCTAAACATCTTAAAGAATTAAGTTTGCTTTAGATAGTGGTTGTGTTAAGTCCAGGGCTGCCGTTTTTGGTTATTTCTAACCAAAAGTGGTTATTTTTTTCTTTAATGTGGAGATGTGAATATTTTTCTAATTTTGGTTATTTTTTTTTTGCCAAAATAATGATACACATGTACATATTTTTTGTGTTATACTGTTAAGCTTTTGTGTTCTTAAATTTTTAGTATTGCTACCAAGGCAACCGACTAAAATCGCTAGTGCAGCCACCTCTTATGCATTCGCCTTGATTGCTACTCACTTGTTTACAATACTTTTCTTTTACAACACTGTCAACAACTTTTAATTTAACTAAATGGTCACAACTCTGTACTACAGAGCCCTATGTGGTCCATAGGAGGTGACCACGTTTGCCCACCCGTATCGCCTCCTTTTAAAAAAAAATTGGTCACATCTTGGAAAATATTAATTAGTTGGACAAATTTAAAGTTTTTCGAAAATCTCCTCAAAACTCGAACTTCCCGGAATTCTGAGAATGCACGTTCTTAGAGTACTATGTGGTCCACTTTTGTATTCGTATTCGCCAAATTCAGACGAATACGAATATTTTTCCAAGCAAATTAAATAAATAAATGCATGGATCCTAAACGAAATTTAAATAAATGACTAAAAATCTTAGTTTGTACAAACACATTAATTTTTTTTATAGAAATTTGTGCTTTGTATTATTTTCAAATATTATTCAATGACGATCATGAACATTTTTGGGTTCTTTTTATTAACTTTAGAGTACGCCAACAAGAGTGTGATGTAATTTTTCATGCAATTTTTTTATATTTCATATTGCATATAACATTCGTATTCGCGAATATCTTTTGAAATATTCGTATTCGTATTCGCGAATATCAAAAATTGACATTCGTTGCATCACTAATCCATACATATGTATGTAGGTAATAGAAGTATATTTGTTATGTCATATTATTATTAACTGTATTATTATTATTATATATTAACATGCGTTACATTATAAATATGTATGCATTTTAAATCCCAGTAAAAAAATGGTCATTCTAGTGGAACTACATTTTCATTGCTTTCAAACAATCGATATTTTTAATTTGCCGAGAGTGAGCAAAAACCATGTAGAAGCTTATTTTAGTCATACAAAACCTTGTAACTCCTCCATAGTGTTAGAAAATATTCACCAGAATTAAAAAAATTTATTTTTTTAAAGAAATTTATGAACTAATTTTAGTCTAAAATTTAAAAGTTATTTGCTTAAATTTATATAAAAATTTAAATTTGTATAAAAAGAAACGAATTGTTAAAAAAGCTAACGATTTACCATTTTTCCTAGATAAAAATATTATCATTAAAACACAAAAAAGGGAATTTTTCATAGAAAAGAGAACTTGCAAGGACAACCCTATGTAAAAATCATTCACTACTTCCAGATCGCAAACTCTACATTTTCATGACTTTTTTGGAATGTCTTTTTTTGCTGGGATGTTATTTAATAAAAATAATACATGTTGAAATTTGGTTATATTTTTTCTCATTTGGTAACTTTTAAAGCGAATTTTGGTTGTAAAAATTTTTTGGTTGTGGCAGCACTGGTTAAGTCGTTAATTTATGCAAGAGATTAATCCATAAGTATATATGTAAATACAAGAAAAAACTAAAAAAATGGCAAATAATACCATAAATTGTTTTATATGCAACAAGCTGTTTTAAGCATTTAAGCTCTTGCCGCTTTGTTAGGGACAGTGATTTATATCAATGCACTGTTTCAAAATGTTTGCAAAAGTTTTCCTTTAAAAGTGCATTCAAAAGACACGTTTTCAAACATTTTGAAAATGTTAGTGAACCTATTGGAACACCCTCTAGATCCAAGAAGAATATTACATACAAAGAAGTAGAGGGTGAAAAAAACTGTAATACCCAAATCGATTTTCCTGAATTTGCATCAAATGTGCAATATAGTAGTTCCGATGATGTAGAAAACATTGATTTTGAGGGTGTGGAAAACAATGTTTCCTACAATGATAACTTTAAGTACTCATGCCATCAAGTTAATTATAAAATTGCATTCCTTCAATAACATTTCCAAAGCGGATGTTAATAAAATTAGAATAGACATTGAAACTTATGTAGTTTCGCCAATTGTATTTTTTGTTGAAAAAACATTAGAACTAAATGGCAAAAAAGATTCAGTGGTTGCAAAAGCGCAAATTTTTTATGACATTAAAAATATGTTTAGGAACGTAAATACATATTACACATTAGAAAAAACTATGAAGTCTATGGACCTCATTTCGAATCCTCAGTCTTTTGAAATAGGTAACACACATTGTGGTACTTTAATGCCAATTGAATTTCAATTGAAAAAAATTTCAAAAATTCAATGTAAAATTGTTAGTGAAAAAATTTGTTTGTGTTAGTTTTGATCATTCATTCCTTGTAGTGTGGGTATGTTAACACATAAGTTTTTATTTCTTTTCAGGTTTCTTTAGTTTTCCCTTTCAAAGGACTTAAAAAAGAAATGGGTGGACTATGGTGAAAAGCTTTTTAGTTTACTGCAGTCAAAAATTTCTGCAGCTAATATCTCCACTTTATTGAGTCAAATTAGCAGCAGTAACGAAGGTAAAGCTACAGCCAATTACATTTGAAATTATGCTACATAACATTTTTATTTTTAGAGTCAAAAATATTTGCTTCATTTTGGTTTCTGCACCATATGTTTCCGCCACCACTGTCAGTTGTAACAGAGCCAAATGGATCGAAGCAGCGAAAGAAATATACAATTTCTGACTCTCAACAATCGTTTGCCCTGATTGGCAAAACCGCTGAGGAAGTGGAAGCAAAGTTTAAGCTGCTCAAGCTGCAGTCAGTATCCATACAACCACTCCTATTAGTAGTGGGAAAAATAACAAACATTAAATTTTTAATGTTTATTTTGATGTAATACGCTACCCCATCATGAGTTCCCTGTCCGCCGTGGGCATATTATTCAAAATTATATTTCTATTTAATCTGGAATTTCCTAAACAGTCAGAACTTTTTTACTTGTTCATTCAAATTTTTTTCTATGAAATTCCAAATACCAAAAAAAAATGCAATGGAAACTTTTATAAGTGAACTAATAAATTGAATTAAATTAAATTAATAATTAATATTAAACTTTATACCTGTTCATACAAGTTTTCTCTGTTTTCCCAAATACAAAAAAATGTCAAAGTTTCCACATTCATAAATAAATTAATAAAATAAATTAAAAATATTAAAAAATAAAACAAAGTTTTATTGGAATATTTTCAAAAAAGGTAACTATTAATAAAAATTTTATTAAAAAATTCTCTATTTTCAACAATACAAATGGTTGATACAACAAAAAATTTAATTAAAAACAAAATTTTAGTCAACAATAAATATTGTTGATATTACAAATTATTTAATTAAAAAATATATTATTTCCAACAACATAAATTGTTGATGCAACAAAAAATTTAATTAACAAGAAAATTTAATTTAACAATTAAAATTGTTGATACAACAAAAAATTTAATTAAAGATAAAATTTTAGTCAACAATAAATATTGTTGTTATAACAAAATAGTTAATTGAAAAAAAAGTTTAACAATATAAATTGTTGATATAACAATGAATTTAATTAAAAAAAGAAAAATAGTCAACAAAATATATTGTTGATATAACAAAATATTTAATTGAAAATTTTTTGCTCTCATCTTACAATTTTGTTAATTTTATTTACAAATATCGTTGTAGGTTAAAAATCAATTAATTATTTAATTGATATAACAAAAAAATTAATTGTATTTACAAATTTTTTTTCTGTGCAAGTAGACTAGGGTGCTGATGAAGTGCGTGGCTGCACGGAAAAGTATCGGTATTTCCCCCAGCTTAAAGTCTAAGTTTAATTTTTTTTCTCTTCTTTAGAAACTCACATTAATTCATAAAATATTTCATTCAATAAGAATTGAAATTACTGAACTTAAGCCTGACTATGAATTATTTCTGATTAATATTCACTACAGTTCAATTAAAAGAATCTGTAAATTTCTCACTTTATACATCATGGGCACGTGACAAAATATGTCCACTTGGCAATCACTATTCACTTGGCTATCATAGTTTCAGAATGCTGGAATAACCAAAATAAAACTGTAGAATGCAACTACAAAGTAACATAAGACCTGCTACTAAAACCGGAATCTAATACATTGTTCAGCAAGTAATTTGCACAGTTAATCTTTTTTTGATCTTTAAGTGCCTTTAGTATGTTCGATCCTCTGTCAGTAACAAAAGTTATTTTTTGCATGCTATTTCCATCGAAATCTTTCAAAATAGAATTTAGTTTTGTTAAAAGGTTATTGGCTGTGGATTTTTGCAAATCCATAGATTTCACTCGCAACACAATTTCTTTCAACTTCGAATCTTTTATAAAACGAAATGTTGCATATAAAAAGTTTCTCTTCACGAAGTTATCAGTCCAGAGATCAGACATGGACGCAGTACCGCTCGATACGGCAAGACCCAACTCCTCTTTAATTTCTAATTTCTTCTCCTCTGCCATGTCGCTTATTCGGCGAGATATTGTTCTGGAAGCAGGCAACATGTTGGTTAAGTCCACATTACAACCGTATTTCGTACCAATGTCGAGGAGAGATTAGACCATTTTTTTAAATCCTCCACGTTCTGCAATTGAAAATGGGCGACAATCCTCCGCAGCCCATTGAAAACGCGCTATCAAAAAACTTTCTTATCTGCATTACTTACTTTTTTTAAACGTCATAACACTTGTGGCGAACGAGATTAGATGTTTGTCTTCCATTAAATTTTAAAATACGATTGCATTTTTCACAAATTACCACTCCTTCAATAATTTTACCATTCTCATTTTCAATGTGGGTAAATACTTCCCAAATTTTACTTCTACTATTTCCCATTCTTAAGTAAAAAACACAATTTTCAATATTTTTAAGAATTTCTGAATTCATTTTTTCAAAAATATTTGCAGTTTATAACAAATAATAAAAACACTTGCGATTTTTTCCCTGTACCATTTTTTTATTAACCTTCTGTTCTTAGCAAATATATTAAATAATTTTCAGCGTAAAATTGTTTACTGGGTAAGCATGCAAATGAATTTACTACCCCTACAAGAAATGATCATTTCTTGCGCATACCATATGCGCTCTAAATGAGCTCATAAAGACTCTTTTGTCGGAACGCTGACGCTCATAATGAGTTCATAAAATAATCATAAACAGTCATAAAACGCTCATATTTGAGTGGCTTTTTCCACTAAAGTGGTCACTCATGAAAGAGATCTAAATTTTATGCATAAAAGAGTAGTTTCCCAGCTTACCATATGCGCTCTAAATGAGCTCATAAAGACTCTTTTGTCGGAGCGCTGACGCTCAAAATAAGTTCATAAAATAATCATAAACAGTCATAAATCGCTCATATTTGAGTGGCTTTTTCCACTAAAGTGGTCACTCATGAAAGAGCTCTAAATTTTATCCATAAAAGAGTATTTTATGACTCTTTTTATTTTTAATATTACATGCTGGATTTTCTTTTCTTAATTTATTTGAACGAAGTTCACTTATTATTAATTTGCTTTCTTTTAAGCTTGCTATTTTCATTATTTTAATTATGTATTATTTTTATATTTATTATAAAATAACTCACAATTTTGTCTTTACGCTTCCAAAAATATTCACTAATGAATCAATTTGTGTAACTTCTTTCTTCTGCTTAGCTGGAATTTACCGTTATCTGGCAGCGTGCAGAAATTACTCATAAAAATCACATAAAATTTATCGTTTATGAGCTCAGAAATATGCGCGCAGAAACCAAGCATAAAACACTCATAAAATTTACCGTTTATGAGCTCACAAATTTACACGCAAGAAACACTCATAGAAAGTCATAAAATCGATCGTTTATGAGCTCAGAAATATGCACGCAGGAAACACTCACAGAAGCTCATAAAATCGCTCATATATGAGCTCATATATAAGAGCGCTCCGATAATGGTATGCTGGGGAATGACCGAAACTAACACAAACAAAACAATTTTACTAACCCCCATGCAACAATTTAATTGTTACCGGAGCTGCCACACTTTCGTTTCTTCTATAAAATTTGGAGGATTCTTTTTCTAATACTTATTGCATATATTTTATAGTGAATTTTGCACATATTTGCTTAAGTTTTATTTAAATTAAAGTTTTATCAAAATATGTTGATAATGTTTAAATAAATTACAATTATTTGATTATTTATTGTCAAAAAAATTTTAATTAGTATACAAATGGGTTTTGGAAATTTTGGGGTTTTAGGAAAAAAAGCGTATTGAACAAAAAATTTTGCTAGTGGCAGTTCGGGCAAATATTGCATTAGTTGTTTCACTCTAACATATATGCTTTGTGGATTTATAAAAAGCAATAGCTATACGTAGCATTTGTGAGCACATGATTGTGAAAAATCACAGATAAACTTTTCCAAAAGTTAATTTTTACACGTTTTTGGAATAAAATTTAAATAATTGTGCAATATGGCTGTAATATTTGTGTTTTAAATTCTTTAATCAAAAGCCAGTGGTGTTCTTAAAGTTCTGAGTGTTAAATTAAGCCTAAATAATGGGAAATTAATAAAATATATGTGAAAATGTGTTCAAGAATTTGCATTGACAAAATAAATTTATTTTAATTATTTTTTTACGCTTAATGAGCTTTAAATACAATAAATTTTGATGCAATCGGCGATAAACATGTTCGTACTATATTTTCTCAACAATATCCGTCATTGCGGCCTGGTGCTTGCAACAACTTGGCCAAATATTCCCACTTTATGTCGCTTATGGTTTCTTTACCTAATATGGGACCCGGCCAACATTTGTCCTAAGTGCCCAAAACACTTAACAGATTCAAGCAACTCTGGCTATTCCGCAAATGCATCAAAATGGTAATATTTTTTAAAATAATATTTTTGTTTTAGATGATTTAATTGTTCTCACCATTTCTTTAAGGACCTGAAAATACTTTGCCTTTGTTGGTAAACGCAATATCACAAGATCAGAAACAAATACTCAAAGAACGCTTATACCAAATGATAGGACGTATGGTTCCATCTAAGATCACGAGCACTTTCGAAAAAAATTCCAAACTCTTGTGCATGACGGAATATCATAAAGCTTTGTTGGAAAATGTAATGCCATAAGAGCAAATTCTGGGCGGACGTTTGTACCCAATGACCGAAAGCACGCATCCATCTTTGGTTAGCAAGATGAAGGGAATGTTGCTTAAATTAGATTTAAGAATTGTGTTTTTTATCTTTAATAAAAGTTTTAATTTGAAATGTAAATAAAAAAAATTTTAAATATACCAATATTTACGTTATGACTTACTAGTTAGAGCTAACCAATATCTACGTTCGCCTAGCTGGTTAGTGCTAACCGATATTTCCGTTTGCCTAACTGGTTAGTGCTAACTGATATTTTCGTTTGCCTAACTGGTTAGTGCTAACCGATATTTCCGTTTGCCTAACTGGTAGTGCTATCCGATATTTCCGTTTGCCTAACTGGTTAGTGGTAACCGATATATTGGTAGTCATAACCTTATAAAAGGCATCAGAGTAAGCAGCACAAATATGTGTTACATAGTCGGGTGGAATTAATGAGATAGAGAGAGATGCAAAATCACATGTACACAAGAGTTTCGGTTAGTTTTTTCATATTGCTCCTAATAAACTAATAGAAACTTTAACAGAAATACCAGTTAGCACAACCGGTTAAATGACGGTTAAATGATATATATATACATCAGTGTTGCCAAAATGGCGGTTTTCCCGCTATATATGACTGTATTTTGCTGACATTAGCGGCAAGTCTAGACAATGCTACGTATAGCTATTGCTTTTTATAAATCCACAAAGCATATATGTTAGAGTGAAACAACTAATGCAATATTTGCCCGAACTGCCACTAGCAAAATTTTTTGTTCAATACGCTTTTTTTCCTACGAACCCCAAAATTTCCAAAACCCATTTGTATACTAATTAAAATTTTTTGATAATTACTAAACAAATAATTGTAATTTATGGAAACATTATCAATATATTTTGATAAAACTTTAATTTAAATAAAACTTAAACTTAAACTTAACTTAAACTTAAATATGCAATAAGTTTAGAAAATAATCTTCAAAATTTTATTGAAGAAACGAAACTGTGGCAGCTCCGGTAGCAATTAAATTGTTGCATGTGGGTTAGTAAAATTGTTTTGTTTGTGTTAGTTTCGGTCATTCATTTCTTGTAGGGCTATTTAAAAAACCACCAGCGGGACTTTTAGCGGAAGAATTTCTTAGTTTGACGGATTTTCAGCGTTTTTCTGAAACTTATAAAGAAAGGTATTGAATCAAAATCAAGTATATTTAACGCAGCTATGCGACACGTACAGTGGCTCACAGCTTATTTTATGCAGAGCGTTTTTTGTGTTTTAAAGCTTTATAAATGGAACAATAACAAGAACTTAAGAAAAAAATTATGTAATTAAAAAGGAAAGATGCTACAGTTTAATAAACAAAATTCATTTATTACAAAAATGTACATTTCAATATATTAAAACTACAAAAAAAAAGTAAAAATACTCCTTATTTTATCTCACAGCTTATTTTAGTTGTTTCCTAAAATTGACCATAAATTTTCTATAACATTAAGGTCTGGCGACTGTGGTGGCGGTGTCATCAAATGTGGGCAGTTATATATCAGCCAAGTTTGCACAATTCCAGATTTGTGCTGAGGATCATTATCTTGGTAAAAGCGGAAATCTGACTGTATTCCCAGTTTCTATGCGCTCTCCAACAAGTTGTCTTTAAGAATTTGTAGGTACTTAAATTTGTCCATGGTGGTTTCAATAAATTCTAGATTTCCAGTCTCAGCAGCCGACATACAGGCCCAAACCATGACACTACCACCACCATGCTTTACTGTTGCCTTTAGGTTTTCTTTGTTCAGCTCCGTATTAGGTTTCCGCCATACGTACGACATGCCATCTGAGCCGAATATGTTAAACTTGGATTCATCAGCGAAGATGACCGAATTCCAAGATGCAGGTTCCTTGGAAAGATGTTCTTTGGCGAAATTAAGCCTGCATAGTTTATTCTTCGGGTTTATAAACGGTTTTTTGCGTGCAACTCGGTCATAAAAATCATGTTTGTGCAGGACACGGCGAACAGTTTCGGCGCAACATTGTTTGCCTAGATGCAACCTCAGAGGCCAGCTTTGTAGCTGATAGCTTTGGATTTGTCTTTATTTTCCGCAAAATATATCGTTCGTCCTGCTCATTAAAAATTTTATTCTTTGCATTCCTACCTTATGAACTCGATTTCCATGGATGAAACGCTCAATGATTTTTTGGACTGTGAAAGCATTAATGTTAACCATTTCTGCTATTTTTCGCTGCGAGTGGCCATTTTTGAAATGGTTTAAAACCAATTCTCTTTGCTCTAAAGTTGTACGCGGACCCATTTAAATGTTTGTCAGTTGACACTCCATGTAACAAAACTAGACTAACAATTCAACAAAACACATTGCTAGAAGCAGGAATACTAAAACCGAAACCAAAAACAACGATGCATAGAAATACCGTTGCAGTAAAAATTTACTGCATAAAATTAGCTGTGAGATGAAAAAATAGTACTTTTTTGTTTTCATACTTTTAAGAGTTACAAATAACTGTTTTTGCAAGAAATTGTTTTTATTTGCTAAACAACAACGTTTTCTCTTTCATATAAAACCAAATTTTTTTCCAAGTTCCCATTAGTTGTGTTTTTTTAAAGCTCTAAAAACAAAATCTTTCACTGCATAAAATAAGCTGTGCGCCACTGTACCTTGGTATTTATGTTGAGTTTTGTTTTCTATATAAACACGTACAGCGAAAAGAAACTAACGTTACTTTTTTGCAAATAAAAAATTGACATATTGTGGTCGTGTAGTATAATGTAAAAATTTAAGAGGTTAAAAATAATAACATATGTACATACATACGAGTATAAAAGTGAACAAATCTCATAATTAGTGAATAAAATTTAATTCGAGATTAAAATTATATTAAAAACCAATTTAATCATTCTTTTCGTATTGAAAAAATAGTAAATAAATCTTTTAAAAATAAAGCAAAACAACCCGAAAACTGGGTGATTGGACCACTGAGTATGAGGAAAACTAATATCAACCAAAATCTCTCAAAACAATAACTTTTTCTGAATAATTTGATTTTGATTAGAGACTTTTTTTATTAAAATTCTCCTTTGAAACTTAACTTCAAACCAATGTGAATTGAGCCACAGAGTTTATTTTATCAACACTATTTTTTAATTTCAGATAGTCAGGAAATTTTAACAATATTTTACAAATACTTCAAGCAAAACGGCAAGATATTATTCCACACGTGTAGAACATTTAGTCTAAAATATTGAAAATATACTGAACCAACTTCAACATTAATATAATAAGATGGAATATGGCCTTGGATTCTACTTTTTTCTGTGCCTATGTTCTGTAACTTTGGAGAAAACTTTTCCAAACGAAAAGTTTATTGTTATTCTGTGAAACACAGAAAGTTTTGCTTACAAATATTGGGGAATTGTGAGATTCCAACATACATAAATCTATCCATATGTATACAAATTTTATAAAATTTATATTATTCTTTTTTTTTACCAATAAACCATAAAAAAGAAAAATGTTGGTTATAAAAAATTCAGCGGTTATATTAGCGTTTATTTTTATTCAGATAGCGTTTTTTTTAATTTTATTTTATTTTTATATTTATGTCCATATGCATATTTATTAGAAATTATATTTACATATGTAGGTATGTAGCAGTGATGGGAATTGTAAATTTTGTTTTCGTGCCGAATCTCTTTCTAAATAGTGCCAAATTCACCCGAATAGTGCCAAAGCACTTTTAACACATACTATTACATTGATTCTACTATTTTGACAGATGCATAGAAAGCGTAACGCGCAAAAAGCTATGTACCTGCACCTTAATGATTCTAATAACTCTAAACTAACTTAAAATTCTTATCAGTATCTGGATTCAGTAACTTTTGCGAACCGAAAATCATAATATTTATCGACACATCTATTGTACATCTATGTTTTCCTCACTATTTATTTTATATAATGCGGCATCTCTACATACAATATCTCAAAATAAGCGAAAATCACAAACATGAATTAAAGAAAACCCAAATGATTTTGCGCTTGCAATTTTACTTTTTTCACTTCAACCGACGGCGAATATCGATTAACTCTCATTGTATTTATTGTATCAATACGTGTTCCGTTTAGGAAGCAGAAGTATGGCGACCACAGAGGAAACGAACAGTGCACTTTCCCAAATAAATATGCGAGGCGTTTATGCAAAGCTTGAGTGCTGTATGTGTGCACGTGTGCTCGTTTATTTCTCTATAAAGACAAATTAAATAAATTATACAATCCAACTACAATATATATGTATATAATAATTACATTCTGTGTGCCACTCTTATTAATTACTACAATACTTTTCCTTATTACAATACCTTTCCTTATTACAGTGATCGTGACACGATTAACAAGTCTTTTCCTGACGCTATAAGAAAGTCGTTAGTCTTCGTAAAAATTAGCATAGTTGTAAAATAAGTATCAAATCAAAAACGAAATATAGGAGTGAAAACCAGTACTGCCACCTCGGTTTTCACCTTGCGGCCGTAACATCCCGCCCCTCGTGAATATCCTGCGGGAATTCATCACATACGTCCAAAACGGCGAGCTTGGTGACAGGTCGACGTAAAGTCCCACTTGATGTGCGTAGCTCAACTACACGTGTGGTTCCGTCCTTGGCTGTAAGTTTACGTGTAACTATACCTCGCCTCCACTGACTTCTGGGCTGATTTTCATCACATATAATAACTAGGTCGTTGACATTGATAGGTTTCTGATGTGCGAACCACTTGGTTCGTTTGGTCAGCGTTGGCAGGTACTCACGTATCCACCGCCGCCAAAACTGGTTTTTAAGTTGTTGACTAATCCTGTATTGTTTACGACTAGAAACAGGGCCATCTTCAAAGGGCGTCTGAGTAGAGTTTGTGGTACCTAAAAGAAAGTGATTAGGGGTCAATGGTTCAGGGTTATCGGGTGTGACTGGCAGATGCGTTAGCGAACAACTATTTACTATATTTTCGGCTTCTATTAACAGACTTCTTAATGTTTCGACCTGTGGTGCAGTTTCTTTTAATGTGACTGCTAATACTCTTTTGGTTGACTGACCGAGTCGCTCCCAGCATTCTCCTTTGCTAGGGTTAGGGCAGTTAAACTCCCATTGTATGTTCTTGGTTGCCAATTCCGTTTCAATGTAATTGTAATTGAATAGGTCATTTACATGTCTTATTTCACCATCAGCGCCTACGAAATTCGTGCCCATGTCCGATCGTATCCTGACTGGAATTTCTCTTCTGTTTACAAAATTACGAATGCATATAAAACATGCGTCGGTAGACAGGTCAGCTGCCATTTCTATGTGCAAAGCTCTAATCGTTAGACACGTAAAGATAGCAGCCCATCGTTTCTCTCTTCTGCGACCAATTGTGACATACATAGGGCCAAAGTAGTCTACTCCCGTATACGTGAAGGGTCTGACGTATGGTTGAAGGCGGTCAATTAGCAGTTGACCCATGATTGGGGGTAAAGGTTGGGCTCGATTATTTTTACATTGTTGACATTTGGACTTCGCTCGCTTCACTGCTGCACGTAAATGTGGAATCCAAAAACTTCTTCTAATTTCTATAACGATAAGTTCATCATTTTGATGATACAATTTCTGGTGATACCACATTACAATAAGATCGGTGACGATATGGCGACTAGGCAAAATTACAGGGTGTTTAGTTGATTCAGGTAAATATGTCGTATAATCAAGCCTGCCAAAGACGCATATAAGTCCATCGTTGTTAACTTGTGGACTAAGTGAGGCAATATGACTATCTTTCGATACAGTACCTTTAGACTTTAACTCGGCCATCACCGCACCATATTCTTCTTGTTGGACCCAACGACATATTTTCCACTCAGCCTTTTGAAGTTCGCTTGCCGTAAGCCCATGGACCTTATCTTGTTTTAGTCTTCTACGACATATCTCACCAAATCGTATGACCCATGCTATGCTCCTCTTCAGACGTAAATAACTCGAAAACCGTTTAAAATCAATTATGCTTGTTTCTATGGCCACCATACAATACTTTCGTTTTTCTTCTTTTGTTTGAAGTTTATCTGAACTTGCTATTAAAGGCCATGCGGGCTCTTCGTCTAATAAAAATGAAGGACCTTGCACCCACATATTTTTTGGACTATAGGTTATGGGATAATTTGTTCTCGTTGCAGCATCAGCGGGGTTTTGTTTTGTCGGTACCCAGCGCCAGTCCTCTGTGCAAGTTGTCTCTAGAATTTCACCAACCCTGTGCATTACAAATGCCTTATATTGACGATGGTCGGATTTAATCCAGCTGAGCACAGTTTTTGAGTCAGTCCATAAAATTGTCCTTAATGGTTTAATTCGGTGACATTCCATAATCATATTCTTCAAGCGTGTACCTAGGACTGCGGCTTGCAGCTCTAAACGTGGTACTGATAATACTTTAAGCGGCGCACATTTAGTCTTGCCGGCTATAAAACAGATTTGAGTGTTAGTGTCTGTTACGATTCGCCAGTAAGCGACAGATGCGAATGCAGTTTCACTGGCATCATTGAAAACGTGTAATTCGACCGATGTTCCGGCGTGTAAAAACTGTGGGTTATAACATCTGGCCATACTAAAACTTTTAGCGATCTGCAAACTTTGCACCCATTGAGCAAGTCGCTGATTTATATTTATGGGAATTGGATCATCCCATCTCACGCCTGTACGCCACAACTCCTGCAGCAATGTTTTTCCGTATATCAATAAGTTCGCAAGCATACCAAAGGGGTCATATACGGACATAACTAAACACAATAATTCTCTCTTAGTCGGGCATTTATCACTAGATATAACTGCCGTATCGACTCGATTCAATTTTAATTTAAATATAAATTCGTCTTCTTTGTTTCTCCAATGTATGCCGAGTACCTTTTCGACGTTTTCAGGGCTATCCATATTGATGTCAGTAAATACATTAACATTATCACCATTTAGTTTCCCTTGTACATCTGCTGAATTGGAGACAAACCCTCGCATCTTAAAACCGGCCTTAGCATGCATGTGCCTTACTGCATCTGAGATCCTTAAGGCTTCTTCTTCTTCTTGAAAACTACACACCATGTCATCTACATAATGATTGTTTAAAATTGCATCTAATACTTGAGGCTCTATACCAGCGTTTTCGACTGCATTCAAATTCTTGACGTATTGCGCGCTGCATGGAGAACACGTTGCGCCAAATATCATGTTATGTTAGGTTAGGTAGGGGTGGCAGTCAGAAACCCGGACTCACTTAGACCGTTTTGGTCCATTGTGATACCACGGAGACTCTGCTTATGCGGAGTCCCCACCGTCGAACCATCCAGAGCTCAGTATAAAGCTGCTAATATGTTGAAGTTTAACACCAACAACGTCAGAAAGTTCCCTGAATTCAAGAGCGCCCATTGTGGCCATTCTCTTTCCTGCAAGTTCATGACAGTGACAAAGAAAATGTTCTATGCTTTCCTCTTCTTCAATATCTTGGCAGCTACGGCAAAAGTAGTTGTGTTCAACCCTTAGCCTTTGTGCATGCCTGACTATGAGACAGTGTCCGGTTAACACGGACACTAGAATCGAGATTTGTTTCCTATTCTTTGAAATTAGGTAATCCGTACCTTACCTATTTAGGTGTGTCCATAACTGCCTTGTGATCACGCAATCATTTCTTGTGACCCACCTTCTATTTGTTTCATCCTCTGTCTTGCGCCTAAGTCTGAGTTTGCAAGAGAGTAGGGGTAGACCTACACATTCCAAATCCGGTGGAACCTGTAAGGTTATCCCAATTCTAGCAAGCTCGTCAGCCCTAGAGTTCCCCTGTAAGCCTCTATGCCCCGGGATTCAGATGATCCTAATATCAAACTGCTCTGCCATCTCATTTAGAGATGATCGGCAGTCGAGGGCTGTTGTTGTTCTTAGAAGCGATGATTCAAGGGCCATAATAGCTGATCGACTATCGGTGTAAATGTTAATTAAAGTCGTTGAAGTGACATTCACTTTTAACCAGTTCGCAACTTCTCTTATAGCAAGGATCTCTGCCTGAAAGACACTGCAGTGATCTGGAAGTCGCCTTGCAATGCGAAGACCTAAAGCCCTCGAAAAGACCCCATAGCCCACACCCTCATGTGTTTTGGAGCCGTCCGTATAAAAATCAACACTTTTTCTTCTACCTGGAGTTCCATTCATCCACATTTCTGTAGATGGTATCCAGGTTTTATAAAGACGTTCGTGTAGTAGAGCAGGGGAGGTTTGGTCAATCCTCCATCCCCTAACTTCACCATCGAGTATTCTGCAGTGGCCGGTTCCATTTCCGTTCCACAGCGAAACACATCTAAGACGGATTGCCGAGGACGTTGCCATCTCCTTCCCTACTAGATCTAATGGTAGTAGATGAAGAAGCATCCCCAGTGCATCCGTAGGAGTGGTGCGAATAGCACTGGTTACATACAAGGATGCAAGTCTTTGCACCTTGTGTAAGGTGTATAGATACGTCTTTTTCTCCAGGGATGGCCACCACACGATGATGCCATACATGAGAATTGGACGTACTATTGCAGTATAGATCCAATGAACAATTTTTGGGGTAAGACCCCAATTCTTCCCAATGGATTTTTTGCATAGATATAGTGAAATTGTTGCTTTTTTCACTCTCTCTAGAATATTCGCTTTGAAACTCAGCTTTGAATCAAGAATAACACCAAGATATTTTGCAGTGTTGGACACTTTTATCTGCGTATTATTAAGTGTTATAGGTCGGAAATCAGGTATCTTATACTTCCTGGAGAAAAGGACTAGTTCCGTTTTATTAGAATTAACGGCGAGCCCACGTTTCTCCGCCCATTTTGTTAAATATGAAAGACCATCCTGTAGGATGTCCCTTAATGTTGTGAGGAATTTTCCTCTTACAGCTATTGCCACATCATCAGCATAAGCCACGATTCTGCACTCCCGCGATTCTAGAGATAGCAGCACAGGATTCAGAGCTAAATTCCACAATAGTGGCGAAAGAACTCCTCCCTGTGGTGTACCCCTATTTACAAAGCGGGTCTGCCTAGAAGCTCCTAGAGCCGCAGTTATCCTACGGTGAGTTAGTAGATTTTGAACCCACTTACACAATCCCGCGCCAACCCCCAGATTCGACAATGCCTCAATTATCGCATCTGGAGATATATTATTAAAAGCCCCCTCAATATCCACGAAGGCTACAAAGGTATATTCACCTACACAAAGAGATTTCTCTATCGTGCCAACCAGCTCATGTAGAGCCGATTCTGTTGACTTTCCCGTTTGATATGCATGTTGATGCGGGGAAAGTAGTTTACTATTGATGGTTTTGCGGATATAATGATCAACTATCCTTTCTAATGTTTTCAGAAAAAAGGATGATAGACTTATAGGTCTGAAGTCCTTCGGTGTGGTGTGAGAGCTTTTACCAGCCTTCGGTATAAATACCACTCTCGCTTCCCTCCACTTTTCAGGAACATAACCCAGTCTTAGACAACTGGTGTAAATTCTCAGTAGCCTTGGGGCTACGAGATTCGATACTTTCCATATCTCCGCCGGTATGATACCGTCAGGTCCTGGTGACTTGTAGGGCTTGAAACTTCTCAGAGCCCAATTTAATGTCTGCATATTGACAATGTCAGATATATTTTCCGCAGGTATAGGGTAAGGATCAGATGTCTGAACCTCAGACACTGAGTTACCCGGAAAATGAGTATCCAGCAGGGTTCTTAACGACTCCTCGCTGGATGTTGTCCACGTCCCATTGGGATTCTTTAAATACCCCAGGGTGCAGGGAGTAGTGGACAAAATTTTTCTCATGCGAGAGGCTTCTGAAATATTTTCAATATTTTCACAAAACTTCTTCCATGTTGTATTTTAAGCAATTCTTATCTGCTTTTTATACTCTTTTAATTTACCCTTATAAGCTATCCAGTTGAGTTCATTTCTGGATGATTTAGCCTTATTGAAGAGTTTTCTACATGTACACCTACAAAATTGTAACTCTCTATTCCACCAAAGCGGTTTCTTTTTCCCCCTTGGCTTATTCAAAGGGCAAGATGACTCTCTTGCATTTTTGAAGATTGTAGTAATGTTATCAACCTCACAATCCAAATCAGAAGTTTGTAGAAGTGACGAGTCTCCAATCACTCCTAATTGTCTAGAAAAAATGGTCCTATACAGACGCTAGTTTGTCTGCCTAATATTTCGGGAGATTTCTACCACAGGTGCTCGCTCCCTAATACTAAACTCAATAAACCTATGATCAGAAAAGGAATGTTCCTGAAGTACACGCCAATTCATGATCCTATCGGCTACCGAATCAGACGAAAAGGTAACATCCAGGACTTCCTGTCTGTTCCTTGTTATAAAAGTAGGTTCTTGACCTCTATTACAAATCTTAAGGTTAGCACTAACTACAAATTCAAAAAGTTCCTCACCTCTTTCATTAGTGTCCGTACTTCCCCAGATAGTATGATGTGCGTTGGCATCACAGCACAGGATGATATGGTGACCAGCGTTTACCACCGCATCCACAAAGTTTCTCACCACTACCGACGGTAGAGGACCTTGATCGTCGTGAGCGCAGTACACCGACGCCAGCCAGTAGCATGTATCTCCGACCTCCACGCTAACCGCCGTTATGTCTCTGCCGCTGAAGTTAGATAATAAAAATGTATTAAGGTGGTTCCTTGCCAAGATGCAGGTTCTATTGTTACCTTCATTCTTGACGGCTAGCATCTTAAAATCTTTGGTCCTTAGTCCGCAAACCCTACCACTACTAATTCAGGGTTCTTGGATTAGGACTATGTCAACTTCGCATGTTGTCAAGCGAAGCTGAAGAGCCGCTGAGGCTGCTTTAGAGTGGTGGAGATTTATCTGCAGCAGGTTCAACATCCGCTACAAAATCCATCTCCACGACCGTTTTATCGGACTCGTCGTCAGTCTCAAGAAGAAGGTCATTGTCTTCGCCGTAATCAGCGTCGAACAGGCCTGAGGCGCCTCCGAGAATTTCAGAGTCGGATGTAATATAGCCATCCTTTTCCGAAGATTCTCGCAAGCTGGCCTTCTTCTCCTCCTCTTCAGATTCTTCCTCCACAGCGTTTCCAACACTGTCTTGGATTTATCCGTCACTGGAGACTGATCTCCTTTGTACACCTTCAGCGTAACCTGTCCAAAGGCGTACGATAAGATATTATTGGACTTGGCCAAGTGAGGAAGGGTTTCAGCGTTTAGTATAATAATTACACCACGTCTGTCCCCTTCCGCCTCATCGAACCTCCCCATCTTCCAGTTGCCGGTTGGAAGTGAGGGATTACAGTCCTTTAACAACTTTATCGCTGCTTCAGCCGTGTCTGGGAATGCCAGAATCCATGCATGCGCGCGTGGTCGGGATGGAATGTCGCTCTTGTTGACAAGATCGATTTTCGCACCCGGCCACGGCTCTCCCATCCTGCTAATAGCTGCCTTGTACAGGTCCGCCGATCTTTGGTCTCCAAAGGCCATCAGCTTGACCCTTGATACCAGCCTGCATCGCGACATACGGGAGGTAAGCCTGGATTCTCCAAATATCATGGAAGTCATATAATATATTCCGATTGGATCTTTTTTATTAAATCTCCAGAGAAATCGCTGCGCGTCCTGATCTACTTTCCGTACACGAATCTGTAAAAACATTTCTTTGATGTCGGCACACACTGCTACACTTCCTTCGCGAAACTGAAAGATTACTTTTATTAACGATTAATTTTCGTATGGACCTTTAAGAAGTTGCGAATTTAAAGACGTTCCATTCACCTCTGCTGCGGCATCGAATACTAATCTCAATTTCCCAGGTTTGTTTATATTATAAACAGCGAAGTGTGGCAAGTACCATGTACGTAAAAAATTTGTCGTGATTTCTTCATCTGACATCTTTCTAGCGTAACCATTCTTCATAAAATTAGACATACAACCTTTATAAACATTATAAAAAACTTTATCTTTTTCAAATCTATTTTCCATCGAGTATAAACGTTTCAATGCTTTCCACAACAATCCAGTCTCGTAATGATTGCCGATCTTTTTTGTGGTATTTTTTAAAATGCGTCGTGCACGCTCTATACTTTCGGTTTCAGGCAATTGTTTTGGTATGGCTACCCCGAAATTCTCCGTAGTAAAATAATCAAATACTAATTTGTCTATGTACTCATGATCCTCCGACGTCGTGTGAAGGATAACAGATAATAAATCTGATGATGCGTCGTTAGAACCCTCAGGCTTGCCATATATGACCCAGCCTAAAGGTGTATTGGCAGCAATAACATGTTGATCAACTTTTATACTTCTTAAGTTCGGCGTCAGATGACAGCTGTCCAAACCTATAAGTAGCATAGGAACGGCTTCTGTACATTCAGTAATTGGCAGACCCTTTAAATGGCGAAATTAATCGTGTAACTCACTTAAGTTGGCAGACTGTGTTGGCAAGTGTAACTGCGGTACACTACGGGCGCTTAAATTACACCACCTTTTATTTTTCTGAGCTCCTCTAATGTTGACCTTAATAGACATTGACGATACGGTTGTAGGTTCGCCTTCAAACCACCGTAATGTAAGCGGTTTCATTTCACCTTTGCAACCCATCTGATGTATAATCGATTCGTGAACTATAGTTGATGATAAGCCTTCGTCTATAAATGCGTACGTTTCAACAATATTACCATTGGGACCACGTAATTCAATTGGCACAATTTTATATAACAATTTCGTAGTCTTTGGCGAAAATGGCTTTTGATTTATCATATTCACTTGAGCCTTATCAACTATTTCTTGATGCAATTTCACGTTGTGAACTTTCTTGCAGCCGTTTACATTACACGTTCTTTTTTGCCTGCATTGATTTAACGTATGACCCTTACGTTGGCACGCAAAGTAAAGACGATTGCCTTTTACGAAATTCCAACGTTCATTTGTGGGTAATACTAAAAACTTTTGGCACTTATGTAAAAAATGCGCATCTTGACATTTGATGCAACGAATTGTATTATCGCGCTCAGTCACTTCCCCTGATGTAAGTACTGTCCTTGCGTTGGCACGTACATTGACGGCGTTATTTTTCATACATACCGGCGTCGTTGTTGTTACAATACCAGGGGGCAAATTACGGCACTCGTTATCGAACGAAATTATGAATTATTTCAATAGAGTTTATATGGAAATATTTTAAAATTTCGAATCGTTTCGAATGCCGTAATTTGCCCCCAGCTGTCACCATTGCGATAACTTTTGCTGTTTGTTTTATCCATGAATTAAAATGCTCCAGAGTGGGATACGGTTTGATTGATGATGAGTACGAGGCCCATTCTATTCGTTTGGTCATTGGCATTTTTGCTACAAGTTCTTCCAATAACGTTGGATTACGGAGATGTTGCGTTGCATTACAACTCTTCAGAAATGTTGTCAAATTTTGCACCTTGGTGGCGAATGGTACAAGTCTTTCTAAATGGCCCTCAGACATCGACGCAATTTCTCGCACTTTCTGCAGTTGACTTCTTATCAAGAGTTCTGGCCGACCATATTTGAATTCGAGCTGTTTGATTACCTGTAAAACGTTGCGTGGATTTATGAGCAGACCATCTACTTCTTCCCTGGCCGAGCCTTTTAAGCATTTCTGTAGCCTAAACGTATTTTCTAAATCCGTGTATCCATACGCTATTCAAGACTCATTAAACGGTGTTATAAACACGGGCCATTGCTCAGGGTACCCGCTGAATTCTGGCAAATCGTACAACTTTCGCGTCAATGCATGCATATTATTACCACCATATGTACTTACGTTTGAATATGGCGGTGTATACACAGGCTGTGCCACTGCATATGACAACCCAGTATTGGTATAAATACATATGGCTCGTGGGATTATATGTATTCGGTAACGTTGCATGTATTGTAGGCATATAACAATAATTTGACCGCGTTGTAGGCTGAATATTTTGTTGTTGTGTAGGTATCGCTGTAGACTGTGATTGTATAGGTGACGTAGTAACAGAGGCAATATACTGTTGTTGAAGACTAGACTGTATACCTGCACTGCTTGTCGCTAACTGCGACATGCCATGGCTGAATGGTGTGTTGTCACGTACCATCGTTTCAACCCCTGTTGTGTATGTAACTTCAGATGTTACCCCTACACCGGTCGTTGGCGGTGTCGTTTTGTTATTGGTTAATTTTTCTTGTAGGTTTAACCTCTTTATTTCGTTTTCTACCAGTTGTTGCATTGTACGTTGGTTATTGTCCTCCAATACCTTTATTCTTTCCATAAGACATGCTAGCATACCATCGCTAGCTTCTTGTTGTTCGACAACAGTGTTGTCTAAGCTAGAACTACCCGAACCATCTTGCCCATTATCACTTACCTTTGGTGTTGACGAACCAGACATGTTGACTATAAAGCCCTCTAAATGTTTTGGAAGTTGTCCTCTTGTTGCCCGGTGATTCCGACCTGGCATAGTCGAGAGCTCGGCTATATTTCGTCAGACGACGCTCACTTATGTTTGCTGCTCACTGGCAAATGACGTTTGTAAATCAAACAGAAGGTCCAATGAAATCTTTCAAGGCGACAAAAAGAATAGAAATAAAATTCTGTTCCGTTTAGGAAGCAGAAGTGTGGCGACCACAGAGGAAACGAACAGTGCACTTTCCCAAATAAATATGCGAGGCGTTTATGCAAAGCTTGAGTGCTGTATGTGTGCACGTGTGCACGTTTATATCTCTATAAAGACAAATTAAATAAATTATACAATCCAACTACAATATATATGTATATAATAATTACATTCTGTGTGCCACTCCAATTAATTACTACAATACTTTTCCTTATTACAATACCTTTCCTTATTACAGTAATCGTGACACGATTAACAAGTCTAAGTCTAACAGTTACCTGATACTGAATTCACCTTGTGACATGTAAAAACAGCTCCAATCATGTTTTTGTAGAAACTCGTGGAAAAAAGAGAAATGTATAGTGTATTTGATACTGTAGTGTATTACTACTTACCAATTAACACAGCTAATAAAAATTTATTGCAATAGAAAGACGTAGCAAAACAAAAACGATGACAAAATGTGAAGGAAAACGAGACAAACAAAAAAAACCCTTATCTTCCGTCTTGTGACACTTCTGCATGTTTTGTGATGAGACAGCGAAAAAAACTTTTTTCAAGCAGAGTTGCAAAAAAAGCAGTATTTTTGTCTTTGTTTACAATAAACGCACGTGCTCGTGGCCGCGTTATTGTTTTTGTTTACATTAAAAGCACGTGTTTGGGCAAAATACCATGAAATTTCGTTTTAAACAAAAAAACATTATTTCAGTAAACATTACAACATGTGCAATGCTAATATCAATTCAAACATATGAAATAAATTTATATATATACGCTCATATAGTAATTGAAGTGCTGAATGGAAAGTATTGATTGTGCCTTATTGCTGCATGTACCAATGCATTAAGCACAAAAATACCTTTAATATCTGGTAACTGTCATATTCAGATTTACTTTAGTTCAGAAGTTATAGCTCAGCAAACTTTTTATTGACAAAAAAAGTTTTACCTTATAAAACCAAAACGGTTTATTGTGCGCTAATGACACATATACCAATACAGAAGGCCTACAAATTTCCCGCAACAACAAAGATGGGGTAGCAATAATCCTCAACAAAACACTACTACACATCATAATCCATTCCGCAAAATAAAATAATTTTTCAACACACAACTTTAATAAGGTTCAACGAGTACATCAAACACAAGATGAGGATCTTCAATCACTCCAGCCTCAATATACCGAAGACGATTTTGAAACCGGAAGTGCTTTTTTAGGCGAGTGAATGGTCTGCCATGTCTACAACGCACTTGCAGGTAGATCAATAAATATTTTAAGAGATACAGGAGCTACAAGTAATTATATTAGTACTAGTTGTAAGATAGGGAAACCAATTAAAATTAATCCAGTGAAAGTCAAAAATACGAAAATAATTATTACTGTCTTAAACCACCATTTAACTTTCTATGAATCCGAGGCCCTTCAAGAATTTGATATGCTCTTAAGAGAACAAGGGTTAAGATTAATCAAGGCAGAGATCAATCTCTTTGACTATAGTCTAAAATATAGATATAAGGAAAATTTAGGAAAAAATGCGGAAAAGATAAATTATACAATTAATAACGAAATTTACAGGAAAGATATTGAAAAAATAATGCAAAGGAATAGGGAAACTAAGGAAGTATTGCCATTTACTACAACCATTCATGCATCTATCAGAACAAAAACTGAAGACCCTATTTATGTAAGACAATACCCTTATCCAATATCAGACAACGAATTTATTAATAATGAAATACAGAAATTACTGGATAATAAAATTATTCAACCAAGTAGGAGTCCGTACAATTCCCCCATCTGGACAGTCGCAAAAAAGGGTACCGATGAAGAAGGAAAACCCAAAAGGCGAATGGTAGTTGATTTCCAGAAGCCAAGGCGCATTCAGTATAAGGTGACCTTATCAGTACAACAATTTTACAACACAAAAAACAACATGTAGTTTGCTATGCTAGAAAACCAATCTGTCAATAAATTTCTGAACAAATTTTGACGTTTTGGTTCAAATTGCTCAATTTCGTATCAACAGCTGATAATCAGCTGCGCTGATAAGGTCACCTGATACTGAATTCGCCTTGTCCAGAAGCTAAACGCTCAAACAATTACCGACCGTTATCCAATTCCAGATGTTGGTATGACAATCCAGAACTTGGGAAAAGCAAAAGTATTCACCACGTTAGATTTGGAATCAGGATTCCATCAAATTCTCATAAAAGAATCGGACAGGGAAAAAACAGCGTTCAGTGTGAACGGTGCAAAGTATGAATTTTTAAGGATGCCGTTTCGTCTTAAAAACGCTCCTTCCATTTTTCAACAATGCATAGATGATATTCTACTCCCGTATATAGGGAAGTTTGCATATGTTTATATAGATGATGTCCTAATATATTCCTCCTCACCCGAAGAACATATGGAGCACATTTCCATTATAATCAATGCACTCCATAACGCTAAAATGAAAATTTCTGATGAAAAATCGCACTTCTTTCAAAATTCTGTAGAGTATCTAGGACACATCATTAAGCACAATAAAATAACAGTAGACCATAATAAGGTGGAAACAATAAAAAACTATCCCATTCCCACAAATTTAAAGGAACTTAGATCATTCCTAGGCTTAGCAAGTTACTACAGGAAATTTGTTAAAAACTTCGCAGCTATTGTAAAACCACTCACAGTACATCTCAGAGGAGATAATGGTGAAATTAGTAAAAATCAAAGTACAAAAGTAAAAATAAATCTCGACCAAGCAGCACTAGACGCATTAAATAAAATAAAAGACGCCCTTCAGGCACAGGTCGAATTATTCCAACCTGAATTTTCAGAACCATTCGAGTTAACCACCGACGCAAGTAACTTTGCCATCGGCGCAGTACTTTCCCAGTATAAGAAACCAATAGCATTTATTTCACGAACTCTAAATGAAACAGAGCAAAATTACAGCACAAACGAAAAGGAATTGTTAGCTATCGCTTGGGCTTTACAAAAATTAAGAAACTATCTTTATGGTATTGCTGACCTAACAATATACACTGACCACCAGTCATTAATCTTTTCTATCTCGGACAAGAATCCAAACACCAAACTTCAAAGATGGAAAAACTTCATAGAAGAATATGGAGCAAAACTAGTGTACAAGCCTGGACACCAGAATGTTGTTGCAGATGCTTTATCACGGCAACAAATTAACAATACATCCAGTTGTTCACAACACTCAGCTCAAAGTTCATCTTCAGAAGGTACCAAGAGAGTCAAACAACCACTAAATGCTTTTAGGAATCAAATAATACCAATATTTGACGAAAATGCAATAATCGAAATAGATACATGTACCATTTTTCCAGATCGAGTTAGGCATACCATATATTATAAAACAAAACATGAATTGATAGACAGACTAAAACAAATAACAAATCCAAACGTTCAAAATGCACTAAAATTAAGCGAAGAAACATTACTTCATCTACAAAGTGATATTATCACTACATTCCCATCCAATTTGTTTGTTATAACACAAACACAATTACAAGATGTCATTAACGTAGAAGAACAAAAAGAAATAGTAATGCGAACACATAGACGAGCACATAGAAATTATAAAAATAACGCCCAAGAAATATCGTTAACACACTATTGGCCGAACATTCGAGATATGTGTAAAAAAGAATATATAGATTGTAATATCTGCCTACAAAATAAATATGAACGAAGACCAAATAAACAACCAATAGGGAAAACCCACGAAAGTAGGAGAGTACATACAGATGGATATATTTTACATGAATAACCAAACATACATCAGCACCATTGATAAATACTCAAAATACTGTTACATACGCAAATTACATAGCAAAACAAACTGCCATGAGTATATAGAAGAAATTCTCACACAAATCTACCCAAACACCAAATATTTAATGACTGATAATGAAAATGTATTTACTGGCATAGTAGCAAAAAGTGTCTATGAGCGACTATTAATACAACATACAGTAACACCCATTCATCATTCGACAACCAACAGTCAAGTTGAACGTGTCCATAGCACTCTGATCGAAATCTCAACAGCCCTGGCACAACAGAATAACACTACACCAGGAGACGAATTATTCAATGCAGTAAGACAATATAATAAAACGATTCATTCCACAACAGGATATAGACCTGAGGACGTGTTTTTCAACAGAGAACGATATTCTGACATTAAGGAGAAACTCGAGGACAAATAGGAAAAACTACTCAATTACCATAATAAAAATCGACACTCAATAAACTACAAGGAAGGAGATATAATTTACGCTAAAACACACCGCCGCAACAAAAACCATATCAAGTACTTACAACACAAGGTAAAAGAAGATCGTGGGGAAGCAATCCTAACAGCGAAGGGTAAGGTTATACATAAAGATAGTATACGCAGACACACTACACCATGTACAAGTGAACAATAATTAGAATTGTATTTCTCGCAATTACTTTTGGCGACAAAATAACTGATTTAACCAACAAAAAATATGTATTCATAGAAGGAAACCCAGCTTATGTGTTCAAAGACACATCATATCTGTATCACGTAGTTAACTTAACAAAAATACTGAGACCATATGGAGATATAATGCAAAACATGTATAATACAGAAAAAACCAGGAAGAACAAATATTAATAGGTAGAATTGAATCTTTAAAAACACAATTAATACCGAATACACATCGCGAAAAAAGAGCACTAAACTTTCTAGGTTCAACATTAAAATTTTTCACTGGGACACCAGATCACGACGACTTAATCGAAATAAAGACAGGACTTAATCAATTAATAGAAAACAATAACAGACAAAAAATCGTAAACTCACGGTTTGAACAAATCTTAGAAACATTAAATCCTAAAGCTATCACATATAATATTATAATCAATGAAGTATATCGTGAACTTGAAGCTATAACAATTACCATAAATTTTGCTAAAAATGGAAATTTTTATTCAGGAACATTGAATCTAAATGAAATAAAAGAGATCGTATCTAATGAAGCTTTTGACTTACCATTAATAAACATCCTAGAGTATTCAGATATCCATATATGTTTTTTCAATCAAGCTATAATTACAATTTATAAATACCCTATATTGAAAAATATATGTAAGTTATATAATATATTCCCATTAGCATATAAGCATGGAAAATTAGTATTGGAGAAACAAATTACTGTTTGTAATGGTATTTATACCTCAGTAACACAATGTAAAAATCTCTTAGGAAATAATATTTGTAAAATAAACAAAGGTAATAATTGTACTATAAATATATTAGAAAATAAGCCAGCTAAATGTGACATAATTCAAGAAAATAACGCACCACTCTCTATACTAGAGAACGGTTACACCTTGACTGATGACGAACATATTTGGAATGGTCAAATAATTAAAGGACCTAAGTTAATGCAATTTAATGTTTCAAACAATATAGACACAAAAGACTATTTTAACCATTAACAAGAAATAAAAGAAGCTATACATCAAAAATATGACGAAAGCATGGAAATACTCCATATATTATATTCAGACTCATACCATAAATTTTCAAATTTACAAGAAATGTCAAAATATTTAATCCCTATAGAAGACCACCCCATACAAACCACCATTTACTTAATTCTCGGAATCTTAGCCACAATACTATGTACATATATCATAATAAAATTAATTAGCTACTGCAAGGAAGTAAAACGAACAGAAAGAAGAAGAATAGCCGAAGGCATTTATGAAATAGAATTAAGAAGATTAAGAGCACAAAGCAGTATTGTTCAGGAAAAGTGAGGACACTTTATTTTAAGAAGGAGGGGAGTTAATGCACAGGGTATAGTCTACCTGGCAACACTGGCATAAATAGATAAGTAGACACACACATTTTTATGATAGGGACCAAGGTCAACATCAACATTATCACTTACATAATTTAGAACAAAGAAACCATAAACATAATTCTTGTAAACATATCCCAAGATAAGAGACAAAGAAACCATAAACGTAATTCTTGCAGACAAAGAAACGGTAAACATACTCATTAATATAAATAGATGTTAAGAAAATATTGTAACTAGTCTTAAGAATATAAACAATAAAGAAACACACGTTTCGGTGTAAAAAAACATTATATATTTTTTGATTCATTCCTTCACCAAGGAATTAACTCACGTGCACAACTTCATTCGTCGCTTGCTCAGTGACGACTAAATGAAAGAGCATAATGCTGGGAGCACAACTGGGCCGAACGACGAATTTTTCGGTGCGAACTTTCGTCATAAAAAATAAAACACATTTGTGCATATGAAAATGAACACAACATCGCCGTACAACGTAATTCGTCGTGCGTGACGAACTCTGAGATAGATTTATTTCTATTTTGTACGCCGACGAACGACGAAAAAACAAATTGAGAGAAAATTCTCTTTCTCTCTCTCAGTTTTTGTACACACAACAACCAACTTTATAAAATATGAGAGAAGAATTCGGTGAGTAAATTCGTCGTTATTGTGCTTCACACGACGAACTTATGGAGCGAATGGTTATCGACGAATTCTCGACGTGGACGAAATTCGTCGTTCGTCCCAATTGTGTTCCTAGCATAAGCATGTATGTGATTTTCATTCCCAAAATTGTGCTATGGCTTGCGGGCAGCGTTGTCAACTTTGAAATTTTAAAACGCACCAAAATGGAGAAAAAAATCGCGCCATTTACAAAAAAAACGCACCAAGCTTAGAATTTATGTTTTTAGTTTAAAATATCTGTTGAATTAATTTTACATAAAAAGTATAATATTATTTGTTTGTGTTAAAATTTTAGCAATAAAACAGGCTTTTACAGTTTAGGGTTAAACAAAAATAAAACCAAAGAAAAAAACTTAACAAATTTGCTTACACTACATTTGCATTACATATGTATATGTATGTACAGGGTGGCCCAGAAAGACCGAAGTGGTGTGAATTCCTTATAACTTTTTATTTAAGGCATATTTTTTTAATTTTTTGTTTTTTAAATACAGTAAATTTATAGGGAATATTTTTAGATTAGTTATTAAAAATTGCATCCCGCAAGTGGTGGCCATTTTCTGCTTCGCACAAATGTGCTCTTTCCATTTCCATTATTCATAACTTATTTATTTCCAATTAAATGGGTTTGTTAACAAGCAAAACTTTAGGATATGGGCTAAGGAAAACCCGAGAGTACTTCATCAACGACAATTACACCCAGTTAAGTGTACTGTTTGGTGCGGTGTTTCTTCAGAAAGGATCATTGGCCCATATTTTTTGGAAAATGAAAGAGATGTCGCCATTTCCATCAATGGTGATCGATATCGGGCCATGTTGGAAAATTTTGTAAGGCCAGCCGTGGAATACCATCCGCAAATATGGTTCCAACAGGATGGAGCCACAGCGCACACTCCGAGGGCCACAATGGCTATTTAACGCGACATCTTTGGGGAAAGAATAAATTCGCGTAGAAGCAATTTTAATTGGCCTCCGCGTTCCCCGGATTTAACCGCTCCAGACTGTTTCCTTTGGAGTTATTTAAAAGGGAAAGTTTATGTTAATAAGCCTAGGACTATTGAGGAATTAAAAACCAATATTCCAGGCGAAATTAACAACATAACACCGGAAGTTTTGCGAAAGGTCATGGAAAATGTGTTGAAAAGAGATCATTTGTGCGATGCAGAAAATGGCCTCCACTTGCGGGATATCATTTTTAACAACTAATCTAAAAATATTCCCTATAAATTTACTGTATTTAAAAAACAAAAAATTAAACAAATATGTCTTAAATAAAAAGTTATAAGGAATTTACACCACTTCGGTCTTTCTGGGCCACCCTGTATAATAATTTTTTTTAATTTCATAAATTCTGTACAAAACTTTTTAGAGAGATAAACGATTAATAGTAAGGGCTTAAAACTAATAAAAGTTCGCTATTTATCATTTTATTCAAATATTTTAAAATTTTTTTTATCAGAAGGTTAATATTGCAATGCAATATATATATATGTATATAATAAAAAAAATTAAACAAATTCGCTCATGCGTATTATATTTATCTATGCATATGTGCCCTTAATTATGAAAGTGGTCTTAGTCATACACATTTTAGATTCGAAATAGTAAATAAATCTTAAAAAAAATAAATTTATAGTAATCCAGACTACCACAACTGTTGCATTATAAAAAAATTGGATTTGTTCAATTGTAAACTACTAAATACATACATTCACCAAAGAAATATATGACTTATACAACTTTCATAATTAAAGGTACATACATGTACATGTACATGTACATATGCTTGCATTCATTTGTGCAAGATGATACATTTTTGTACATTAATTTCATAAATTTTATTTAAAACTTTTTAAAAAGGGATCAAAAATTAATTATTTCAATTAAACGCACCGAAATTTAAAAAAGCGCACCACGCACCAACTAAGGAATTTTTCGCACAAAAAATTTCAAAAAGCACCCAAAATGGTGCGATTCGCACCAAGTTGACAACGCTCCTTGCGGCTTACTGGCATAGATACAGTGAAAGAAAAAAAGTGGAATGCGAAAAATATTTTATGATCACTAATGCTTTTCGCGTCTTTCAATTTATTTTATGTTACAAAACTTTTAAGGAAAAAAATTAATATGTATTAAAAAGACATTTTAATATTTTTTGGAGCAGCTTCATTAAACTGCATTTAATATCAATACTTAAAAGACCAATAACTCAGGAAATATGGGTCTGAGCGAATTTTTTTATTTAATACTTTCATTTTGTTTTTTAATTTCCTATCACGTAGGTTCCTTTTTATTTATTTTTGGCTGTTTTAATAAACTGCATTTGTTCAAAATATTTTTTTTCTCGATGTACTTCAGAGACGAATAAGACAACTTTTCTCACACACACAACTATAGTTTTATTTTTGACATCACTGGTGTAAGCAAATAAAAAATTTTCAGAAACAACTGTCTTTTGTTTATAAAAATAACAATTACAGGATAACTAAATTACAATTGCAGACGCGGCATTCCTCTATGATTATAGTTATTCAGTGTTGCTAGTCTGGGTGTACTTAGACAGTGTGTAATTTCTACTCACATGTGTACGCCATCTAATTAAATTCTTGTATAATCTGTGTGTAATTCTACTTAGGGTGCTTTTTTTAAATTTATTTTTGTTTTCATTTTAACCTACACAAAAGTTACAGCCATGTGTAAATTCATTGGCAACACTGTAATCATTTTATTCACACACATACACTAACATTTTTGCAGCTTGTAAACAAAGTTTGACAATTATATGCAATATATACAGTAACAGGCTGGGCTTGTACCTAGTATAATTGTATCATGGTATGTATGTATGTATGGTTAAGCTGAGAATGTTACACTCTAAAACAGTGAAGTCAGGGCTGCCGTTTTTGGTTATTTCTAACCAAAAGTGGTTATTTTTTTCTTTAATGTGGAGATGTGAAGTTTTTTCTCATTTTGGTTATTTTTTTTGCCAAAATAATGATACACATGTAAATATTTTTTATGATATACTTTTAAGCTTTTATGTTCTTCAATTTTTAGTATTGCTACCAAGGCAACTGAAAATAAAACAGCTGTGACTAAAATCGCTAGTGCAGCCACCTGTTATGAATTCGCCTTGATTGCTACTCACTTGATTACAATACTTTTCTTTTACAATACTGTCAACAACTTTTAATTTAACTAAATGGTCACAACTCTGTACTACAGAACACTATGTGGTTCATAGGAGGTGACCACGTTTGTACGCCCGTATTGCCTCCTTCCTAAAAAAATTGGTCACATCTTGGAAAATCTTAATTAGTTGGAGAAATTTAAAGTTATTAGAAAGTCTCCTGAAAACTCGAACTTCCAGTAATTCTGAGTATGCACGTTTTTAGAGTACTATGTGGTCCATAATAGGTGACCACTTTTGTCCGCCCGCATAGCCTGCTTCCCAAGAAAGTGCGTAACCCTCAGAAAATTCCAAGTTGAAAACTTGACGATGTTTGGTTCAAATTCATGTTTTTCAGAAATAGATTCATGGATTTTAAACACCTTATCTATAAATTTGCATTAATTTTTCCCGTCTCGGTTGCATCATTTAATGGAAAAGTCCTTTTGAAAAGCATTATTAAAATTTTTATAGCTTAACAAAAGTTTGTTAACACGCTAACAGAGCTCTGTTAAAGCACAAGGTTTGTGTCAAGGGTTATACATTTTAAAATTTAACATCACACACATTCAAACTATTATACTGTGAACTGCAAGTTTTGTTTACTTTATATTTAAAAAAACTGTTATTTTTTATATATGAGTTCTCGTTGTTCATAGTGAACAGTCGATTTAGCGGAGTTTTTATTTCATACTAAACAAAAAAAAAATTGTACGAAAAAATATTCGGAATACATATTGTTATTGTTAGCTTTATTTGCATTGCTAATCTTTTTTACATAGTCATAATTGACAAAAACAAAAAAACCGTAATCAAAAAAAAAATAAACAAACAAACAAAAGTGCCCTTGAGGAATACTCTATATGAGTACCTCAAAAACAAATAACTGTGAAGTGAGTTCTAATGGCAGAAATGCCTATTTTACTGTGAGTTCTGAAGCTCTTAATGAAAATAATAAAAATAAAAAATCTAATGATAGACTTACTGAGAGCTCTGAAGCTCTTAATGATAACAAATTTAATAAGAAATCCGATAGTAAACTTTTTTTAACGGCGAGGCCACTTTTTCGTCAGCGATCAACTTCGCTTTGTCCAATGCCAACTAGTGATTCGTTAACATTACCGTTGCCTAGTACTTCTACATTTAACTCAGCGATATCATCCGCTTCGGGCTCGTGGTCATCACTTAACCAAGTTTTTACTGAAGTTAAGAGCAGCCCAAAACCCAAGGTCCAAGTGGGAATGGACAGATATATTACAGTGGTAAAGCGCGGACGAAGCCCAAAGTCTTCGAAAATTTCATCTGCTCCAAAAATGTCTAGGGATAACAGCGTATCCTTTATTAACCGCCAAAATCGTTTTCAAATATTACAAGTTGACAACAACGAACCCGATGTATTTACGAACAAAACATCCAAGCCGCCTCCAATCTATTTGAGAGAAAAAAATTCAAACGCTCTTATAAAAAATTTAATTTCAGTCATTGGTGAGAATAAATTTCACATCGTTCCAATAAAACGTGGTAACATTGATGAAACCAAAATTCAAATTTATGAAGAAAAAGATTTTCGCAAACTTATTACTGAATTTGAAAAAAGTAAGAAAAGTTTCTACACATATCAGCTTAAAAGTGCTAAAGGCCTGCAGATCGTATTGAAGGGCATCGATTCCTATGTTGCTCCCGAAGAAATAAAAGATGCACTCGTCCTCCAGGGATTCAAGGTAAAAAATTTATCTAACATAATAAATAGGGAGAAGATTCCTCAACCTCTATTTCGCGTCGAACTTGAGCCAAACGATATAAAATTGAAAAAAAGCGAGACTCACCCAATTTATAATTTAAAATATCTCTTATATCGAAAAATAACAGTTGAAGAACCACACAAGCGTTCTGGACCCGTACAGTGCCATAATTGTCAAGAATATGGTCACACAAAAACTTACTGCCAGTTACCTTCAGTTTGTGTTATCTGCGGTGAATTGCACGGTACTGCTGGTTGTACTAAGCCTAAAGATCTAGCAGAAAAAAAATGTAGTAATTGTGGAGGTAATCACACCGCTAACTATCTGTTAGCTATCTAATCCTGTCTATTATTTCGTTAAACAAACTATGGGACAAAAACCTAAATTAGCTCCAGCACAAATAGCAAACGCTTACTCCGCCACTTTTGCTCAAATGAGCCAACCTGGCACTTCACGTGTATCGTATGCCGATGCAGCTAAGACTAGTTATATTCCCACACAAAATATTCCGCCTCAAAATAATTCAACGAATGCAAACTCAAGGTTTAATTTTAGTCGCCTTGAAGTTACTATTGAAAATCTAGTGCTGACGATAAATAATTTTACAACAAATATGACTAGCATGATGCAAGAAATGCTACAAATGCAGTCTACACTGCTTCAATCATTAGTTAACAAGCCATGAACACGTTAAAGATAAGTTTCTGGAACGCAAACGGCATTCGCCATCATAAAAATGAACTTGAGCACTTCCTCACGGAAAAAAATATTGATATAATGTTGGTTTCTGAGACTCATTTGACTTCAAGAAGCCTATTCAAAATTAATGGCTACATTTTATATGATTCGTAGGACCCAAGAGGAAGAGCTTGCGGGGGATCAGCAATTTTAATAAATTCAAGACTCAAGCATTACATTCTTGACAACATTTGTGAAGAACATCTACAAGCAACGAATATTTGTATCGAAAATTTTTGCACAAATTTTGTCATATGATCAATTTACTCCCCTCCCAGATTCGCAATTACTGAGGATCAATACGAGGATTTCTACAAATCTCTTGACCCTTGTTTCGTAGCAGCTGGAGACTATAATGCAAAACATACTTTCTGGTGTTCGCGTCTTATCACACCTAGAGGACGATCGTTGTTCAACACAATTTCAAAAATGGGCTTGGACGTCATTTCGAGTGGGGAGCCCACTTACTGGCCTACTGACATACATAAAATACCGGATATTATAGATTTTGGCGTCATGAAAAATATTTCTAGGGAATTAATTCACGTCGAAGCTTCCCTAGATCTATCGTCCGATCACTCTCCCACGATCGTTACAATCTGTAGCCCACTGAGAAGTGCTCTACCTCACCCATATGTGAAAATGGTCAGTCGTGTTAATTGGCTGCGATTCAAAAAATATCTTAGTACTCATTGCACTGAAAACATTAAGCTTAGAACTCATGACGATATTGAATCTAATATTGCTAATCTTAACGAAAACATTAAGCAGGCAGCTGAACATGCCACTTCCTCCCATCCGCAGACTGGGTTTAACAGAATATATTCTACAGATATTGAACATCTCGTATGTGCAAAAAGAAGAGCTAGAAGAGAGTGGCAACAGCACAGATCACCCCAAAATAAAATTAGATTAAAAGAGTGCACTAAAAGACTCCAAGAACTGCTTGCATATGAAAAAACTGCATCTCTTAAAAACTATCTGGAAAATCTCGACGTAACACCAGCATCTAATTACTCTTTGTGGCGCGCTGCGAAAAAAATTAAAACACCCGTTGAGTTTAAACCACCTCTGCGCACTTCTACCGGAGTTTGGGCCAGGAGTGATATTGAAAAAGGTAACTTGTTTGCAAAGCATTTAAAATCCGTATTTACCCCAAACACATGTACTGGTGTTGTTGATTTCCCGAGTGTAGTTGCGCTACCTCCTCGACCCATAAAATTTAAAATGTGTGATGTACAAAATCTAATTGCTGAACTCAACCCGAAGAATGCACCGGGTATGGATGGAATTAGTAACCAAATGCTAATAAAATTGCCTCGTATTGTAATTAGAATCATGTTATTCATTTTTAATGCCATTTCACGACTAGAGTATTATCCCCACAGCTGGAAGCTTGCCAAAGTTAAAATGATTCCAAAGCCGGGCAAAGATCTTACCAAGGCAGAATCATACAGGCCAATAAGTCTGCTTCAACAATGTCAACACTTTTCGAAAAACTGCTCATGTCAAAATTGTCCCCAATTCTAATTGGTAGTGGATGTATCCCAGACCATCAGTTTGGTTTTAGAAGTCAGCATAGCACTATTGAACAAACGCATAGATTGGTTCAATGTATAAGAAGAACATTTGAAGAAAAGAAGTACTGTTCTGCACTGTTTATTGACGTTTCGCAGGCATTTGATAAAGTGTGGCATGAAGGCCTAATTTTAAAATTAAAATCATATCTGCCAATAAATTTGCTGAATTTATTAGAAAGTTACATTACTACCCGGAAGTTCACGGTTGTGGAAGGAGAATTCATGAGTGTGCCCGAAACTATATCATCCGGTGTGCCACAGGGGAGCATACTGGGGCCAGTTTTGTATTTAATTTATACTTGTGATATGCCTTTGAGCAGCAATATCCATACATCTACGTTTGCCGATGATACAGCCTGCCTAAGTATGCACAAAAATCCTCATGAGGCTTCCCGATATCTACAAGAATATATTACACAACTGGAACTATGGTTAAAATAATGGAGAATTAAGGTAAACGAGCAAAAGTGTGTTTAGGTATCATTTACCCTGCGAAGAGATACTTGTTCCCCAATTCGAATCAACAATCAAGTTGTTCCTCAGCATTCACATGTAAAATACCTTGGTATACACCTTGATCGACGACTTACATGGAAACACCATATTGACTCAAAGCTAATACAAATGAAACTTAAACTAAATCAGATATATTGGCTGATTGGTAGAAATTCAACACTCAGCCTAGACTGCAAACTTTTATTATACAAGTGGCTTTTGAAGCCAATATGGTGCTACGGAATTCAGTTATGGGGCAGTGCTTCAGTTTCTAACGTCGAGAGAATCCAACGAAGGCAAAACAAAATTTTACGTTTGATAACATCGGCTCCATGGTACATCAAAAACTCAAATATACATCGTGATTTGAATATGCCACTAGTGATTGAAGAAATAGCAAAATACGCAGGCAAATATTTAACAAAACTCGAGTCACATCCTAATCCGCTTGCTCGTAACATCTTGAATTTTACTGGCCACATCCGCTTGAAAAAGAAGGACATAAGGGCTCTTATACTCAACACTCCTGATGGGATTGCTTGAAAATATTTTTATTCTCTTTTTTTATTATCACTACTTATGTATTATTTATAACTATCACTAAGTTTATGTCCGACAGTGGTCGGGCCTAATACTTATATTTTAGATTTAAGATTTGAATACTTATTGTTAGTTCATAATTGAAGATACAATAAATAAATAAATGTATTAAAAAAAAAAAAAATTTTATATATGTACGAACTCTAAATGACACAGAGCAAAATTACAGCACAAACGAAAAGGAATTGTTAGCTATCGTTTGGGCTTTACAAAAATTAAGAAACTATCTTTATGGTATTGCTGACCTAACAATATACACTGACCACCAGTCATTAATCTTTTCTATCTCGGACAAGAATAGAAACACCAAACTTAAAAGATGGAAAAACTTCATAGAAGAATATGGAGCAAAATTAGTGTACAAGCCTGGACACCAGAATGTTGTTGCAGATGCTTTATCACGGCAACAAATTAACAATACATCCAGTTGTTCACAACACTCAGCTCAAAGTTCACCTTCAGAAGGTACCAAGAGAGTCAAACAACCACTAAATGCTTTTAGGAATCAAATAATACCAATATTTGACGAAAATGCAATAATCGAAATAGATACCTACATGTACCATTTTTCCAGATCGAGTTAGGCATACCATATATTATAAAACAAAACATGAATTGATACACAGACTAAAACAAATAACAAATCCAAACGTTCAAAATGCACTAAAATTAAGCGAAGAAACATTACTTCATCTACAAAGTGATATTATCACTACATTCCCATCCAATTTGTTTGTTATAACACAAACACAATTACAAGATGTCATTAACGTAGAAGAACAAAAAGAAATAGTAATGCGAACACATAGACGAGCACATAGAAATTATAAAAATAACGCTCAAGATATATCGTTAACACACTATTGGCCGAACATTCGAGATATGTGTAAAAAAGAATGTATAGATTGTAATATCTGCCCACAAAATAAATATGAACGAAGACCAAATAAACAACCAATAGGGAAAACACCAATACCCACGAAAGTAGGAGAGTACATACAGATGGATATATTTTACATGAATAACCAAACATACATCAGCACCATTGATAAATACTCAAAATACTGTTACATACGCAAATTACATAGCAAAACAAACTGCCATGAGTATATAGAAGAAATTCTCACACAAATCTACCCAAACACCAAACATTTAATGACTGATAATGAAAATGTATTTACTGGCATAGTAGCAAAAAGTGTCTATGAGCGACTATTAATACAACATACAGTAACACCCATTCATCATTCGACAACCAACAGTCAAGTTGAACGTGTCCATAGCACTCTGATCGAAATCTCAACAGCCTTGGCACAACAGAATAACACTACACCAGGAGACGAATTATTCAATGCAGTAAGACAATATAATAAAACGATTCATTCCACAACAGGATATAGACCTGAGGGCGTGTTTTTCAACAGAGAACGATATTCTGACATTAAGGAGAAACTCGAGGACAAACAGGAAAAACTACTCAATTACCATAATAAAAATCGACACTCAATAAACTACAAGGAAGGAGATATAATTTACGCTAAAACACACCGCCGCAACAAAAACCATATCAAGTACTTACAACACAAGGTAAAAGAAGATCGTGGGGACACAATCCTAACAGCGAAGGGTAAGGTTATACATAAAGATAGTATACGCAGACACACTACACCATGTACAAGTGAACAATAATTAGAATTGTATTTCTCGCAATTACTTTTGGCGACAAAATAACTGATTTAACCAACAAAAAATATGTACTCATAGAAGGAAACCCAGCTTATGTGTTCAAAGACACATCATATCTGTATCACGTAGTTAACTTAACAAAAATACTGAGACCATATGAAGATATAATGCAAAACATGTATAATACAGAACAAAACCAGGAAGAACAAATATTAATAGGTAGAATTGACTCTTTAAAAACACAATTAATACCGAATACACATCGCGAAAAAAGAGCACTAAACTTTCTAGGTTCAACATTAAAATTTTTCACTGGGACACCAGATCACGACGACTTAATCGAAATAAAGACAGGACTTAATCAATTAATAGAAAACAATAACAGACAAAAAATCGTAAACTCACGGTTTGAACAAATCTTAGAAACATTAAATCCTAAAGCTATCACATATAATATAATAATCAATGAAGTATATCGTGAACTTGAAGCTATAACAATTACCATAAATTTTGCTAAAAATGGAAATTTTTATTCAGGAACATTGAATCTAAATGAAATAAAAGAGATCGTATCTAATGAAGCTTTTGACTTACCATTAATAAACATCCTAGAGTATTCAGATATCCATATATGTTTTTTCAATCAAGCTATAATTACAATTTATAAATACCCTATATTGAAAAATATATGTAAGTTATATAATATATTCCCATTAGCATACAAGCATGGAAAATTAGTATTGGACAAACAAATTACTGTTTGTAATGGTATTTATACCTCAGTAACACAATGTAAAAATCTCTTAGGAAATAATATTTGTAAAATAAACAAAGGTAATAATTGTACTATAAATATATTAGAAAATAAGCCAGCTAAATGTGACATAATTCAAGAAAATAACGCACCACTCTCAATACTAGAGAACGGTTACACCTTGACTGATGACGAACCTATTTGGAATGGTCAAATAATTAAAGGACCTAAGTTAATTCAATTTAATGTTTCAAACAATATAGACACAAAAGACTATTTTAACCATTAACAAGAAATAAAAGAAGCTATACATCAAAAATATGACGAACGCATGGAAATCCTCCATATATTATATTCAGACTCATACCATAAATTTTCAAATTTACAAGAAATGTCAAAATATTTAATCCCTATAGAAGACCACCCCATACAAACCACCATTTACTTTCTCGGAATCTTAGCCACAATACTATGTACATATATCATAATAAAATTAATTAGCTACTGCAAGGAAGTAAAACGAACAGAAAGAAGAAGAATAGCCGAACGCATTTATGAAATAGAATTAAGAAGATTAAGAGCACAAAGCAGTATTGTTTAGGAAAAGTGAGGACACTTTATTTTAAGAAGGAGGGGAGTTAATGCACAGGGTATAGTCTACCTGGCAACACTGGCATAAATAGATAAGTAGACACACACATTTTTATGATAGGGACCAAGGTCAAAATCAACATTATCACTTACATAATTTAGAACAAAGAAACCATAAACATAATTCTTGTAAACATATCCCAAGATAAGAAACAAAGAAACCATAAACGTAATTCTTGTAGACAAAGAAACGGTAAACATACTCATTAACGACGAATTTTTCGGTGCGAACTTTCGTCATAAAAAATAAAACACATTTGTGCATATGAAAATGAACACAACATCGCCGTACAACGTAATTCGTCGTGCGTGACGAACTCTGAGATAGATTTATTTCTATTTTGTACGCCGACGAACGACGAAAAAACAAATTGAGAGAAAATTCTCTTTCTCTCTCTCAGTTTTTGTACACACAACAACCAACTTTATAAAATATGAGAGAAGAATTCGGTGAGTAAATTCGTCGTTATTGTGCTTCACACGACGAACTTATGGAGCGAATGGTTATCGACGAATTCTCGACGTGGACGAAATTCGTCGTTCGTCCCAATTGTGTTCCTAGCATAAGCATGTATGTGATTTTCATCCGCAAAATTGTGCTATGGCTTGCGGGCAGCGTTGTCAACTTTGAAATTTTAAAACGCACCAAAATGGAGAAAAAAATCGCGCCATTTACAAAAAAAAAAACGCACCAAGCTTAGAATTTATGTTTTTAGTTTAAAATATCTGTTGAATTAATTTTACATAAAAAGTATAATATTATTTGTTTGTGTTAAAATTTTAGCAATAAAACAGGCTTTTACAGTTCAGGGTTAAACAAAAATAAAACCAAAGAAATAAACTTAACAAATTTGCTTATATTCATTTGCACTACATATGTATATGGATGTATAATAATTTTTTTTGTCAACTTTGAAATTTTAAAACGCACCAAAATGAAGAAAAAATCGCGCCATTTAAGAAAAAATGCACCGAGCTTAGAATTTCTTTTTTTAGTTTAAAATGTTTGTTGAATTAATTTTACATAAAAAGTATAATATTATTTGTTTGTGTTAATATTTTAGCAATAAAACAGGCTTTTACAGTTTAGGGTTAAACAAAAATAAAACCAAAGAAAAAAACTTAACAAATTTGCTTACACTACATTTGCATTACATATGTATATGTATGTATGTATAATAATTTTTTTTAATTTCATAAATTCTGTACAAAACTTTTTAGAGAGATAAACGATTAATAGTAAGGGCTTAAAACTAATAAAAGTTCGCTATTTATCATTTTATTCAAATATTTTAAATTTTTTTTATCAGAAGGTTAATATTTTCATATTAAAAATATAACAATAAAAAAGCAGCCTTTTGCAATATATATATATATATATATATATATATATATATATGTATATAATAAAAAAAATTAAACAAATTCGCTCATGCGTATTATATTTATCTATGTATATGTGCCCTTAATTATGAAAGTGGTCTTAGTCATACACATTTTAGATTCGAAATAGTAAATAAATCTTAAAAAAAATAAATTTATAGTAATCCAGACTACCACAACTGTTGCATTATAAAAAAATTGGATTTGTTCAATTGTAAACTACTAAATACATACATTCACCAAAGAAATATATGACTTATACAACTTTCATAATTAAAGGTACATACATGTACATGTACATGTACATATGCTTGCATTCATTTGTGCAAGATGATACATTTTTGTACATTAATTTCATAAATTTTATTTAAAACTTTTTAAAAAGGGATCAAAAATTAATTATTTCAATTAAACGCACCGAAATTTAAAAAAGCGCACCACGCACCAACTAAGGAATTTTTCGCACAAAAAATTTCAAAAAGCACCCAAAATGGTGCGATTCGCACCAAGTTGACAACGCTCCTTGCGGCTTACTGGCATAGATACAGTGAAAGAAAAAAAGTGGAATGCGAAAAATATTTTATGATCACTAATGCTTTTCGCGTCTTTCAATTTGTTTTATGTTACAAAACTTTTAAGGAAAAAAATTAATATGTATTAAAAAGACATTTTAATATTTTTTGGAGCAGCTTCATTAAACTGCATTTAATATCAATACTTAAAAGACCAATAACTCAGGAAATATGGGTCGGAGCGAATTTTTTTATTTAATACTTTCATTTTGTTTTTTAATTTCCTATCACGTAGGTTCCTTTTTATTTATTTTTGGCTGTTTTAATAAACTGCATTTGTTCAAAATATTTTTTTTTTCGATGTACTTCAGAGACGAATAAGACAACTTTTCTCACACACACAACTATAGTTTTATTTTTGACATCACTGGTGTAAGCAAATAAAAAATTGTCAGAAACAACTGTCTTTTGTTTATAAAAATAACAATTACAGGATAACTAAATTACAATTGCAGACGCGGCATTCCTCTATGATTATAGTTATTCAGTGTTGCTAGTCTGGGTGTAGTTAGACAGTGTGTAATTTCTACTCACATGTGTACGCCATCTAATTAAATTCTTGTATCATCTGTGTGTAATTCTACTTAGGGTGCTTTTTTTAAATTTATTTTTGTTTTCATTTTAACCTACACAAAAGTTACAGCCATGTGTGAATTCATTGGCAACACTGTAATCACTTTATTCACACACATACACTAACATTTTTGCAGCTTGTAAACAAAGTTTGACAATTATATGCAATATATACAGTAACAGGCTGGGCTTGTACCTAGTATAATTGTATCATGGTATGTATGTATGTATGGTTAAGCTGAGAATGTTACACTCTAAAACAGTGAAGTCAGGGCTGCCGTTTTTGGTTATTTCTAACCAAAAGTGGTTATTTTTTTCTTTAATGTGGAGATGTGAAGTTTTTTCTCATTTTGGTTATTTTTTTTGCCAAAATAATGATACACATGTAAATATTTTTTATGTTATACTTTTAAGCTTTTATGTTCTTCAATTTTTAGTATTGCTACCAAGGCAACTGAAAATAAAACAGCTGTGACTAAAATCGCTAGTGCAGCCACCTGTTATGAATTCGCCTTGATTGCTACTCACTTGTTTACAATACTTTTCTTTTACAATACTGTCAACAACTTTTAATTTAACTAAATGGTCACAACTCTGTACTACAGAACACTATGTGGTTCATAGGAGGTGACCACGTTTGTACGCCCGTATTGCCTCCTTCCTAAAAAAATTGGTCACATCTTGGAAAATCTTAATTAGTTGGAAAAATTTAAAGTTATTAGAAAGTCTCCTGAAAACTCGAACTTCCAGTAATTCTGAGTATGCACGTTTTTAGAGTACTATGTGGTCCATAATAGGTGACCACTTTTGTCCGCCCGCATAGCCTGCTTCCCAAGAAAGTGCGTAACCCTCAGAAAATTCCAAGTTGAAAACTTGACGATGTTTGGTTCAAATTCATGTTTTTCAGAAATAGATTCATGGATTTTAAACACCTTATCTATAAATTTGCATTAATTTTTTCCGTCTCGGTTGCATCATTTAATGGAAAAGTCCTTTTGAAAAGCATTATTCAAATTTTTATAGCTTAATAAAAGTTTGTTAACACGCTAACAGAGCTCTGTTAAAGCACAAGGTTTGTGTCAAGGGTTATACATTTTAAAATTTAACATGACACACATTCAAACTATTATACTGTGAACTGCAAGTTTTGTTTACTTTATATTTAAAAAAAACTGTTATTTTTTATATATGTATGAACTCTAAATGAAACAGAGCAAAATTACAGCACAAACGAAAAGGAATTGTTAGCTATCGTTTGGGCTTTAAAAAAATTAAGAAACTATCTTTATGGTATTGCTGACCTAACAATATACACTGACCACCAGTCATTAATCTTTTCTATCTCGGACAAGAATACAAACACCAAACTTAAAAGATGGAAAAACTTCATAGAAGAATATGGAGCAAAATTAGTGTACAAGCCTGGACACCAGAATGTTGTTGCAGATGCTTTATCACGGCAACAAATTAACAATACATCCAGTTGTTCACAACACTCAGCTCAAAGTTCACCTTCAGAAGGTACCAAGAGAGTCAAACAACCACTAAATGCTTTTAGGAATCAAATAATACCAATATTTGACGAAAATGCAATAATCGAAATAGATACATGTACCATTTTTCCAGATCGAGTTAGGCATACCATATATTATAAAACAAAACATGAATTGATACACAGACTAAAACAAATAACAAATCCAAACGTTCAAAATGCACTAAAATTAAGCGAAGAAACATTACTTCATCTACAAAGTGATATTATCACTACATTCCCATCCAATTTGTTTGTTATAACACAAACACAATTACAAGATGTCATTAACGTAGAAGAACAAAAAGAAATAGTAATGCGAACACATAGACGAGCACATAGAAATTATAAAAATAACGCTCAAGAAATATCGTTAACACACTATTGGCCGAACATTCGAGATATGTGTAAAAAAGAATGTATAGATTGTAATATCTGCCTACAAAATAAATATGAACGAAGACCAAATAAACAACCAACAGGGAAAACACCAATACCCACGAAAGTAGGAGAGTACATACAGATGGATATATTTTACATGAATAACCAAACATACATCAGCACCATTGATAAATACTCAAAATACTGTTACATACGCAAATTACATAGCAAAACAAACTGTCATGAGTATATAGAAGAAATTCTCACACAAATCTACCCAAACACCAAACATTTAATGACTGATAATGAAAATGTATTTACTGGCATAGTAGCAAAAAGTGTCTATGAGCGACTATTAATACAACATACAGTAACAAACACTCATCATTCGATAACCAACAGTCAAGTTGAACGTGTCCATAGCACTCTGATCGAAATCTCAACAGCCTCGGCACAACAGAATAACACTACACCAGGAGACGAATTATTCAATGCAGTAAGACAATATAATAAAACGATTCATTCCACAACAGGATATAGACCTGAGAACGTGTTTTTCAACAGAGAACGATATTCTGACATTAAGGAGAAACTCGAGGACAAACAGGAAAAACTACTCAATTACCATAATAAAAATCGACACTCAATAAACTACAAGGAAGGAGATATAATTTACGCTAAAACACACCGCCGCAACAAAAACCATATCAAGTACTTACAACACAAGGTAAAAGAAGATCGTGGGGAAGCAATCCTAACAGCGAAGGGTAAGGTTATACATAAAGATAGTATACGCAGACAAACTACACCATGTACAAGTCAACAATAATTAGAATTGTATTTCTCGCAATTACTTTTGGCGACAAAATAACTGATTTAACCAACAAAAAATATGTACTCATAGAAGGAAACCCAGCTTATGTGTTCAAAGACACATCATATCTGTATCACGTAGTTAACTTAACAAAAATACTGAGACCATATGAAGATATAATGCAAAACATGTATAATACAGAACAAAACCAGGAAGAACAAATATTAATAGGTAGAATTGAATCTTTAAAAACACAATTAATACCGAATACACATCGCGAAAAAAGAGCACTAAACTTTCTAGGTTCAACATTAAAATTTTTCACTGGAACACCAGATTACGACGACTTAATCGAAATAAAGACAGGACTTAATCAATTAATAGAAAACAATAACAGAAAAAAATCGTAAACCCGCGGTTTGAACAAATCTTAGAAACATTAAATCCTAAAGCTATCACATATAATATTATAATCAATGAAGTATATCGTGAACTTGAAGCTATAACAATTACCATAAATTTTGCTAAAAATGGAAATTTTTATTCAGGAACATTGAATCTAAATGAAATAAAAGAGGTCGTATATAATGAAGCTTTTGACTTACCATTAATAAACATTCTAGAGTATTCAGATATCCATATATGTTTTTTCAATCAAACTATAATTACAATTTATAAATACCCTATATTGAAAAATATATGTAAGTTATATAATATATTCCCATTAGCATATAAGCATGGAAAATTAGTATTGGACAAACAAATTACTGTTTGTAATGGTATTTATACCTCAGTAACACAATGTAAAAATCTCTTAGGAAATAATATTTGTAAAATAAACAAAGGTAATAATTGTACTATAAATATATTAGAAAATAAGCCAGCTAAATGTGACATAATTCAAGAAAATAACGCACCACTCTCAATACTAGAGAACGGTTACACCTTGACTGATGACGAACATATTTGGAATGGTCAAATAATTAAAGGGCCTAAGTTAATGCAATTTAATGTTTCAAACAATATAGACACAAAAGACTATTTTAACCATTAACAAGAAATAAAAGAAGCTATACATCAAAAATATGACGAACGCATGGAAATCCTCCATATATTATATTCAGACTCATACCATAAATTTTCAAATTTACAAGAAATGTCAAAATATTTAATCCCTATAGAAGACCACCCCATACAAACCACCATTTACTTTCTCGGAATCTTAGCCACAATACTATGTACATATATCATAATAAAATTAATTAGCTACTGCAAGGAAGTAAAACGAACAGAAAGAAGAAGAATAGCCGAACGCATTTATGAAATAGAATTAAGAAGATTAAGAGCACAAAGCAGTATTGTTTAGGAAAAGTGAGGACACTTTATTTTAAGAAGGAGGGGAGTTAATGCACAGGGTATAGTCTACCTGGCAACACTGGCATAAATAGATAAGTAGACACACACATTTTTATGATAGGGACCAAGGTCAAAATCAACATTATCACTTACATAATTTAGAACAAAGAAACCATAAACATAATTCTTGTAAACATATCCCAAGATAAGAAACAAAGAAACCATAAACGTAATTCTTGTAGACAAAGAAACGGTAAACATACTCATTAATATAAATAGATGTTAAGAAAATATTGTAACTAGTCTTAAGAATATAAACAATAAAGAAACACACGTTTCGGTGTAAAAAAACATTATATATTTTTTGATTCATTCCTTCACCAAGGAATTAACTCACGTGCACAACTTCATTCGTCGCTTGCTCAGTGACGACTAAATGAAAGAGCATAATGCTGGGAGCACAACTTAGCCGAACGACGAATTTTTCGGTGCGAACTTTCGTCATAAAAAATAAAACACATTTGTGCATATGAAAATGAACACAACATCGCCGTACAACGTAATTCGTCGTGCGTGACGAACTCTGAGATAGATTTATTTCTATTTTGTACGCCGACGAACGATGAAAAAACAAATTGAGAGAAAATTCTCTTTCTCTCTCTCAGTTTTTGTACACACAACAACCAACTTTATAAAATATGAGAGAAGAATTCGGTGAGTAAATTCGTCGTTATTGTACTTCACACGATGAACTTATGGAGAGAATGGTTATCGACGAATTCTCGACGTGGACGAAATTCGTCGTTCGTCCCAATTGTGTTCCTAGCATAAGCATGTATGTGATTTTCATCCGCAAAATTGTGCTATGGCTTGCGGGCAGCGTTGTCAACTTTGAAATTTTAAAACGCACCAAAATGGAGAAAAAATCGCGCCATTAAAAAAAAACGCACCGAGCTTAGAATTTCTTTTTTTAGTTTAAAATGTTTGTTGAATTAATTTTACATAAAAAGTATAATATTATTTTCTTCAATATTGTTTTGCTTCTTTTGATCCGTTTGAAAAAATAAAAAACAATGTAAATTTGTTTTTGATCTATATATTTCGAACCCTTTTGTTCATCTTCAGGATCTACTTTATTATTACATTATTAGTTTTTTATTTTTTATACAATTTATATCTAATTACCTTCTTTGATTATTAATTTTAAGACAATAAAAATTCAATAATTAAAAATTACATATAAGTCAAATTAAATATAAGCTGCTACATAAAATTATTTGAAATTAGAAATTAAATTACAGTAAGTGTTTATGTAATTTTTCTTATCAGTTTTTTCATTACAAGTATATCTCTCATACTTGACAATTTGGTTAACTTCATGTACCTGTAATTTAAATTTGTTCTGTTCTGTTCTAAGTATTTGTGCATTTTCAAAATCAAACTCATGTTTATTTGATTTAGCATGTTTAGCCAATGCTGATAAATTAGTACTTATATTTGAATTTTTACAGTCATATTCGTGTTGTTTTAGTCTTTTTGCCAATTTTTGTGTTGTTTCACCTATATAAACTGCATTACAATTTTTACAATCAACTTTATAAACAACATCAGATTTTTGTCCCTTTTTTAAGCGTTGTTTTAGATTTTCAAAAAACTTATTACCGGACTTTAAAGTTGGTCTCATGGCAAGTTTAACATTAGGTACAAAATATCGACATGATTTAGAGAGTTTTTCAGATAAATTAGGAACATAAGTCATTGATGCATAATTAACTTGTGATGTTGTTATAGAATTATTATTAACAGTAGTCGAGAGATAAGGATAACTCAATTGTGTTGCATTAATATTATTATCTCTATTTCTTTGTTGTCTAACCGAAAAAATAAGTCGTTTAATAATATTTATTGGAAAATTATTTTTTTTTTCAAGTATCTGTTTAATACGGATCAAAAGAAGCAAAACAATATTGAAGAATATAACTACAAGGATCCAGCAACACAAAATTTGATTTATTTTATAAATCATTATACAAATAATATTATTTGTTTGTGTTAATATTTTAGCAATAAAACAGACTTTTACAGTTTAGGGTTAAACAAAATTAAAACCAAAGAAAAAAACTTAACAAATTTGCTTACACTACATTTGCATTACATATGTATATGTATGTATAATAATTTTTTTTAATTTCATAAATTCTGTACAAAACTTTTTAGAGAGATAAACGATTAATAGTAAGGGCTTAAAACTAATAAAAGTTCGCTATTTATCATTTTATTCAAATATTTTAAAAATTTTTTTATCAGAAGGTTAATATTTTTATATTAAAAATATAACAATAAAAAAGCAGCCTTTTGCAATATATATATATATGTATATAATAAAAAAAATTAAACAAATTCGCTCATGCGTATTATATTTATCTATGTATATGTGCCCTTAATTATGAAAGTGGTCTTAGTCATACACATTTTAGATTCGAAATAGTAAATAAATGTTAAAAAAAATAAATTTATAGTAATCCAGGCTACCACAACTGTTGCATTATAAAAAAATTGGATTTGTTCAATTGTAAACTACTAAATACATACATTCACCAAAGAAATATATGACTTATACAACTTTCATAATTAAAGGTACATACATGTATGTACATGTACATGTACATATGCTTGCATTCATTTGTGCAAGATGATACATTTTTGTACATTAATTTCATCAATTTTATTTAAAACTTTTTAAAAAGGGATCAAAAATTAATTATTTCAAATTAATAAAGCTAATGTTTTGTAAACATCAATACTATTAATATGGTAATTAACACTATCAGGAAGTTGGTATGTTTGACAACAGTAATTTTCCCGTTTTAACCCATTGTTGTGTTAAATTTGCGTTGGTGCCACCAAAAATCAAAAAACGCACCGAAATTTAAAAAAGAGCACCACGCACCAACTAAGGAATTTTTCGCACAAAAAATTTCAAAAAGCACCCAAAATGGTGCGCATCGCACCAGGTTGACAACGCTGCTTGCGGCTTACTGGCATAGATACAGTGAAAGAAAAAAAGTGGAATGCGAAAAATATTTTATGATCACTAATGCTTTTCGCGTCTTTCAATTTGTTTTATGTTACAAAACTTTTAAGGGAAAAAATGAATATGTATTAAAAAGACATTTTAATATTTTTTGGAGCAACTTCATTAAACTGCATTTAATATCAATACTTAAAATACCAATAACTCAGGAAATATGGGTCGGAGCGAATTTTTTTATTTAATACTTTCATTTTGTTTTTTAATTTCCTATCACGTAGGTTCCTTTTTATTTATTTTTGGCTGTTTTAATAAACTGCATTTGTTCAAAATATTTTTTTTCGATGTACTTCAGAGACGAATAAGACAACTTTTCTCACACACACAACTATAGTTTTATTTTTGACATCACTGGTGTAAGCAAATAAAAAATTGTCAGAAACAACTGTCTTTTGTTTATAAAAATAACAATTACAGGATAACTAAATTACAATTGCAGACGCGGCATTCCTCTATGATTATAGTTATTCAGTGTTGCTAGTCTGGGTGTAGTTAGACAGTTTGTAATTTCTACTCACATGTGTACGCCATCTAATTAAATTCTTGTATAATCTGTGTGTAATTCTACTTAGGGTGCTTTTTTTAAATTTATTTTTGTTTTCATTTTAACCTACACAAAAGTTACAGCCATGTGTAAATTCATTGGCAACACTGTAATCATTTTATTCACACACATACACTAACATTTTTGCAGCTTGTAAACAAAGTTTGACAATTATATGCAATATATACAGTAACAGGCTGGGCTTGTACCTAGTATAATTGTATCATGGTATGTATGTATGTATGGTTAAGCTGAGAATGTTACACTCTAAAACAGTGAAGTCAGGGCTGCCGTTTTTGGTTATTTCTAACCAAAAGTGGTTATTTTTTTCTTTAATGTGGAGATGTGAAGTTTTTTCTCATTTTGGTTATTTTTTTTGCCAAAATAATGATACACATGTAAATATTTTTTATGTTATACTTTTAAGCTTTTATGTTCTTCAATTTTTAGTATTGCTACCAAGGCAACTGAAAATAAAACAGCTGTGACTAAAATCGCTAGTGCAGCCACCTGTTATGAATTCGCCTTGATTGCTACTCACTTGTTTACAATACTTTTCTTTTACAATACTGTCAACAACTTTTAATTTAACTAAATGGTCACAACTCTGTACTACAGAACACTATGTGGTTCATAGGAGGTGACCACGTTTGTCCGCCCGTATTGCCTCCTTTAAAAAAATTGGTCACATCTTGGAAAATCTTAATTAGTTGGAAAAATTTAAAGTTATTAGAAAGTCTCCTGAAAATTCGAACTTCCAGTAATTCTGAGTATGCACGTTTTTAGAGTACTATGTGGTCCATAATAGGTGACCACTTTTGTCCGCCCGCATAGCCTGCTTCCCAAGAAAGTGCGTAACCCTCAGAAAATTCCAAGTTGAAAACTTGACGATGTTTGGTTCAAATTCATGTTTTTCAGAAATAGATTCATGGATTTTAAACACCTTATCTATAAATTTGCATTAATTTTTCCCGTCTCGGTTGCATCATTTAATGGAAAAGTCCTTTGGAAAAGCATAATTTAAATTTTTATAGCTTAACAAGTTTGTTGACACGCTAACAGAGCTCTGTTAAAGCACAAGGTTTGTGTCAATGGTTATACATTTTAAAATTTAACATCACACACATTCAAACTATTATACTGTGAACTGTAAGTTTTGTTTACTTTATATTTAAAAAAAACTGTTATTTTTTATATATGTACGAACTCTAAATGAAACAGAGCAAAATTACAGCACAAACGAAAAGGAATTGTTAGCTATCGTTTGGGCTTTACAAAAATTAAGAAACTATCTTTATGGTATTGCTGACCTAACAATATACACTGACCACCAGTCATTAATCTTTTCTATCTCGGACAAGAATCCAAACACCAAACTTAAAAGATGGAAAAACTTCATAGAAGAATATGGAGCAAAATTATTGTACAAGCCTGGACACCAGAATGTTGTTGCAGATGCTTTATGACGGCAACAAATTAACAATACATCCAGTTGTTCACAACACTCAGCTCAAAGTTCACCTTCAGAAGGTATCAAGAGAGTCAAACAACCACTAAATGCTTTTAGGAATCAAATAATACCAATATTTGACGAAAATGCAATAATCGAAATAGATACATGTACCATTTTTCCAGATCGAGTTAGGCATACCATATATTATAAAACAAAACATGAATTGATAGACAGACTAAAACAAATAACAAATCCAAACGTTCAAAATGCACTAAAATTAAGCGAAGAAACATTACTTCATCTACAAAGTGATATTATCACTACATTCCCATCCAATTTGTTTGTTATAACACAAACACAATTACAAGATGTCATTAACGTAGAAGAACAAAAAGAAATAGTAATGCGAACACATAGACGAGCACATAGAAATTATAAAAATAACGCTCAAGAAATATCGTTAACACACTATTGGCCGAACATTCGAGATATGTGTAAAAAAGAATGTATAGATTGTAATATCTGCCTACAAAATAAATATGAACGAAGACCAAATAAACAACCAACAGGGAAAACACCAATACCCACGAAAGTAGGAGAGTACATACAGATGGATATATTTTACATGAATAACCAAACATACATCAGCACCATTGATAAATACTCAAAATACTGTTACATACGCAAATTACATAGCAAAACAAACTGTCATGAGTATATAGAAGAAATTCTCACACAAATCTACCCAAACACCAAACATTTAATGACTGATAATGAAAATGTATTTACTGGCATAGTAGCAAAAAGTGTCTATGAGCGACTATTAATACAACATACAGTAAAAAACATTCATCATTCGATAACCAACAGTCAAGTTGAACGTGTCCATAGCACTCTGATCGAAATCTCAACAGCATCGGCACAACAGAATAACACTACACCAGGAGACGAATTATTCAATGCAGTAAGACAATATAATAAAACGATTCATTCCACAACAGGATATAGACCTGAGGACGTGTTTTTCAACAGAGAACGATATTCTGACATTAAGGAGAAACTCGAGGACAAACAGGAAAAACTACTCAATTACCATAATAAAAATCGACACTCAATAAACTACAAGGAAGGAGATATAATTTACGCTAAAACACACCGCCGCAACAAAAACCATATCAAGTACTTACAACACAAGGTAAAAGAAGATCGTGGGGAAGCAATGCTAACAGCGAAGGGTAAGGTTATACATAAAGATAGTATACGCAGACAAACTACACCATGTACAAGTCAACAATAATTAGAATTGTATTTCTCGCAATTACTTTTGGCGACAAAATAACTGATTTAACCAACAAAAAATATGTACTCATAGAAGGAAACCCAGCTTATGTGTTCAAAGACACATCATATCTGTATCACGTAGTTAACTTAACAAAAATACTGAGACCATATGAAGGTATAATGCAAAACATGTATAATACAGAACAAAACCAGGAAGAACAAATATTAATAGGTAGAATTGAATCTTTAAAAACACAATTAATACCGAATACACATCGCGAAAAAAGAGCACTAAACTTTCTAGGTTCAACATTAAAATTTTTCACTGGAACACCAGATTACGACGACTTAATCGAAATAAAGACAGGACTTAATCAATTAATAGAAAACAATAACAGACAAAAAATCGTAAACTCACGGTTTGAACAAATCTTAGAAACATTAAATCCTAAAGCTATCACATATAATATTATAATCAATGAAGTATATCGTGAACTTGAATCTATAACAATTACCATAAATTTTGCTAAAAATGGAAATTTTTATTCAGGAACATTGAATCTAAATGAAATAAAAGAGATCGTATCTAATGAAGCTTTTGACTTACCATTAATAAACATCCTAGAGTATTCAGATATCCATATATGTTTTTTCAATCAAGCTATAATTACAATTTATAAATACCCTATATTGAAAAATATATGTAAGTTATATAATATATTCCCATTAGCATATAAGCATGGAAAATTAGTATTGGACAAACAAATTACTGTTTGTAATGGTATTTATACCTCAGTAACACAATGTAAAAATCTCTTAGGAAATAATATTTGTAAAATAAACAAAGGTAATAATTGTACTATAAATATATTAGAAAATAAGCCAGCTAAATATGACATAATTCAAGAAAATAACGCACCACTCTCAATACTAGAGAACGGTTACACCTTGACTGATGACGAACATATTTGGAATGGTCAAATAATTAAAGGGCCTAAGTTAATGCAATTTAATGTTTCAAACAATATAGACACAAAAGACTATTTTAACCATTAACAAGAAATAAAAGAAGGTATACATCAAAAATATGACGAACGCATGGAAATCCTCCATATATTATATTCAGACTCATACCATAAATTTTCAAATTTACAAGAAATGTCAAAATATTTAATCCCTATAGAAGACCACCCCATACAAACCACCATTTACTTTCTCGGAATCTTAGCCACAATACTATGTACATATATCATAATAAAATTAATTAGCTACTGCAAGGAAGTAAAACGAACAGAAAGAAGAAGAATAGCCGAACGCATTTATGAAATAGAATTAAGAAGATTAAGAGCACAAAGCAGTATTGTTTAGAAAAAGTGAGGACACTTTATTTTAAGAAGGAGGGGAGTTAATGCACAGGGTATAGTCTACCTGGCAACACTGGCATAAATAGATAAGTAGACACACACATTTTTATGATAGGGACCAAGGTCACACATGTAAATATTTTTTATGTTATACTTTTAAGCTTTTATGTTCTTAAATTTTTAGTATTGCTACCAAGGCAACTGAAAATAAAACAGCTGTGACTAAAATCGCTAGTGCAGCCACCTGTTATGAATTCGCCGTGATTGCTACTCACTTGATTACAATACTTTTCTTTTACAATACTTTCAACAACTTTTAATTTAACTAAATGGTCACAACTCTGTACTACAGAACACTATGTGGTTCATAGGAGGTGACCACGTTTGTCCGCCCGTATTGCCTCCTTCCTAAAAAAATTGGTCACATCTTGGAAAATCTTAATTAGTTGGAAAAATTTAAAGTTATTAGAAAGTCTCCTGAAAACTCGAACTTCCAGTAATTCTGAGTATGCACGTTTTTAGAGTACTATATGGTCCATAATAGGTGACCACTTTTGTCCGCCCGCATAGCCTGCTTCCCAAGAAAGTGCGTAACCCTCAGAAAATTCCAAGTTGAAAACTTGACGATGTTTTTTTCAAATTCATGTTTTTCAGAAATAGATTCATGGGTTTTAAACACCTTATCTATAAATTTGCATTAATTTTTCCCGTCTCGGTTGCATCATTTAATGGAAAAGTCCTTTGGAAAAGCATTATTCAAATTTTTATAGCTTAACAAAAGTTTGTTAACACGCTAACAGAGCTCTGTTAAAGCACAAGGTTTGTGTCAAGGGTTATACATTTTAAAGTTTAACATCACACACATTCAAACTATTATACTGTGAACTGCAAGTTTTGTTTACTTTATATTTAAAAAAAAACTGTTATTTTTTATATATGTACATACATGTACAAGCTTTAACTTATTACATACATACATATGCAGGTAAAAGAATATATACAAATATATGTATTTGTTTTTTTGTTATTATTATTAACTGTATTCAAATCACATGCGTTGCATTATAAATACGTATGCATTTTAAATCCCAGTAAAAAAATTGAAGTGGAACTACATTTTCATTGCATCCAAAAAATCATAATTATTAATTTCCCGAGAGTGAGAAAAAAACTATGTAGAAGCTTATTTTAGTCATAAAAAAACCTTGTAACTCCTCCATAGTGTTAGAAAATACTCAGCACAATTGAAAAAATTATTTATTTAAAGAAATTTATGAACTAATTTTAGTCTAAAATTTAAAAGTTAATGTCCTTAAATTTACATGAAGTCACTGTTTCGGGCTTAAATTCGTATAAAAAGAAACAAATAGTTAAAATAGGTAACTATTTACCATTTTTCTAGGTAAAAATATTATCATAGAGTACGAAAAATGGAATTTTTCTTAATATCGCTTCCAATTCAGTGACCAGGCATCGAAAAAGAGAACTTCTTGCATTGACAACCCAATGTAAAACTCATTAGAACGGATCGAAATTTGACACTACTTCCACATCGGAAACTCTACATTTTCATGACTTTTTTGGAGTGTCTTTTTTTGCTGGGATGTTATTTAATAAAAATACTACATATTGAAATGTGGTTATATTTTTTCTCATTTGCTAACTTTTAAAGCGCATTTTGGTTGTAAAATTTTTTTGGTTGTGGCAGCCACTGTGTCCAGAATTGACGATTTCTCTGCATTTTGACGATTTTCACCTCTCAAAATACACTAGTGACGATTTTAGGTACAGAAATGACGATTTTTCTAAATTTATAAATTATCTGTTTTAAAAATAAATACATATATACATATGTACGTATGTGAATTCTGATTTCATTTTGTTTATTTATTTTTTTATTTTAATGGTTTTCATGATTATAGGGCATTTACACCTGCACAAAATCTATCAGATTTTAATTAAAATCTTTATGAATATCTATACCGTTTACACCATGTCTTTTTTTGACATTTATCAAGATTTTTTTATCCAAAACACAGCCCATCAACCGAAAAATTTCTAAAACTGCAACCAAACAACTGCAATGTAGCCAATTCAACACCTTTTTGAGGAGATCGTAGCTATTCAATCATCTTTTATATACATTTATTGTACAGGGTAGTAAAAATAAAATAAAATGATTAGTTTTTGAGTTGTCGTTTAGTAAAGCTGAAAATTAAATAATAAGGAATAAAAATTAAATAAAAAAGTTGGGGACGATCCATATTTTCTGAGTTACGGGGCTGTGAACTTTTCATTGGAAACTGTGAAAAATTTCCAAAAACAAATTTTTAAATAGCTTATCTGATAGAAACTTAAAAAATGAGAAGAAAAAATTAAACAAAAAAATTGGCTTTGGTCTTTTAAGTTTTGATATTAAATGCAGTTTAGTGAAGCTGCTTCAAAAATACTAAAATGTCTTTTTAATAGATATGCATTTCTTTCCTTACAAGTTTTGTAGCATAAGACACATTGAATGTCGCGATCATTCATAGAATATTTTTCGCATACAACTTTTTTTCTTTCACTGTATCTATGAAGAATTGAATACACCCGCCACGCGTGTGTTATCGTCGCTGTCTCATTGACGACTAAATGAAAGAGAATAAGAATGTGTGTCATTTTATTTTGTACAATTGTGCCAAGAAACTGACATCAGTGCTCTAAAACCATCATATTTGTCTTTCTTCACCTTAAGGAATTAGTTAATAATTCCATTGTCATTTAAATCTCCTTGAGAATTGAACTGCGCAATTACATACATGTGTATATACGGTATTAAATATTACTATTGATATGCTGTGATCATTATCTGGATATTCTCGAAAGTGGCATTTATTCGCCTTGTAAAGTGAAGTAAAACTTAATAAAACCTGTCTCATAAAAAACATTTTTTTTAAACTCTTTAACATAATATCATTGACGTCTGTGGCACAAAGTAACAGAAGCAACGAAAATTCAAAGATTGTGCAGTTTTTTTCCTGTAAGAAGGCGTTATTGACTGTGCAAAATGAAGTCATTTAATTTCCACGTAAGGTGCCAGGAGGAGCGTGTTATTGTTAAGCGCCACCACAAACAGCCTTATCCACAGCTTGAAGTTCTTCAGGACAAGCACACGCCCGTATTTGTGTACACATATATACAGCTTATGAGTGGAAAAGTTACGTAATCCCCAGCAAAGATTCTGTACGTGAGGATTTCTAAATAATTGTGATCAAACAGAGCCTCAACAATATCACCAAGCCAACATTAATTCCACTGCGACTGTGTTATTATACAGAAATCTACCTTTTCCGAAAAAAATCTTCCACCATAAATTTTTATGTAATCAAATGACCAACATTGTCTTCTCTTAACCTAAATTAAAATGTTTAAAATTATATACATTAACCTCCGTAGGACATCTAGCTAAAGGTTCTGAAGTTTTCTTACGAAACGCGAGGAGAATTTTATTTAAAAAAACTTTTTTTCTAATACCTAATATTTTAAAATTTTACAACACTTAGAGCCAATTTCATCAACTTATTTAAAATATCAATTTACATTTAAAAGTTATTTTTCCATACAAAAATGAATGAAAATCTATATTTAAATATAAATTGATGTTAAAATAGTGATTTCTGAAATTGGCCCTTAATCTTATTAAATTTACATACTAAGTATTTTCTACTTACAACTACATATATACACTACATTATACTCAAACCACATAATTTAATTATTCTAAGAACTAATTTTTTCGTTAAAGTGTGTTACTTTAACTACCATGAATTATACAGAAATTTAAGTACAAGCTAAATTATTTTATTAACAGCAAACAGTAACTTAACATTTTTGTGAGTGTAAAATTTGTTTTATCATTTATTTTGTTTGGTCATAGTATCTGAATTTTGATAAACTATAATTACTAATCATTATTTACAAGCAGCAAAGCACGAATAACAACACTTATTGATTGCTGGGCCCAACGTATCAACTTAGTGAAATGGAACATCGATTGTTATTGTAAGTGATGATTCTCTTTTTATAGTAACTCTTTTTATTATTATTTTTGGTCTGATTCATATTTACCCTTTTATCCAAGTTGCAAAAATCAAACCGAAAATTAAGACTTAAGGCTTCATTAGTCTTTACTTTCAGTTGCTTTTCTGTGCCGTTCTTTTCCGTATAAAATATTTTGCAATACTTTTTCTGTGAAAAAAATCAGTTGGCAACCTATAGAATTGATTTCACTTGTACACAAAGTATCACAACACACTAATACACAAACACTTTTGGCTGTCACTTAACGTTGAATTCTATTTTCTACAGATCTGTCCGCAACAGAACAGAACGAAAAAGGAAAAACTAACCACACATACAGATTTTCAACTAAACAGCTGATTCAGAACAGAACAGCACGTACAAACTAATTCTGCCTTTAAAAATTTGTCATTTTTATTAATATTGATTATTACGCTCACAAACTTCGCTGAGTGATCATCGAATATCATTTTTTTTCCATATGCATTATAATTTAACTTTTTACTATATGTGACAGTGCATAGAGAAAAGGACCTAAGGGTAAAACTTGTTTTCTTCAGGAGAGCCATTTAAAAGATTTAAATACGTGCATCTTTGGTGTACCATCACTTCATAAAACGCGCATATCCCTGGCAGGGAACACTTTTGGGGCGCATGGGATTGGTCTCATTTGATGCTCAGATGTTGTCCACATCAAAAAAAAGAAAAAGTGAAAATTGATTTTTTTACTCTTAGGTCCCTTTCTCTATGCGTTGTCACATATTCAATAAACATTTGTTATTTTTTTACTACAAAATTTAACATCTAATTTTCTTATTAAGGGAAGGATGACTTTGGAAGGAACGGTGAGTATGATTTAGAAGTTCGTGTCTATTTTAGGGACAGATTTCAAATTCAGAGTATTAAGTCTGTCGCAGGTGTCTTTTTTTAAGATGTTTGGGAGAGAATAACGTACTCTACATGGCATGCTATCTGGCCATCGTTATATTCATATACATAGATATTTCTTCTTTTCTTGCATACTTCGTGGGTATGAGAGTCACGTCATAATACGGGTTAAAAACCAACGTCACAAAGACTTGAGCTAGCTGACCAACATTTTCATGCCCCTTAACCATGTTTTTGAGCGGTTATTTTCTTTCAATATTTAGGAAATTGTAGCAGTTTTTAAGTAAGGTTAAAGAAAAAAGTAATTTTACCAACTTACATCTGTTTTAAGATGTCGAATTCCAAAATATTATTGTTTTGACCCTTGTACACTCATTATAACAAAAGTAATGTGATTTAAACCATGACCAAGCCCTTTTTAATTACAATTTAAAGCAGTGAATGTTGCGGGTCACTATTTTTTCATCTTTCCCCATATGTTAATCAAATCCTTAATTGTTTTAAATTGAATCGTTGTTCCCCACTTTGATAGTGCTGAAAAAAATTTCGCGAGATCTATAAAGATACCGTATTTATAATTATTTCTTTTAGATTAACTTAAGATTTATAAATTTTATTTTTCCTATTTGACATCCATGATTTATTTTCTCCGTTTTTGCATTGGGTACATTTTAATAATATTTTTCTGGGCAGGACACATTTTTATTTACATAATTATATTTTTTTGATATCGTAGTGAATATCACAACCAAATACTTATTTCTGTATTCACTTATTTCACTTTTGTATAACTGTAAGGAATATGACAAATAAGGGTCGTACCAACAGTAGCAATAATAGTATCCGAGGTCGAAGTGGTTCTGCTTCCAAAAATAATATTTTAATAGAGTATCGTGACTCTATTCCTGAAACAAGTACAAAAGTCATTCATTCTCCCTTAGCGAAAACAAACGACTGTACTTTAAAGAGTTCCGATCTGAATAGTTCCAACTCATCTTCCTCTTCAACGTCGGGTTATAAAGCCTTAGAAAAAAGTGGAAGTGTAAACAATTTAATTTCTCCCGGCGTCTCTGCATCGACCCAAAACCAGGAGAAAGGAGCTTTAAGCACCAATACTTTACTTCCTACCATGAATTTTGGAGACTTAGATCTAATGGAGCAACAAGAGCTGTCTGCACAGGCACAAGTTTTTGTTCCGCTAAATGGAAGAGAGTCAAGCTCAGCGCCAAAACAAGCGGCAAGTACGCAATGCGAACCAATCATGAGTCAAAATAATAACGACAATACTCCTTACGACTCGTTAATTAGCTTTATGGACCAATCACTTAGAAATGCTACAGAAGAACTTAGGAGGGAGCTCGGCTCCATAAGATGTCTACTACAAATCAAATAAACCCTTTAAGAACACCGGATATACAACATAGTAGCGTAAATGCAAATACATCGCCATTAAATACGAATAGGTCAAACAATCAAGTGCTGTCACATAATGATGAGAACGTAAAGTTAGAAAAATTGGAAATTTCTTACGTTGTGCTTGGATCAGTTTTCGAATTTCTTTTCAAGGTGGAGACACTTTGTTCTCGTTCTATCTGCTCAAATGAACACTTGCTCTCTAATTTTCACGTCCTTTTAGAAGGCAAAGCTGAAAATTAGTACTGGCTTTTTCAAAGCAAAATAGAAACGCCACATACCCAATCTTACGTCATTCACTCATAAAAGAGTTTGGCAATTTAGAGTCGGACCACCAATTGCTTAAGGAGTCATATGACGATTTCCATTCTTCAATTGTATTAATGAATGCTAGACTTCGAAACCCTCTTCCAGATGCCAATCTTATTGAAATTTTAAAGAAAAATCTAAGTTCAAACTTACGTTTTTTATTATTTAATGCCGATTGCAGGGATGTTAACCAATTTCGAGACACGGCCCGAAAGGCTGAAAACGTTATAATAGACAGTAAATTTCAAAATACCACGGAGCTTTTCCGAAACGTAAATGAACGTTCATCATCTGATCCTGAAGGTAGTGACACCTTAGACCCTCAGATTGAAGTGATAAATTTAATGCAAAGAAGATCCAAGTATAACTACTCTGGAATCCAATGCTGGAATTGTTCGTCGTATGGGCATTCTTATATATAGTGCTCAGAAGAGATAAAAACCCCCTTTTGTTTTAAATGTGGTAGAAGAGGCGTTTTGACACCACAATGTCCGAATAGTCCTAATCAGGAAAACAAGAAAACGGGCGAAGTAATTACCGGGGACACTCGTTCATCGCACAAGACTTCGAGTTTAAATTAAATTTCAAAGACTTAAGATAGTTCTCGTTGTACCTTCATAGTGAATAGTCGATTAGCGGAATTTTTCTTACATTCTTATTAAACAAACAAAAAATTATACAATAAAAATATTCGTAGCGCATATTATTTGTAATAGGTACATACTGACTTTAATATATAAGCTTTATGTGCTTTCCTAATATTTTTACATAGTGGAAATAACAAACACAAAAAAAAAACCGAAAACAAAAAAAAACACAAACAGTGACATTGAGGAATACTCTATACGAGTAACTCAAAAACAAATAAACAATCATAAATTACAAAAACAAACAAAATAACAGGAAAGAAACACAAAAAATGCCCGTGAGGAATACTATATATGAGTACCTCAAATACAAAAAATTATGAAGTGAGTTCTAACCGCAGAAATGTCTATTTTACTGTCAGTTCTGAAGCTCTCAATGAAAATAATAAATCTAATGAGAGTATTTTTTTAACGGCAAATCCAATTTTTCGTCAGCGATCAACTTCGCTTTGTCCAATGCCAAATAGTGATTCATTAACATTACAGTTGCCTAGTACTTCTTCATATAAGTCAGTAATATCATCCCCTTCAGGCTCGTATTCATCACTTAACAAATTTATCACTACAGATAAAAGTACCTCAAAACCCAAGGTACAAGTCGGAATAGACAGATACATAACAGTGGTAAAGCGTGGGCGAAACCCGAATTCTTCAAAAATTTCATCTGCTCCAAAGATGTCTAGGGATAATAGCGCATCATCTACCAATCGTCAAAATCGTTTTTCATTATAGCAAGTTACCGACGACAAGCCCGCTGCATCATCGCAAAAGTCTTTTAAGCCACCACCTATATATTTGAGAGAAAAAAATTCTAACGCCCTAATTAAAAAATTAGTCTTGGCCATTGGTGAAAACGCATTTCATGTTATTCCAATAAAGCGTGGTAACATTAACGAAACTAAAATTCAAATATACGAAGAAAAAAATTTCCGCAAAATAGTGACTGAATTTGGAAAAAATAAAACAAGTTTTTATACGTACCAGCTTAAGAGTGCCAAAGGTATGCAGATCGTATTGAAGGGTATTGACTCTTATGTTAAGGATTTAAGGTAAAAAATGTTACCAACATAATCAATAGGGAGAAGATCCCCCAGCCTCTATTTCGTGTTGAATTGGAGCCGAATGATATACAGCTGAAAAAAACGAGACACACCCAATTTATAGCCTAAAATACCTCTTATACTGAAAAATCACAGTTGAAGAGCCACATAAGCGATCAGGTCCCGTACAGTGCCATAATTGCCAAGAATATGGCCACACAAAAACATACTGTAAATTACCCACTGTTTGTGTTGTGTGCGGCGAATTACACGGCACTGCTAGTTGCAATAAGCCAAAAGATCAAAGTGATAAAAAATGCAGTAATTGTGGAGGTAATCACACCGCTAACTACAGAGGTTGTCCTGTGTACTCTTTTGTCAAACAGACTATGGTGCAAAAACTCAAATTAGCTCCAACTCAATCAGCTAACGCTTACTCCGCCACTTTTGTGCAAATGAGCCAACCAGTTACTTCCCGTGTATCGAATGCCGATGCTGCTAAAACAAATTCTATTCCCCCACAAAATGTTCCACCTCCAAATAATTCAACAAATGCAAACTCAAGCTTTAACTTTAGTCGCCTTTAAGCTACTATTGACAATTTGGTGCGAACTATAAATAATTTTACAACAAATATGACTACCATGATGCAAGAAATGCTGAAAATGTAGAATACTCTGCTTCAAGCATTAATTAACAAGCCATGAACACGTTAAAAATATGTTTCTGGAACGCAAACAGCATTCGCCAACATAAAAATGAGCTTGAGCACTTCCTTACGGAAAAAATATTGATATAATAATGGTCTCTGAGACACATTTGACTTCGAGAAGCTTTATCAAAATAAATGGCTACACTATGCATGATACAAAGGACCCTAGAGGAAGAGCATGCGGTGGATCTGCAATGCTAATTAAGTCAAGACTCAAGCACTATATCCTTGACAACGTGATAAAAAATGCAGTAATTGTATAAGTAATCACACCGCTAACTACAGAGGTTGTCCTGTGTACTCTTTTGTCAAACAGACTATGGTGCAAAAACTCAAATTAGCTCAATCTCAATCAGGTAACGCTTACTCCGCCACTTTTGTGCAAATGAGCCAACCAGTTACTTTTCGTGTATCGTATGCCGATGCTGCTAAAACAAATTCTATTCCCCCACAAAATGTTCCACCTCCAAATAATTCAACGAATGCAAACTCAAGCTTTAACTTCAGTCGCCTTTAAGCTACTATTGACAATTTGGTGCAAACTATAAATAATTTTACAACAAATATGACTACCATGATGCAAGAAATGCTGAGAATGCAGAATACTCTGCTTCAAGCATTAATTAACAAGCCATGAACACGTTAAAAATATGTTTCTGGAACGCAAACGGCATTCGCCAACATAAAAATGAACTTCAGCACTTCCTTACGGAAAAAATATTGATATAATGTTGGTCTCTGAGACACATTTGACTTCGAGAAGCTTTATCAAAATAAATGGCTACACTATGCATGATACAAAGGACCCTAGAGGGAGAGCATGCGGTGGATCTGCAATTCTTATTAAGTCAAGACTCAAGCACTATATCCTTGACAACGTTAGTGAAGAATATATGCAAGCTACGAATATTTTTGTAGACAAGTTTTTTTCTAATTTCGTGATATCATCAATTTACTCACCTTCCAGATTTTCAATTACCGAAGATCAGTATGAGAAGTTCTACAAATCGCTTGGATCTTGTTTCGTGGCAGCTGGAGACTACAATGCAAAGCATACGTACTGGGAGTCGCGCCTTGTAACATCTAGAGGTCAAGCTTTGTTTAAAACAATTTCAAAAATGGGCTTATATGTTATTTCGAGTGGGGAGCCCACTTATTGGCCTACTGACGTACGAAAAATTCCGGATGTTATTGATTTGGAAACTTCTCTAGATCTCTCCTCCGATCACTCCCCCACTATCGTTACAATTTGTAACCCACTAAGAAGTGATTTACCTCACCCATATATGAAGATGACCAATCGTGTTAATTGGCTGGGATTCAAAAAATATCTTAGTAGTCATTGCACGGAAAATATTGCGTTAAGAACACCCAATGACATTGAAACTAACATTGCAAATCTTAACGAAATTATTAAACAGGCTACTGAACATGCCACTACCTCCCATCCGCTGTCTGGGTTTAATAAAATTTATTCGAGGGATATTGAAGATCTCGTATGTAAAAACAGAAGAGCTAGAAGGGAATGGCAACAGCACAGATCACCCTAACATAAACTCAGACTTAAAGAGTGTTCTAAACGACTTCAAGAGTTGCTTGCATCTGAAAAAACTGCATCTCTTAAAAATTATTTGGAAGGTCTTGATGTCACACCAACATCTAATTACTCTTTGTGGCTCGCTGCTAGAAAGCCACCTCTACGCACATCTACCGGAGGATGGGCAAGAAGCGATACGGAAAAATGTAAAATATTTGCTGAGCATTTAAAATCCGTATTTACCCCAAATACATGTACTGGTGTTGCTGATTTGTCGAGTGTAGTTGCTCTACCCCCTCGAGCCTTAAAGCTTAAGATGCGTGATGTACATAAAGTAATTGCTGAACTCAAGCCAAAGAAAGCTCCAGGTATTGATGGAATTAGTAACAAGATACTGATGAACGCATATTGCAATAAGAATCTTGCTGTTTATTTCTAATGTCATATTACGACTGGAAGCTTGCAAAAATCAAAATAATTCCAAAGCCGGGCAAAGATCTTACTAAAGCTGAGTCATATAGGCCAATAAGTTTGGTGTCAACTATGTCAAAACTCTTCGAAAAGCTGCTTATGACAAAATTGTCCCCAATTTTAACTGATAGTGGGTTCATCCCAGACCATCAATTTGGTTTTAGAAGTCAGCATAGCACCATTGAACAAACTCATAGATTGGTTCAATTTATAAGAAAAACATTTGAGGAAAAGAAGTATTGTTCTGCCCTGTTTATTGACGTTTCTCAGGCATTTAATGAAGTGTGGCATAAAGGCCTAATTTTAAAATTAAAATCATATCTACCAATAAATTTAGTGAATTTATTAGAAAGTTATATTACTACCCGGAAGTTCACGGTTGTGGAAGGAGAATTCTTGAGTGTGCCCGAATCTATATCATCCGGTGTGCCACAGGGGAGCATACTGGGGCCAGTTTTGTATTTGATCTATACTTGTGATATGCCTTTGAGCAGCAATATCCCTACATCTACGTTTGCCGATGATACATCCTGCCTTAGTATGCATGAAAACCCTCACGAGGCTTCCCGATATCTACAAGAACATATTACACAATTGGAAATGTGGTTGAACTTATGGAGAGTTAAGGTAACTGAAGTGTGTCCATATAACGTTTACTCTAAGAAGAGATACTTGTTCCCCAATTCAAATCAATAATCAAAATATTCCTCAACATTCCCAAGTGAAATACCTTGGTATACACCTTGATCGAAGGCTTACATGGAAACATCATTTTGACCTTAAGCTAACTCAGATGAAACTTAAGTTATCTCAAATACACTGGTTGATTGGCAGAAATTCAACACTTAGCCTTGACTGTAAACTTTTAATATACAAGTCGCTTTTGAAGCCAATATGGTGTTATGGTATCCAGTTATGGGGCACTGCTTCAGCTTCCAATGTAGAGAGAATCCAACGAAGGCAAAACAATTTTACGGTTGATAACATCGGCTCCATGGTACATCAAAAATTCTAATATCCATCGGGATTTAAATATGCCACTAGTGATTGAAGAAATTGCAAAATACGCAGGCAAATATTTAACAAAACTCGAGTCACATCCTAATCCGCTTGCTCGTAATATTTTGAACTTTACTGGACACATCCGCTTAAAAAAGAGGGTTGCAAGGGCTCTATTACTCAACACTCCAGATGGGATTTCTTGAAAATACTTTTTTTATACTTTTTTATACATTTTTTTCTTTTTTGAATTATCACTACTTATGTATTATTTATAACTATTAACAAGTTTATGTCCAACAGTGGTCGGTCCTAATAATTATATTTTAGATTTAAGATTTGAATACTTATTGTTAGTTCATATTTGAAGATACAATAAATAAAAACATGTATTAAAAAAAATTTTTTTTTGAATTTTATCTGAAAAATAATGACAAAAATAACATATTGTTACGTAAAAATATTCCTACAGGGTTAAAGCAAAGAACTATCTAGAAGTATTTAACTAAAGCACTAAACGTACACACATATTCACGTGCAAGCACTATAGCAACAACAATTGTGTGCAAAGCTACAGACATACACGTGTACAAATAAAAGTACGAGCACTTATGATAACCACCCTGTACTAAAAATAGCACACTGCGTTACCAACATACAAGTGGTTACATTGAAAATTCAAAAACTAACGGCCAATCGAATCACCTACAAACACCTAGAAACGGCGACATGAATTTTCCCGATTATGCTAGAAGACTGTTTGAACATCTGGCTACTAATAAACAAACACGCCTAAACAGCCATATGATTTGAGCGGAAATAGTTTCTTCCAGTTGGTTTTTACTAAGTACGTACATGCATGCATGTTGCTACGCCATCTATTTGCGAATATTCTAGATCCGGTTTGGTAGTATAAAAGGAGCTGCCGTATGTGAGAAGTCAGTCAGTATTAATTGGAATTTAGTGGAGTGAACATCGTTGAAAGTAAAAGACATCGTGCCGTGGATAATAACGTTAAGAAGTAAATAAGAAAACACAAGTTGCAATTGGTTTAGTCAAGAATAAAAGGAAGTTCAGTTGCAAATAAGAAAATCGTGTTGTTATTTATTTTTATTTTTGAGCAATCAAAAGAACTCGCACGTTTACTAAAATTTAAACGTAACAATATTTATTCAATAAAATTCATTTATATCGATAGCTATGAGTATATTTACGTTCATATAAATTTAATTCGTACTAATAAAACTTGTACAGAAAAAAAAATACAAAAATAAAAACTTGTAAAGAAAAAAAATACACATAGTTTAATATACAGAAGCATAAAAAAAATTTTAACCAAAGTTTACCATTTCAAAAACTTTAGAATCGAAATCTTCTGATTTCGTTGTACATAGTACTTGTAATTTGAAATTTATTTGCTGGTGGTTCAGCTTGGTCTATATACGTATTTAATTGGCGCTTCAACCAAATCATCAAGAGACTTCAACCACAAATTTTGAACAGTCACAAACCTCTTATTTTATGCACAGACTTTCAAAAACTATATGAGAATTCACAAAATAGTAATATTTTTGAAAATCGCAAAGTCAAAATAAGCTTAGTAGGCTTTGAAACTCATACAAAACCCATTTTGCCTTGTAATTACTTTTATTGTTATCCAATGGATTTCTAATTGTATAAAGGTGTAGAAAAATAAAATAGATTCATATCGAATATGGATTATTTGCTGGGTTTTGTATGAGTTTCAAAGCCTACTAAGCTTATTTTGTCTTTGTGATTTTCAAAAATATTATTATTTTATGAATTATCATATAGTTTTTGAAAGTCTGTGCATAAAGTAAGAGGTTTGTGACTGTTCAAAATTTGTGGCTGAAGTCTACTGATGATTTGGTTCAAGCGCCAATGAAATACGTATATAGACCAAGCTGAACCACCAGCAAATAAATTTCAAATTAAAATATAATTATGACAATATGTCGAATAATAAATTTTTTAAACATAGTACTTGTATTAAAAAGCTTTACGGCCCTTTTCACAATGTACAATTTTTGTTAAAACTGGTCCGCCATGGAATTCCAAGCAGTTATCTATTTTAAAGAGTAGAAAAAATAAATGTTTTAAAAGATTTAAAAAATCTGGTATCCTATCTGATTATGCTAAATACGCTGTTTCAAGATCTAAGTATAGTTCAATGAATACCCTTCTGTATAAAAATTATATAAACAATATTAAATATAATTTGAAACGCGATCCAAAATCGTTTTATAAATTCGTAAATTCTAAACGTAAGTCTTCTGGTTACCCCAATGTATTAAAATACGAAAATTGCGAATCCAGCGATAGTTTAAACATAAGTAACTATTTGCAAACTTTTTCTCAAGTACAAATTCGGACAACGAGTATACACTTGCCTCATATCCGTACCCACTTGTTGAAAGTCAACCAATACAAATTTCATCAATAACTACATCACAAATCTTATCTGCCATAAAAACATAAAATCTTCATATTACAGTGGACCTGATGGTATACCGAGCTGTGTTTTAAAGCATTGTGCAAACGCACTTTCTACTCCGTTGGAAATATTATGTAATATATCGATTGAACAAGGTTATCTTCCTATAGCTTGGAAAGATTCGTATATTATTCCGCTTTTTAAATCTGGTAATAAATCAAACATTGCAAACTACAGAGGTATTGCTAAGCTTAGTGCAATTCCTAAACTTTTCGAAAAGTGTATTAGGGACAACATTAGTCGTCAAATATCATCGTATTTATCCGCTCATCAACATGGTTTCAGAAAAGGCTGCTCAACAACAACAAATCTTTTACAACTTACAACCCTAATTCATGAAGGTTTTAACAATAAGCAACAGACTGATGTCATTTACACCGATTTCAGCAAGGCTTTTGATAAAGGAAATCATTCTTTATTATTATTGAAACTTCACCATATTGGATGGTCAACTAATGCATTGAATTGGATAAAATCGTATCTAATAGGCCGGGAGCAGTGTGTTATTTTCAATAACGTCACCTCTAAGAACTTCGTTGTTAAATCTGGTGTCCCCCAAGGGAGTCACTTGGGACCAATTTTATTTTCCATTTTTTTGAATGACTTGCCGAGTATAATAACATATAGTAATGTTTTAATGTATGCCGATGATGTTAAAATTTTTCTAAGTTATAACAATATCTCCGATTGCATTTACTTACAACGTGACTTAGATAGTTTTTTTGATTGGTGCAAAGTTAACATGATGTCTCTCAACCTGAATAAGTGCAAGCATATGAGGTTTTCACGATACTTTATTTCTGAGTGCCTTTTTTCGCTTGGAGGATATCAGCTTGAAACTGTTACTAAATTTTTGGATTTAGGTATTCTCCTTGATTCAAAATTAAATTTCAATAATCATATCATCATGACGACTAACAAAGCTCGTGGTGTACTAGCATATATTAAGCGTTGGGCTAAAGAATTTACTGATCGCATGATTACTAAACAATTATTCACATCATTAGTAAGGGCTATCCTTGAATACGGATTCATAATCTGGGACCCTTACACTGATTATCAGAAGAATCGCATTGAATCAGTTCAGAAACAGTTTCTATTATTTTGCATGGGAAACACAACTTGGAACCCAAATTGCAATATTCTACCTTATTCTATTCTACTATTAACTTACCGACTCTGGAAAGTAGAAGATTAATGCTTAATGTGATATTCGTAGTAAATTTATTAAATGGATCTGTCTGTTCAGAATTTCTGTTAACTAAAATCAATTTCAATATTCCGGCTAGAACAACAAGGAACTTTACACCCCTGTATCTAAAATGTCATCAGACAAGGTATGAGAACGCTAACCCTTTGAGGAGATTATGCAGAAACTTTAATCATTATTATGTTTTCATTGATTATTCTATAAACGTTAATATTATAAAACGTAACATTATTTTGTTCTTAAATGTTAATAATTAGTGTTTATTATGTAAAAATTGTTTAATTGTAACTTTTTGTTGGTCTGTAAGGATATTTCTCCATAGACACTTTTATTATTAAATAAAATAAAAATAATAAAAAAAAGAACTGTAAGTTAAAGTTCACGTTAAGCCTTAATCATACATTGCGAAAAGGGACGTTAGCATTTAGCATAAGATTTAAATTTGTCACAACAAATTGAATTATTTTTAAAGTGTGTGTTTATTCTAAGTGCTACAAAAAAATCGTTTAGCATTTTGTTGCGTATTTTTGTTTTGGTAGTGTTTATTATTGGTTAATCTGCCTTCATACTTCATATTCATTCATATTTCTCAGTTCAAAAATCATTCTTGTTTGACCATCAGTTATAAAAAAAATCCCCTCAAATTTGGTCAGTTCTCGTTGTACCTTCATAGTGAACTAACGTCATAGCGGAGTTTTTTCTTACATACATACATACTAAACAAAAAAAATATCATAAAAAAGAATATATTCGTAATACATATTATTAACTTTGATAAATAAGCTTTAATTGCTTTGTTAATATTTTTTTACATAGTCATAAATAACAAAAACAAAAAAACCGTAATAAAAAAAACAAGCAAAAGTGCCCTTGAGGAATACTCTATATGAGTAGCTCAAAAACAAATAAATGTGAAGTGAGTTATAACGGCAGAAATGCCTATTTTACTGTGAGTTCTGATGCTCATAATGATAACAATAAAAATAGACTTACTGTGAGTTCGGAAGCTCTTAATAAAAATAAAAAATGTGATGATAGAATTTTTCTAACAACAAATCCATTTTTTCGACAGCGATCAACTTCGCTTTGTCCAATACCTACTAGTGATTCTTTAACATTACAGTTGCCTAGTACTTCGTCAGTTAAGCCATTGAAATCATTCGCTTCGGGCTGTTCATCATCTAACCAAGTTATCACTACAGATAACAGTAGCTCAAAACAAGTCGGAATGGCCAGGTATATAACCGTGGTAAGGCGTGGGCGAAGCCCGAATTCTTCTAAAATTTCATCTGTTCCAAAGATGTCTAGGGATAACAGTGCATCATCCACGAATCGCCAAAATCGTTTTTCATTATTGCAAGACGATAACGACAAGACCGCTTCATCATCTGAGAAGTCTTTTAAGCCACCACCACTATATGTGAGGGAAAAAAATTCTAACGCGCTTTTAAAAAAACTACTGTCGACCATTGGTGAAATCACTTTTCACGTAATTCCAATGAAACGAGGTAATATTGATGAAACTAAAATCCAAATATATGATCAAAACCATTTCCGAAAAATTGCAAATGATTTTGAAAAAAATAAAACAAACTTACACATACCAACTTAAGAGTGCTAAAGGCCTACAGATAGTACTAAAGGGCATAGATTCATATGTTGAGCCCGAAGAAGTAAAATGTGCACTTCTAGACCAAGGATTTAAGGTAAAAATGTTACTAATATAATTAACAGAGAAAACCCTATTTCACATTGAACTGGAGCCGAATGACATACAATTGAAAAAAATGAAACCCATCCAATTTATAGCGTAAAGTATCTGTTACACCGAAAATTTACAGTCGAAGAGCCACGTAAGCGTTCAGGTCCTGTACAGTGCCATAATTGCCATACAAAAACTTACTGCAATTTACCTACAGTTGTGTTATCTGCGGTGAATTACATGGTATTGCTAGCTGCACTAAACCAAAAGAACAAGCAGAAAAAAAATGTAGTAATTGTGGAGGTAATAACACCGCTAACTATAGAGGATGCCCTGTATATTCTTTTGTTAAACAGACTATGAGTCAAAAACCAAAATTAGCTCCAACCCAACCATTAAACGCGTACTCCGCCACTTTTGCTCAAGTAAGTCAACCAGTTACTTCACGTCTATCGTATGCCGATGCTGCTAAGGCTAGTTCTAGTCCCTCAAAAAATGTTTCACCGCAAAATAATTCAGCGAATGCAAACTCAGGCTTTAACTTTAGTCGCCTTGAAGCTACTATTGAGAATCTGGTGCTAACTATAAACAACTTTACAACAAATATGACTAGCATGATGCAAGAAATGCTGCGAATGCAGAATACACTGCTTCAAGCATTAGTTAACAAACCATGAACATGTTAAAAATATGTTTCTGGAACGCCAACGGCATTCGCCAGCATAAAAATGAACTTGAGCACTTCCTCATGGAAAAAAATATTGATATAATGTTGGTCTCTGAGACTCATTTGACTTCAAGGAGCTTATTTAAAATAAATGGTTACACTCTATATGATTCAAAGGACCCGAGGGGAGAGCATGCGGTGGGTCAGCAATTCTAATTAAGTCAAGACTCAAACACTATGTCCTTGATAACATTTGTGAAGAACATCTACAAGCAACAAATATTTGTGTCGAAAATTTTGTTACAAATTTCGTGATATCATCAATTTACTCCCCTCCCAGATTCGCAATTACTGAGGATCAATTCGAGGAATTCTACAAATCTCTTGGCCCTTGTTTTGTAGCAGCTGGGGACTACAATGCAAAACATACGTTCTTGGGTTCGCGTCTTATTACACCTACAGGTCGGGCGTTATTCAACACAATTTCAAAAATGGGCTTGGACGTCATTTCAAGTGGGGAGCCCACTTACTGGCCTACGGACATACAAAAAATTCCGGATGTTATAGATTTTGGAGTCATGAAAAATATCACTAGGGAATTAATTCATGTTGAAGCTTCTGTAGATCTCTCCTCCGATCACTCTCCCACGATTGTTACAATTTGTAGCCCACTAAGAAGTGACTTCCCTGTGCCATATGTAAAGATGATCATCCATGTTATTTAACTGGGATTAAAAAAATACCTCAGTAGCCATTGTACGGAAAATATTAACCTAAGAACACCAGGTGATATTGAATCTAACATTGAAAATCTTAACGAAAATATTAAACAGGCTGCTGAACATGCCACTAGTTCCCATCCGTAGACTGGGTTTAAAAGAATTTATTCTACAGACATTGAACGTCTTTTACGTGAAAAAAGGACAGCTAGAAGGGAATGGCAACAGCACAGATCACCCCAAAATAAAATTAGATTTAAAGAGTGCACTAGACGACTTCAGGAGCTGCTGGCATATGAAAAAACTGTATGTCTTAAAAATTATCTGGAAAATCTTGATGCCACACCTGCATCTAATTACTCCTTGTGGCGAGCTGCTAGAAAGCTTAAAACACCCGTTGAATATAGACCACCTCTGCGCACTTCTACCGGAGGTTGGGCCAGAAGCGATACTGAAAAAGGTAACATATTTGTTGAGCATTTAAAATCCGTATTTACCCCAAATACATTTACTGGTGTTGTTGATTTACCGAGTGTGGTTGCGCTACCCCCTCGACCCATAAAATTTAAGACGCGTGATGTTCAGAAAATAATTGCTAAACTCAACCCAAAGAAAGCTCCAGGTATTGATGGAATAAGTAACAATATGCTGATAAATTTGCCCCATATTGCAATTAGAATCCTGTTATTTATTTTTAACACCATTTTACGACTGGAGTATTATCCACAAAGCTGGAAGCTTGCGAAGGTCAAAATGATTCCAAAGCCGGGCAAAGACCTTACCAATGCTGAGTCATACAAGCCAATAAGTCTGCTATCAACAATGTCAAAACTCTTCGAAAAGCTGATCATGACAAAATTGTCCCCAATTTGAACTGATAGTGGGTGCATCCCAGACAATCAATTTGGTTTTAGAAGTCAGCATAGCACCATTGAACAAACTCATAGATTGGTGCAATTTATAAGAAGAATTGAAGAAAAAATGTATTGTTCTGCCTTGTTTATTGATGTTTCTCAGGCCTTTGATAAAGTGTGGCATGAAGGCCTTATTTTAAAATTAAAATCATATTTACCAATAAATTTTCTGAATTTATTAGAAAGCTTCATAACTACCCGAAAGTTTACGATTGTGGAAGGAGAATTCATGAGTCTGCCCCAATCTATATCATCCGGTGTGCCACAGGGGAGCATACTGGGGCCAGTTTTGTATTTGATTTATACTTGTGATATGCCTTTGAGCAGCAATATCCATACATCTACGTTTGCCGATGATACAGCCTGCCTTAGTATGCACAAAAACCCGCACGAGGCTTCCCGATATCTTCAAGAACATATTACACAGTTGGAAATCTGGTTGAACTTATGGAGAATTAAAGTCAATGAACAAAAGTGTGTCCATACAACGTTTACCCTAAGAAGAGATACTTGTTCCCCCATTCGAATCAACAATCAAAATTTTCCTCAACATTCCCAAGTAAAATACCTTGGTATACACCTTGATCGAAGGCTTACATGGAAACATCATATTGACTTTAAGCTAACTCAAATGAAACTTAAGTTATCTCAAATTCATTGGTTGATTGGCAGAAATTCAACACTCAGCGTTGACTGCAAACTTTTAATATACAAGTCGCTTTTAAAGCCAATATATTGCTACGGAATTCAGTTATGAGGCACTGCTTCAGCTTAAAATGTTGAGAAAATCCAACGAAGACAAAACAAAATTTTAAGGTTAATAACATCTGCTCCATGGTACATTAAGAATTCAAATATACATCGAGATTTAAATATGCCACTAGTGACTGAAGAAATTGCAAAATACGCAGGCAAATACTTAACAAAACTCGAGTCACATCCTAATCCGCTTGCTCGTAATATTTTGAACTTTACTGGACACATTCGCCTAAAAAAGAGGGACACAAGGGCTATTTTACTCAACACTTTAGATGGGAATGCTTGAAAATACATTTAATTATCACTACTTTATATTGTTTAAACTATCACTAAGTTTTGGCCGACACTGGTCGGGCTAAATAATTATATTTTAGCTTTAAGATTTGATCACTTATTGTTAGTTCAAATTTGAAGATACAATAAATAAATATATGTATTAAAAAAAAAATTTGGCTACATCCCCAGATCCCCAATATGAAATTTTCATCCCCAATCGCGAAAAAATATCCCCAATTTGGGGACAAATCCCTTAAACTGGGAACACTGAATGAGAACAACACATTTGTTTGTATTTATTTTTCTAAAACAAATGAGGTAGTTTACACCGGATTAATTATGCTGGCACAACATGCCAGTTTGTCGGCAAATTCGGTGAAGAGAGTGGTTTTTAGGTTGGCATCATTTTTCAACCAGCGTCAACCCCGCATTATGCAAGCCACAGACCTTACGACCGTTGGTACAACACGTTGGTCTATCAAGTTGCGTGATTTGGACACAAACTATACAACAACGTGTGCAACATTTGCGCCCAACTTCATTTCACAAAACAAAATTTTCAGTAAACATGACATCGGGTACTACTGCGCATATTGTACTGGATGATTTTTTTCGTGCAAAACGAAGAAGAAGAATGTAAAAAAGTGCAGAGAAAAATTTGGTAAAAAAAATTGATTTAGACTACAAAAATTACATTTGCATAGCACTTTAAACGCACATTTGAATTCGTGCGTGACGTTTCTTTTATCAGACACTACGAAAATAAAAACAAAATGAAATGAAGTTGTACAACATACTCCTAAATTATACAACCTGTCTATACAACTTGCCAAGAAATCAAATCTTTTTGATCTTTCATACAACCCAGACACAACTTTATACAGCGACCCCACACACTTTACAATCGCATACAGAACCTTCTCATGTTGCACCAACTGTCGCCTTCCGAAAATCGCAGGTTCGGTGTTTTTTATTTTACAGAGCGTATTTAGTCTTTAGTTGGCCATCGTCGTGGACACAGAATATCATAGACTACTAAATTAGACACGACAGCGGCGAATTCAAGATAATTCGCTTTACCACGAGTTAGCGGTAGAGATAGTAAATATGGCTAATTTCTATGCCTTTCTCTGTCATATTATCTTGATAAAATGACATTTAGTTATTTACCAAATAAAAATTTTCTTGGCAGGAATTGGCGCAAATTGGATAAAAATTGATTTTGCGCCAAAATCCTTGCCAAAGTTGGTAATTTGTGGACAAAATTTGGTAGATTATTTTGTCCACATATTATCAACAGTGAGAAATGTGAAGAAAACAAAAGTGATGGTGAAAAAAACATGGATTACGGGAGCGTCACAGAACAAAAGTGAAACCGTCAGAACATATTTATTTTTTCTTTTAGTTATTTATAATAGATTTTAATAATATATTCTTATTTTCCAGGAGCCGCAGATATTCTATTGATTGTGCTGCAAGATAGAATATAAATTTGTTCCCGACAGAGCCAACTAAGTAAGTAATTTACATGAAAACTTCTGTGCAAAGTGAATTTTTAAGGTGAAATTTAAATGTGGAGTTTTGTACATTGGAAGGGTTCTGGTCCAATGTACAAATTCTTAGGTTAACATGTCGCGAAGAAAAGAATAAATTGTCCAATTTACCAACCCCGTGGTTAACATTTTGTCGTGAAATGAAGTGCTTTGATCAATTGAAATCAAAACAAGTAGTTTATATGGCTAATGTGTACAGATAAAGTTAAGTGTATTTGTGGAATCTAGCACATTGGAAGGGACAATGATGTCCCTGTTCAATGAACAACAGCACAGGTTAACAAGTCGTATAAAAATGTAGTGTTCAGATCTTTTGGATTCCAAGTGTTTTTTTGCAAGTTATCAACAAAAATAAGTGATTTCTATCTACGTAAAGTGAATTGTTTCTGTGGAATTTTGTGCATTGGATGGATAAGTGACGTTCTTGTCTAATGTACAAATACGTTGGTTAACACATCGCTGAAAAAATAAGAGTTCCGATCAATTGGAATCAAAATGTGAATGGCAAGTGTGTGCATGCATACTTATAAAGTAAATTGAAAGGGTGGAATTTTGTAGATTGGAAAGAACTATGATGGTTATATCCAATGTTCAATACCACAAGTTAATAAGTCGTTCTGTGTCCTATTGTACAAGTATTTGATACGAAGAATAAATAACTTTGCAATAAATGAAAAGCCCTAGAATATTTTTCAAGAGATATAATTTTTGCTTTATATCTAAATATAAAACTTTAATAACACAAATATTTTTATTTTACTTTTATTTACATATGTGAACGTCAACGAGAAACCCCAGAAGAATCTGAATGAAATAGATGTTCCAAAACTTTATTCGATCCCTAAAAATCTAAGCTGGAAAGATAAAAATGCATTTAAGAAGGAAGAATGTTCGCAAAGAAAACAACTTTAGACTTTGATGGCATTAGTAAATGAATATTTATTTGTTTTTGCATAAGATGTTTAATTGTCATTATTAAAAATCAAAGTTATATAAAAGATGTTAATTAATTATATTAGTAAATATTCTAATTTTGTTTTTCAGTTTACAAATTTTGGAATTTATTTTTGTTTACATATCCACAATTTCTTTTGTAACAATTTAACATGATTTACAAATATAAAAATAAAAAAAATTAAAAATTGGACATACATGAATTTGTTGATGAATTTTCAAACGAAAAAGACGGTGCAGTTGCCGGCAAAGATGACTACAAAGATGTGAGTGTAAAAAGAAGATGATGGTAAGTTCTTAACTTTTTTTAATCCTTTGCACTTAGTAATTTTTATAACTTTTTGTAGCGGATACATCTTGGGCAAAATATACCCCTAATAAGTTGAAAAGGCCATTGAATAAGGCATTAAAAAACAAAAGGCTCAAGACTCGTGGGCAAATGTTGCAGATGTCAAGTCGGAGAGACAGAGACTGGAGATTGAGTTTCTCAAAGAAAGACACACTCTGGAGATGGAAAAGCTAAGATTGGAAATAAATTATATAAAATTAAAAACAGAAAAATTTAAAAGTGAATTTTAAAATTTTATCCACCACCACTAGCATACGTTTGCCGCTTGTCGTATGCAAAATTTTGCTTAGCAGTAGCTTTCATATTCACGTACTTCGTCTTAAGGACTTTATGCGGTCGGAAAGTATGTGTAAACTTGCTATTAAGTTCACTCTCTTTACTTTTCCACGCGATTAATTTTCCTTCTGCGCCCACTCTATCGCTTTTTTTGTTTTCAATGACACTGCTGTACTTCTTAACAGCGTCCAACAAATACTCTGCTTCGGTTGTAAATTATGATCTCAAATTAATATATCTTAGTTTAAGTTGTTTTTTATGCTTATTGTTTTCCTTATGTTTAATTTATTTATTTATTGTTTTCCTTATGTTTTTTTAGTTATCTTTTCTTATTATTTATTGTTTTTAATGGTTATTAAAATTAATTGAATTTCTTATTTTATTTTATTTTTATTGTTTTTTCAATTTGAATAAAAAATTATTTCATTTAAAATCTTTTGTATCTTCATTTACAATAAGTTTTTAAAATAAGAATTTATTAACGAGCGACGTGTAGTGTTGTGTGCAACCGAATTGCTGGCGTTTATATTACCAGGCACTTCGTTCACAAAATTTACTGCGGATTCATAACTGTTGGGTAAAGGCAGGAGTTTCAGTTCTTTATTTATGCAGCATACATTATGTAAGACTGCAGTCGCTACAATAACACCCTCTACTTTTCTATGATTTAGGCGAATACCTAAAGATAAAATAGGGAATCTTCTTTTCCAAACACCATAGCTTCTCTCTATGCAGTTACGAGTTCGAATTTGCGACTCATTGTATAGATTTTCTTCCGCATTTTGTACGCTTAATAGTGGAGTCATTATAAAGTCTTTATTTAGATATCCACTGTCAGCCACAATCAGACAACTTTCAAACTCTTGCAGAGCTTTTGGACATTCGAAATCTTTCAAAGAACTCGGAATCTTCAAAGACATGAAAATGGTTGGGACGGAGTCGTATTATACGTGGTTTCCGTGATATTGTTGCATTAATTATTCTAGAAATTTCTGCGTCACTCATATCTTCCTCATCGGAAGTCATTTTGTTTTTCTTTTTTTGGAATTGATGCTTAACTTTATTTAAATGACCACGTATTATTTTTATTTGCGAAATTTTTTAAATTTTTTTTAACCAAATTGTATCAATAATTATTGCTAATAAAAAGAAACGTCAAAATCATATGGTATGTTTGTAAAACTTAAACAACACTTAAATGCACAATGTTGGCTATTTAAGATTCATTTAATTTTGTGGTGAGAAACAAAATTTTGTGTTTAAACCAGATTTAAAAATAAAATACATATAATCAATGACTGATTTATTTGCCCTAAGGCTCCTAATTTTTTATGCTGATTGGCCATTTTATATACCCACCACATTTTCAAATCTATCTAGTTTTTCATACGTCTCTCCTAAAAGAAAAATAGTTAAAGAAAGCATGTATTAAAAAATTATATATATGCATATGTATATATTTTTAATGTAAAAAAAGAAACTAATATGAATTGAATAAACATTTAAGACCTTACCTACAGCTTTTCTATAACTTTGTATGGTAACATTCGTGTTTTTCACCTATATAAATTCATTACACATTAAAGTCTAAGCCGCCAGGTATTTGGGATTTAGTTTTAGGGCTCTTTCAAAGCATGTAATGCCCATAAAACGACCACGTCCTCATAAGAACCCCAAACGTAGGTGCTGCACGTATCGACTGTATCAGCACTTCCTGAACAGCTTGAATAAGATCAACTGCTTTCAATACTACACCATGCATATATGTACATGCCACAACCATCCAAACGTCCCCGAGAGTATTCAGCTTTTATAGTTGCCAACAAATCTGCCAGATCTAGCTAAAAATGGATGCATATATCTGATCATTTGGTATAAACATTCGACCAGTATTTGTTTCTGATCTTGTTGCATTTACCAACAAAGAGGCCAAACGATTTTCTGGAATAAATAATAGAACAATTAATAATATTTAATATAATATTACCGTTTTTGTGCATTTACGAAACAAGCTGACTTGCAGGAACCTTCGGAACTGGAATAATTTGCAACCCAACGTACAGTGTTAATCATTTTTTATGAACTTACGGATCCAAAAAATTTTCGCCGGGTCGAATTTTAGGCATGATAGTACGCGTACATTTTTAATTGGTATCACGCTATTGAACAAAAGCAGCTTTTTAGGCGGCCGGCCAAAGCAATGTAAAAGCTGTGATAGTTTGCTTGGTGTTATATTATTCGCACTTGCGGCTCAAAATAAATTGGCCGGGCCCTATGTTAGGCACAAAGAACCCTCCAGCAGATTTATGTTAGAATACTTGCCCAAATTGTTGCATGCGTCGTGTAACGCCCATGTAATGCACGTGTTGCGAATCCAGATGAGCTTTACGAAATTATTTACGTTGAGCCAATGCCGACTTTCTTGTGGCGTTCCAACAAGCTTAAACAGCATGCACAACTTTAGCAATTATTTTTTAATTGCTACATCTTCCGAAGTGTACAAACACGTTTCCTTTAGACGAGTCTTCATCATCGGTAATAACTTTGTAGCTGCATATGTCTAAATGCCAGGAAGGTACCACAATGCCCTTATATTTTTTTGCAAACACTTTGTAATTCCTTAAATATCTCACATTATTTGGGCCACAATTTACAGTCAGTAGTTGAGGAATACCACTGGCTTTCAATTAAACACTTTAATATGTGGAAAACACATTTATTTTTTTAAATTTTAAATTTTTACTTAATTAATTCCAAAATTTATAAACTGAAAAAGAAAATTAGAATATTTACTAATATAATTAATTAACATCTTTTATATAACTTTGATTTTTAATAATGACAATTAAACATCTTATGCAAAAACAAATAAATATTCATTTACTAATGCCATCAAAGTCTAAAGTTGTTTTCTTTGCGAACATTCTTCCTTCTTAAATGCATTTCTATCTTTCCAGTTTAGATTTTTAGGGATCGAATAAAGTTTTGGAACATCTATTTCATTCAGATTCTTCTGGGGTTTCTCGTTGACGTTCACATATGTAAATAAAATAAAAATATTTGTGTTATTAAAGTTTTATATTTAGATATAAAGCAAAAATTATATCTCTTGAAAAATATTCTGTAGCGATAAGGCTTTTCATTTATTGCAAAGATATTTATTCTTCGTATCAGATACTTGTACAATAGGACACAGAACGACTTATTAACTTGTGGTATTGAACATTGGATATAACCATCATCGTTCTTTCCAATCTACAAAATTCCACCCTTTCAATTTACTTTATAAGTATGCATGCACACACTTGCCATTCACATTTTGATTCCAATTGATCGGAACTCTTATTTTTTCAGCGATGTGTTAACCAACGTATTTGTACATTAGACAAGAACGTCAGTTATCCATCCAATGCACAAAATTCCACAGAAACAATTCACTTTACGTAGATAGAAATCACTTATTTTTGTTGATAACTTGCAAAAAACACTTGGAATCTAAAAGATCTGAACACTACATTTTTATACGATTTGTTAACCTGTGCTGTTGTTCATTGAACAGGGACATCATTGTCCCTTCCAATGTGCTAGATTCCACAAATACAATTAACTTTATCTGTACACATTAGCCATATAAACTACTTGTTTTGATTTCAATTGATCAAAGCACTTCATTTCACGACAAAATGTTAACCACGGGGTTGGTAAATTGGACAATTTATTCTTTTCTTCGCGACATGTTAACCTAAGAATTTGTACATTGGACCAGAACCCTTCCAATGTACAAAACTCCACATTTAAATTTCACCTTAAAAATTCACTTTGCACAGAAGTTTTCATGTAAATTACTTACTTAGTTGGCTCTGTCGGGAACAAATTTATATTCTATCTTGCAGCACAATCAATAGAATATCTGCGGCTCCTGGAAAATAAGAATATATTATTAAAATCTATTATAAATAACTAAAAGAAAAAATAAATATGTACTGACGGTTTCACTTTTGTTCTGTGACGCTCCCGTAATCCATGTTTTTTTCACCATCACTTTTGTTTTCTTCACATTTCTCACTGTTGATAATATGTGGACAAAATAATCTACCAAATTTTGTCCACAAATTACCAACTTTGGCAAGGATTTTGGCGCAAAATCAATTTTTATCCAATTTGCGCCAATTCCTGCCAAGAAAATTTTTATTTGGTAAATAACTAAATGTCATTTTATCAAGATAATATGACAGAGAAAGGCATAGAAATTAGCCATATTTACTATCTCTACCGCTAACTCGTGGTAAAGCGAATTATCTTGAATTCGCCGGTGTCGTGTCTAATTTAGTAGTCTATGATATTCTGTGTCCATGATATTCTGGTCGTGGAAACATGAATTTAAAAGAAGAATGGGGTTGGTCACGTCAACAAACTTTAAAAATAATTAGTGAATTTATTGTTTTTTCGTGTTAAATAAATTATAGGAGTCTTATTTATAAAAATTATTAAGGCTTTATAGACTTTTTAAGAAAATTTTGTATGACAATTTATTTATTTTATTTATTTATTTATTTATTTACAAGAAAATATGTAATACAAAGCCTTTAAGGCCAATTATATAATATTACATAACAGTTAAAAATACCTTAGGTACTAAATAATAATTGTTCATTAAATTAAATTCATACCATAAAAATTCATTGATTTATAATAAAGAAGATTTACTATCCCAACATAAAATCAGCTCCCCAGCCAAAGATAACATAAGTAGGAAATATAAAAAAAAAGTAAAGTAAAGAAAGGTCCCTACAGTAGCAGCAGTATTAGTTAATGTGAATTGAGTTAAATTCAATCTTTAGAGAGACATGAGTAATCATAGAGAATATAATTCTAAAAGTTTCAAACGAAATACATTGTTTGAATGAGAGAAGACACGTAACTGATGTGGTAACTGGTTCCACCACCGCGAAACCCTGATAATAAAAGATTTCTCTAAAAAAGATGAACGAATTCTAGGAAGAATAATCTGAGGGTTTCTGGTAGAGCGCGAAAAAGTGAATGACTCATATAATGATAAGGGCCTAGAACTCTTAATAATAGAAGATTTCTGTACCTAATAAACTCATTAAAGCTGCACCCTAGAAATCTGTGAAGAAAACCAGATATGTGCTCGCGACGACGCACACTAAACACAAAACGTACAATTACATTAACAAGCCGATGTAAACGAGTAATATGTATACCGCAAGAACCAGAATAAACTTCAATCCCATATAAAATCTGGGACATAAGCAAGGCCCATGCCATTTGTAATTTAACTGATAAAGGTAAGTACAAGTTAATAGAGTAAATCCTACGCAATATACCAAAGATCCTGCCACTTAAGCAGTCAATATGTTTGTCAAAGGAAAGTTTCCTATCAATAATAACTCCTAAGCACTTCAGGTGATCAACAAATTCAATGCGTACACCATTCAAAGATAAACTGAGATCCACAGAAAAACGATCAGTGGGCCCAAGCACAATAGCCTTAGTTTTTGTAGGGTTAATCTTCAAGGATCTGCCAGCAGTCCACATATAAACCCTTTCAAGGGTAACATTAATGCTCTCCATCAATCTATCTTCAAAGCTACGACATCCTCTAAAAAGTAAAAAAACGTCATCTGCGAATAAAAATGAATCACACGTAGACGAATTAATATTTGAATGTATACTGTTAATATATAACATAAATAGTAAGGGACCCAAAACTGAACCCTGAGGTACACCAGATGACATGGCACATAGTTCCGAGCAAGCATTATTCAAAGCAGTGAATTGAAATCTATCAATTAAGTACGAATATATAAGCCTACAGGCAGGCCGCGAAAAATTGAACTCACTACGAAGGACATCTAAGAGAATACCATGGTCAATCGAATTAAATGCCTTTGACAAATCAAGAGATACAAGAACACTATACTGGCCGTCATTAGCATAACGCCTAACATTATCAGTTAGAGTAAGTAGTAAGGAAGTAGTATTAAGACCTTTCTGAAAAGCAAACTGCTTAGTATAAATGTTAGTTGAAACCGATTCAAGAATTTGGTCTTTAATGATGTGCTCAACTGCTTTAGATAAGGCAGGAAGTATTGAAATAGGTCTAAGATCATCAGGACCACGTACAACTGAAGCCTTAGGAATAGGAACAACTCTAGCAGTCTTCCAAGAGGAAGGAAATTTAGATGTTGTAAGTATAGTATTGACAAAGTATAATAGTTTCTCAGATATAAATGTATAAATAAACTTGTTTTATTATTACAATTGCTCAGTACATATGTATGTATGTTCCAATACGCTTATAACAAAAACCAAACATCAAATGAATAAATAAAACACTAACCCATGCAAAGCTGTGTATACGTACATAAATATACATTTTATTCCAGATTAATTAGTCTCGTGTAAAATTGCTTAAAAATTGTTCTCGTGTAAACTACCTCAATAAGATACATGAAACTGCTTCTACCATAAGTACATTATGGTGTGTTGAGAAAAAATTCACGTGGCTGACGAATGAAAGAATAAAAGTAAAATTTCACATATATACATACATACATACATATGAGCTGCAAATACAAAAACAAAATTGCACACAATACGAATATGCGCCTTGGCTGCGCCACAAAAAAACTTTACGAACGTGCGCACGAACATCAGCTTATCATGTATTTGTTTTAAGAGCGGTTTTTTCATATATGTAAGTATGTATTTGTGATACAACTAGTGTTTTTGAGGAAACACAGGTACAAACCACAAAGTAGACCAGAGTTGTAATAACTGACGTATGCAAAAAGCTAAAATCATTTGTGGTGCAGTCACTGCGAGAAAGGGACAACTGTAGTATATTTGTTATTAAGATGTTAACAAAATAATCAAAACAAACAAGAGAAAATATGTACTTTGTGAAACGAACACGTGTACATACATACATACATACATACACATTTACAAAATTAAATTAAAGAATTTGTTGAATTGAATTAAAAAAATAGAATGTGAAATAGATTAATGGTATTAAAAAGTGATTTAAATTTGTTTGCAAATGATTACTGATTTAACTTTAAGCATTTTCATTGAACAATTCTAATTTTTACGTTTTGTTTACAAAAATCACACAGCAAATTAGATCACAAAGCATAAACTGAAAATACATTTGAACAAGTAAACGAAGTACACAATTTTACAAAATTAAATGAAAGAATTTGTTGTGTTGAATCAAAAAACAAAATGCCAAATAGCTTATTACTATTAAAAAAGCAATTAAATAATGTTTTAAAATGATTGCATATCTTATTTGAAGCCTTTTTTATTTAAAAATATCACTTTTTACCATTTATTTGCAAAAATCGCCAAGCGAATGATGTTGCAAAGCGTACAATGAAATTAAGCTAAAAAATGCCACCACGAAAGAAGGTTAAAGAATGCGCAGTGACTGCGAGAGCGAGACCTCTGAAAAAACAAATTATCTTCCGTCTCGTGACATCTCTGTATATCCTCTGTGGTACAAACAGTTCCTCAGCAGCAATATAATAAGCAATTGTTATTTGTTTTTAATTGTATTGTAATTTGGAAAAGAACGCACACACAATAACTTTTATACCAGTTCTGTCGCTCACACTATAATTATATGGTACATACCATGGTATATTTGTTTTGGCTATACAAACAAGTATACAAATGCAGCCCATTAGTACCAACATTAATAAGAAAAGGATAAAACGAGAAAGTGTTAAGTTTTTTATGTGACTAAGGTGCTACCACAAAGTAGACCAGAGTTGTAAGAACTGACGTATGAAAAAAGCTAAAATCATTTGTGGTGCAGTCACTGCGAGAAAGGGACAACTGTAGTATATTTGTTATTAAGATGGTAACAAAATAATCAAAACAAACAAAGAATTTGTTGAATTGAATTCAAAAAATAGAATGTGAAATATATTAATGGTATTAAAAAGTGATTTAAATTTGTTTACAAATGATTACTGATTTAACTTTAAGCATTTTCATTGAACAATTTTAATTTTTACCTTTTGTTTACAAAAATCACAAAGCAAATGAGATCACAAAGCATAAACTGAAAATACATTTGAACAAGTAAACGAAGTACACAATTTTACAAAATTAAATGAAAGAATTTGTTGTGTTAAATCCAAAAACAAAATGCCAAATAGCTAATTACTATTAAAAAAGCAATTGAAAAACGTTTTAAAATGATTGCATATCTTATTTGAAGCATTTTCATTTAAAATATCAATTTTTAAAATTTATTTGCAAAAATCGCCAAGCGAATGAGGTTACAAAGCGTAAAATGAAATTAAGCTAAAAAATGCCACCACGAAAGAAGGTTTAAAGAATGCGCAGTGACAGAGCGAGCGGGTGCTACTGCAAGCATAGACATTCTTGGAAATTAATTAGCCAAGTACTTTGTCTTTCCGAAGAAGTTGCCCAAAATTTGTTCTGCTAATGCACAACGACAAATATTAATGTTAGAGACTTGAGCCTTACAGCTGCTATTAATATTATAATAATTAAGTTCATTTAAATAAAATAATAATCATTTTTAAACCCTCCTACTCGCATTTTCGTTCTAAAAGGTGTCTTATGTATTTCAAAACTTGCAATCAAGAGAAAGTAGGTTAGAATAGTTCCAGCGAAATTATTAAAAAAAACTTTGATTAATTAAAAGATTACTATTTTATAAGTATGTATGTACTTATATTATTTACTTATGAGCTCTAATGCATACGTATGTATGTATGTAAGTGTGTTTACAAAGTACATACACATTTCAATCAAAATGAATTCCAAGAATTTAAATATTATGCATACATATGTATATGAATTTTCACGTTTGACTTCAAATAACTCTCAATTTAAAATAAAAATGGTTGTTTGCTGGGCACAAAGTAATTATCATGTATGTACATATGTATGTATGCACAAACAAGCTTTCTTGTTTGTTTCGAAAACACATGACACGTTTTTAAGCATTCTATAATCGCACAAGCGCTTACATTTACATCACATTTAACATTTACCTTACATCTGCGATTTCTACAGTCGGGTAATGGAGCCTTAAAGCAGAATTACCCAAATGTAAATGTAGAACTGTAAATGTAAATGTCTCAGCTGATCGAAACTGTTGCATGAAAAGCTATGCAAATGCTTACCTGACTGAAATGTCACGTAAATGTAACGTCTGAACCTGCAGAAAATACAATTTCATGACGAGGTTACGTGACATTTGTAGACAGTGATGGGATGTGTGTATATTGAATGGGAGTGTGGCACAATAGCCCTATAGTGGTACTTTTGTTTCTTTTGATAGTTTAAGTTGCTAAATTTGTATACGTACCTGGCATATTTAATATATTTATAGCTCGATTATGGATGGCAACCGAACTGCAGTTGCGTTGCTAGTTGCGGAAATTGTATTACGGATGGCAACTGGTAACTAACAGCTGGTAATTTCGGTTCCCATATTGGCAACCACAAATTTGTAGTTGCTGTATAGTAAAAAATTAACAAATTAAAAATTATGTGCTATATTATTTTTATTCTTGAGTTTCTTCTTTGCATATTAAAAAGAAAATATGATTTAAAGTTAAAACAGATTGTTAAAACCTATTTTAGGCCGTCTAATAGATTTAACATTTTGCATTTCCTTGTCTTCATCAGCAATTAATTCCACTAATAATAATAATAATTTTTAAGATAAGTATTTTTTTAAGCACTTTTAAATGATGATTTTGCTTTAAGCACTTGTATTTCTTATATTTTGCATTTTTGTTCACATTAATTTCAGTTGCCAATCAGTCATACGTCCCTTTTCACAATGTATGGTTAAGAGTTAACGTGAACTTTAACTGACAGTTCTTCATACAAAACTTGCCTTTTAAGTCCCTGTTATCTTTTAACCATACATTGTGAAAAGGTACGATAATCGTATTTTCGATAACTTTTGGGAAACTGGAGGAAGTTGCCAGACAAAATACCAATTTTAGTTTCAGTTGCGTTGCTAGTTAACTCGGCAACTGATCTTCGGTTGCCATCCATAATCGAGCCATTAATTTTTTAACAGTTTTTTCTTTACAAAATGTAACTAGAAATTGCCAATCGTATGTGTTTGTTTTTGGTTAATATACATATATGTGTATACAAACATACACACAAGCATACAAAAAACTATTTTTGCTTAATAATACCAATAAAAGTAATAATATGTACGTGTGATCATAACAATTATTATAATAAAAATTTAAATATTTTTGTAATTATAATACGTTGTAATGCATGTATGTATTTATAAAGCTAAAAGTGTAATTTAACTAAAAAGCAAAATCATTACATTGTTTGTGAGTATAAAATAATGATTTGATACCATTTAAATAATTTTCGTACTTTTTTCACACAATCAAAAATAATGTTTCGAATAGTTGTTGTACATTTTATTTCATTTTATTTATACTGATAAACACCCAGCAAACAAAAAGTCTTACGTTTGTGCTCTTGTTAAAAATTGAACATATGCATATGTATATTGTTTGTGAGTAAGAAAAAATATTATAATTAGGTACGAACATTAATAAGAATAGGATAAAACGAGAAAGTGAAGATATAATAAATTTTTAATGTGATTGAGGTGCTACTGCAAGCATAGACAATCTTGGAAATTAAGGAGCCAAGTACTTCCTTCGTCTTCCCGAAGAAGGTGCTCAAAATCTGTTCTGGTAATGTACAACGACAAATATTATGGTTAGAGACTTGAGCATTACAGCTGCTATTCAAATTATTATAATTGAGTTCATTTAAATAAAATTATAATAGTTTTTAAAAATGCGCCTAGAAGGCATTTTCGTTCTAAAAGGTGACTTATTTCAAAAACTCACAATTAGTTTTTTCTAACAGACTAAAACTTGCAATCAAAAGAAAGTAGATTAGAATAGTTTCAGCGAAATCATCAAAAAAATCTTTGATTAATGAAAACTTTGGTATATTATATGTACTTACATATATTATTTACTTATAAGCTCTAATGCATACGTATGTATGTTCACATAAGTACATATAAATTTCAATCAAAATGAATTGCACGAATTTAAATATTATACATACTTATGTACATATGTATATGAATTTTCACCTTTGACTTCAAATAACTCGAAATTGTAAATACAAATACAGCGTGTTTTCTGGGCACAAAGTAATTAGCATGTATGTACTTATGTGTGCACATAGAAGATTTTTTGTTTTGGTCGAAAACACATGACACGTTTTTACGCATTCTATAATCGCACAAACGCTTACATTTACATCACATTTAACATTTACCTTACATCTGCGATTTCTACAGTCGGGTAATGGAGCCTTTAAGATAGAATTAAGAAAAAAGCTAGCATAGTAGGTATATTCAGATACCAACAATCATAGCCGCTAGTGCGACTGCCTAGCTTAAAATAAACTAATTATTGTTCAAAATAAATAAAGAAATAAAAGAAATTATTATTATATTATTATTATCACTTGGCAATCACTGTTTACTTGGCCATCACAGTTTCAGAATGCTGGAAATCCAAGTAAAAACTGTAGAATGCAACAACAAGTAACATTAAGCCACTACAATTATACTTACATGCATGTACCGATGGTACATCGAATAAGTAAAAATATTTAATGTGATGATCGTAAAAGATAAGCAAGAATGACTAAACATACTTAGGTAGAGTAATATAATTTCGTGCTAACCTAAATAGAAAAATGAAAAAATGGAAAAACAGAAAATTAATAGTGATACTTATAAATGTGTTTACCAAAGGTAAATCAATTGTATACACAACAATCGTTTCTCATATTCCGTTTGATTGAAAATTTAAGTTAAATAGCTGATGTTAACAAGAATCTCTACCCAAGTAGATATACTAGGGTGCTAATGAAGTGCGTGGCTGCACAGAAAAGTATCGGTATTTCCCCCAGCTTAAAGTCTAAGTTTAATTTTTCTTCTCTTCTTTAGATACCCACATTAATTAATAAAAATATTTCATTCAATAAGAATTGAAATTACTGAACTTAAGCCTGACTTAAAATTATTTCTGATTAAAAAATCACTAAAAGTTCAATTAAAAAATTTACAAATGTTTCACTTAAATAATCATGGGCACGTGAAAAAATATGTTCACTTGGCAATCACTATTTATTTGGCCATCACAGTTTCGGAATGCTGGAAATCCAAGTAAAAACTGTAGAATGCAACAACAAGTAACATTAAGCCACTACAATTATACTTACATGCATGTACCGATGGTACATCGAATAAGTAAAAATGATTAATGTGATGATCGTAAAAGATAAGCAAGAATGACTAAACATACTTAGGTAGAGTAATATAATTTTGTGCTAACCTAAATAGAAAAATGAAAAAATGGAAAATCAGAAAATTAATAGTGATACTTATAAATGTGTTTACCAAAGGTAAATCAATTGTATACACAACAATCGTTTCTCATATTCCGTTTCATTGAAAATTTAAGTTAAATAGCTGATGTTAACAAGAATCTCTACCCAAGTAGATAGACTAGGGTGCTGATGAAGTGCGTGGCTGCACAGAAAAGTATCGGTATTTCCCCCAGCTTAAAGTCTAAGTTTAATTTTTCTTCTCTTCTTTAGATACTCACATTAATTAATAAAAATATTTCATTCAATAAGAATTGAAATTACTGAACTTAAGCCTTACTTAAGATTATTTCTGATTAAAAAATAAAGAAATTATTCTTTAATAATAATAAACGCTGAGTTTTCACAATTGAACATTCTAAAAATATTATATGGCGATCCTGCCAGCGAACTTAAAGAAAGAACAAACTACATTTTCTCCCCACGGAAGATAATATTGCGAAGTAGCAGCAGCTACAACAAAACAAACAACAATATCTTAAAAGGCACCATCCTTTAACTACAGAAACGGCGCACTTCACCAACAACATTAAAATATTGAGATGAAACAAAAATACAAACATTCACCCCCTTATGCAAAAAAATATTTTACTTTAGCTTTAAAGTTCATAGTAGTTGACAGGCACATAAAGCTCCTAACACTTAGACGACAGCAGACTTCACGACTTCAAATGAAGTTGGCTTCAAATGCTGCCGTATAGTCAGCTACATAATTATTTTGAAGGCAGCAGCAACACTGCCAGATATATATTTTACATAAATAAAATTAAAGTTACTGACTCAAAACGTACTAATATCACGTAAAAATGTAAAAACACATCAATTTATTTCATAATTTTAATTTTGTAATGTTATTTTCTTTTAAATATTACGAAAAATTTTAAGCTCTTATTTCTTCCAATTTATATATATAGTGGCAGCACTGCATTTGCTCTTTGCTGCTCACGAAAATAGAAATTAGTCTAAGTTGGCAGCAGCAAATACTGTTGTGTAGTCGTGCTGCTGTGATGTCGTCAAAATAATCGTTTTCATTTAAACACATGTATTTTATTTTTGACACTTTGCTGTCTGCTGTCGTCTAAGTGTTTAGAGCTTAAATGCTAACATTGCTTTGTTAAGAAATTGTATGCAAAACACAACTTTAATTAGGTGTGTTTTTTTTACTTTTGCAGTAAATGAGTAGTTACAGCGAATATTTTAAGATTTACTCTCAAAAAGAGCTGTTAATGAAAAAAGTACGCCAACGGAAAAATAGTAAAAATTAGTAAGATTAAAGAAACGCCTGAGTCCTACTCCACATAGTGTTGAAAAATATACATATGTATAAGCTTTTGACTATTCAACTCTTAATTATTGGTATTCCATACAACATTTTTATAACACGAACAATCTAAGAATAAATTTTGTAATTTGTTTCATGCAATATCTGTAATTAATTTCTTTTGGATTTCCTTGTTCTGTTGTTGGTTAAATTAATAAATATTGCATGACTAATTGTTAATGTTAGTGATTACCTTAAAAGCAAGTGCAATACTAAGTAACCAGATACCTTACAGTTTTACAACTCTGAGTAATTAGAATAATTTGCAAAACAAAACGATTAATAAAATAAACAGCATAATATGTATATTAACATTTATTATTGTTATGCTTTATAAATGAATTATTTTTCAATGACTTTCATAATTTTTATTTAACCTTTTCTCAAATTCTTACACTTTTCGTTTGCTTGCATTTCATTTGTTTACACTTTGAATCGTATGTTTTCATCTTACTAAAGTTTACTACGAGTAATTTCCGCAATTTAGTAAAATGCAGTATAGTTCAGTAAAAATTGTTAAAAACTTTTGAGTACGCGAACGCAATTATTATTTTGTTATTTAATAATAAATACTGGTAACACCACCGCGTTCAACAACCATTTCACATCTTATGATGAACAAAATCGATTACAAATTCATTCGGGTATTCAAATATTTTTTTATTATATTAAATAAATTTTTATTTTCTTGAAGTAAAGCAACCTAATTTAAACAATATGAGCTTCTGACATGGTAGTAAAACAGATAAACATTTCTATTAAGTATACGTAAAAAATGTGAGAAACAAACAATAATTATCACAATTTCTTTTATTCGAAGAAAATGAGTATGTTGTATGTACATCACTAGAACGTTTTGTTTTGTATTAATTTTAAATTTTTAATGGATTTAACCATGTATTGAATCAGTTGGATAATTTTGTGATGTTCTCCATCACATTACAGAAAAAAATATATTTAAGATAAGAGCTAGCACTTCTAGCTTTATTTTCAGATGTAACATGAATCAATTTGTGCTATATAAACAAAAATATTTGAGGTACAAAATGTACATTTTGAAAATATCAACTTAAAGTAGTCTTCACAAACGTGAGTGCCTCCCAGTGAAAAAAATGGAAGTCATTCTAGTGGAACTAGATATTTTTCCTAGTTGAAAATATTATCATAGAACACAAAAAAGGGAATTTTTCTTAATATCGCTTCCAATTCAGTGACCAGTCATCGAAAAAGAGAACTTCTTGCAATGACAAGAATTATTAGATCAGATCGACATTTTCACTACTTCCAGATCGCAAACTCTACATTTTCATGACTTTTTTGAGTCTTTTTTTTACTGGGCTGTTTTAGAATTTTGATATAATAATTTTTTTAGAATACAACTTTACTTAACATTGCTTTGCAAAGCTTTGTTAAGTTTTTTACATAAGACCTTCAATCTTCAAGAAGTGTTACATATATACATGTTATGGATTAATGTATGTATGTACAATTGCTTATATATATATACATAATTCAACTACATAAAAATTGTTGGACAAGGGTTTTTGTCCAATAACTAAAAATCCACACGACTTGTATTTTCAAAATAAACTCTCCGACGTTTATTACAGTTCAAAATTAATGTAAAACAATTGATATTCAAATGTGAGTTATGTGCATATATTTGATTGCAAACCAATTTATTTAAAAATCTTATAAATGTTTGGACAACTTTACTGTCTGATGGCCACGTGAGAACTATTTCAGAATTTGGTATACATTCACTCAAGTTGGTTATTGTTCTTAAGTCTTTGACAAATGTCAAATTAAGAAAAACATGATTAATACATCTGTAATAAAAGATGGCTGATTCAGCAGAAATAACTGCGAATTTAATTTTACACTGGCCAGCAAGTAATTTGCTTTGCAATCAAATGTAGTGTTTAAAAGTTAAGAAATTGGTAAAATAAGTAATTAATAAAAACAATAAAGTGAAGGTTTCGTTCAATAAGTAAATATTTCATTTAACACCGGCCCTCTTGCATGGCTGCTAATTCAGGCTGCAACTTATCACACATTAACACATCGTAATCGTTTTTCACTGGTAAAGGGGCAAGTTAATGGATGGGGCGCTTAAAAACGCCGATTTTGGTTCGCACTTCTGCGACCCTCACTTTGCCGTCCTTTCCTGTTTCCACAGCAACAATTTTTCCTAGAAGCCACGTCTGTGGTGGTGCGTTGTCTACATGTATAGTTACGATGGTTCCGACTGCGACAATTTCGACGGGTTGAGCCCATTTTACCTTTTGTTGCTGCTGGAGTATGTAATCCGTTTGCCATGCAGACCAAAAACGAGCCTTCAGGCACGATAAGACTTGAAATCGTTTCAAGCGTCTGAGCTTGCCTGTTGTCAACTTGGGATCGGGCAGAGCCTTGATAGAGGATCCTATTAGAAAATGACCTGGAGTGAGAGCTTCGCCGTCGCATGGGTCACAAGACGGTGGTAGTATCGGTCACGAGTTCAGAATTGCTTCTATGTTCACTAGAACGGTGTTGACTTCTTCCAGAGTGAGATTTGCGTTGCCTGTAGTTCTTATTAGATGGTGCTTGACGCTTTTTACGGCAGCCTCCCAAAGTCCGCTGAAAAGCGGAGCCCTGGGAGAAATGAACTGAAACTCCACTCCTCTTTCGGCCATTGTTTCCTTTATTTTTCGCCGCTCTTTGTCGTCTGCAAACTTCGAGCTCAGCCGATTTGCGGCACCGATAAAATTTGTTGCGTTGTCGCACCAGATCTTTTTTTGGGAGTCCTCTCCTCCCCACGAACCTAGACAAAAAAGACAAAAATGTTTCTGTCATTAAATCTTATACAGCTTTGAGATGAATGGCCTTTGTGGCAAAACACACAAGGACCACAACATAAGTTTTTACTGGAGGCCTGCCCCAAATTCTCGTACTAATGTAGACTGGTCACCAGAGGTCTACCCCACATAAAGTTGTCTAACCGCTGTCAAACGGTTTTTGGCAAATGTCCCATAATTTGATTCAAAAGTCTTGGCTTATACCTGCAACAAATTACACAATTACGAACTAGTGTTCTGGCTGCCTGTCGCGTATTTACCAGCCAAACTCTCTCTCTCTTATTAGAGTAATCAGTATTTTTGCACCTGCATGATAATTTGTTCTATGCAAGGGCTCCAAATAAACTTTTATAAAATTAGAGTCTTCTTTTCCTCCTAAATGGGGACATTTAATATGCGTCCACCGACGCGAAGCAAACTTAATGTTATACCATGCTCTTCTCATCATTATTAATTTTTAATTTTGTATATTTTAGTAATTCCAAATTAGTTTTCTTTGGGAAACCATTCTTAGTTAATATTTTTATTATTTTGTACTCATTTTTTTGATGAAATGACTAGTCACTAATAGAGAAAACTCTTTTGACAAACAAATAAAATTTACAATGGAAGTAAAAAATGAAGGCAAGCTACCATATCTAGACTCCATTATAATTAGACAGAATAATAAATTAAAATTAGATTTTTATCAGAAGCCATTGTGTTCTGGTAGAATGATAAACTTCTATTCAAAACATCCACGGAAAATTATTATAGGTACTGCCATTAATTTTATCAACAGAGTTTTCTCTATTAGTGACCAGTCATTTGACATGAATGAGTACATGAATGAATGACATGAATGAGTACAAAATAATAAACATATTAACTAAGAATGGTTTCCCAAAGAAAACTATTTTGGAATTACTAAAATATACAAAATTAAAAATTAATAATGATAATATTAGAGCTGAAAGAACGCAAAAAACATACAAATCGTCAACGTACATACCTGGGTTTTCTGAAAGACTGAAACATTCAGACATCTATGACAAAGAAAAGAACGAATTAACCTTCAAAACTTTCAATACAAACTACAAATTATTTAGTAAAACAAAATCAAAATTGACAAATGATGACAAGTCGAACATTGTGTACCAAATTAACTGCGATGGTGACGGAACAAATATATGCCCGAAAGTATATGTTGGCACAACTAAAACAAAATTAAAAACCAGAATTTCTTCACATAAGTCAGACTTAAAATCAAAACACGAACCTTTAAACCAAAAAACCGCTCTTGCGGCCCACTGTGCTGTAACTGGTCACAAACCAAATTTCTCTAATATTAAAGTGTTAACAACAGAGAATAACTACAAGAAGAGATATACTCTTGAAATGCTTCACATTATTGATGTACCTCCTGACAAAAGATTAAATTATAAGAGTGATGTAGAAAAATGCGCGCAGATTTACAGAAACACAATAAAAAAGCACAGGCCAAAACATCATTAGAGTTCTGTTTACAAAAGAGACGAGACGCTTAAGAAAAGCCTTTAAAACACTAAAATTAATAATTACACCATTTGTTTTTATAAATGTAATTACATATATATTAATTTGTGCAATACTATTAATTAATGTTGTTATTATAATATTTCTATTTGTGTTTTTATGTACTTATACATTTTAGATCCCCTGAAGATGATCAACGGTGTTGATCGAAATATTTTGAATAAATAAAAAACAAAAATGAAATTATAATTAAAACAAATTTCTATCCTGTTTTTTCAATTTTATAACCAGACCTCAAGCTGAACAGAATAAATTAATAATTAGTGAAATAAAGGTCTACGATATACACAATAAATAAAGTTTACACGGAAAGCACACCGCAACTGAAGTCATAATGAAGATTAAACGAAAATACAACAAAAACACGATTAACATCATAAAGAAATATTCCAAATATAATAGAAGTGTGTCAAATATAAAAACAACAACAACGTTCCTCATAAAATGCAGGCAGTTGGGCATTATTCCAAATTGTATATATAATTCAACAAAGCATATACATATGTATATAATCTGTTTAAAATAAAATACAAAATACCCCAAAACATCCAGAGGGCTCTAAATAAACATACTTACAATTTTCATTTTATTATATTGAAGTTAATGATACAACAAAAACATAAGCAAATAATTAACAGCAACAAAATAGTTAATACAACAAAAACAGATATCAAAAACCTTGTGGATGGTGATGATTTTAATATGCTTATGGAGAGTGAAGAGAACAACTTAAAAAGCTTTTTGATCAAAAAGAAAAGAGTGCATATAAAGAAGTTAGAAAAGTTAAAACATAGAAATAACAAGCAGTTAAATATAAAATATAACAAGGGTTGGTTTATCAATAAAACAAACATAGAAATACCAACAAATATTCAGTGGCTACTTTCACTTGGACCAAAATTTGCGCTACCACACACAACAAAAACATTCCCTTTGTTTAAATGCATTGTAGATGGTGAAGATTGCTTACAAACAATAAATGGCAGAGAGCAACAAGAAATATCGCGAACGAAACTTGTATCACTTATTGACAACCACATACACAGAAACAAACACAATAAGAGAGACAAACTTATACTTGACACAGTGGGACAGACAGAACGGGTTTTAAAGCAAAATAAAGATTTATTAATATTAAATTCGGATAAGGGAAATAATACGGTGGCTATTATGAAAAATGAGTATGAAACGAAAATGAATAACATTATTGGAGATTTATGTACATATAGGCGACTTAGAAAAGACCCTACCTCTAGTCTTCAAAATAAAAACAATTTATTAACGGAACAACTTTTCAATATGAATCTTATTGGTTTAACGGACAAAAATTGGTTAACCACCAAAACTGCTACACCACCAAGTATTTATGGTCTACCTAAAATACATAAAATTGATATGCCTCTTCGCACTATTTGCTCATCAATAAATTCGCCATCTTATAGATTGAGTAAATTCGTAGGTGAAACTTGACAAAAAATTCGGTCTATAATATTAGGGATGCCAAAGTTTTGATAAACAAAATTACAAATGTTACAATAAGTGACAATGAAGTTCTTATTTCGTTTGATGTGGTTTCTCTTTTTCCTAGCATTCCCGTAAATCTAGCACTAAAAACGGTTGAGAAAAAATGGAATGTGTTGGAACATAATGTGAAGATACCTAAAAATAGTTTTATGGAGTTAGTATCGTTTTGCATAAAAGAATGCAGATATTTTAAATATCAGGATAAATTATATGAACACAAGAAAGGAATGCCAATGGGCTCAACCATCTCACCGATAATAGCGGACATAATAATGGAAGAATTATTAGACGTGTCTCTCGGAAAAATTGAAAATAAACCAAAAATAATCATCAAATATGTTGATGGCCTATTCGCCGTGATTGAAAGAGACAGTATTGAGAACATTTTAAAAACATTAAATTCTTTTGACAAACGAATAAAATTTACAATGGAAGTAGAAAATGAAAGCAAGCTACCATATCTAGACTCCATTATAATTAGACAGAATAATAAATTAAAATTAGATTGGTATCAGAAGCCAATGTGTTCTGGTAGAATGATAAACTTCTATTCAAAACATCCACGGAAAATTATTATAGGTACTGCCATTAATTTTATCAACAGAGTTTTCTCTATTAGTGACCAGTCATTTCATCAAAAAAATTAGTACAAAATAATAAAAATATTAACTAAGAATGGTTTCCCAAAGAAAACTATTTTGGAATTACTAAAATATACAAAATTAAAAATTAATAATGATAATATTAGAGCTGAAAGAACGCAAAAAACATACAAATCGTCAACGTACATACCTGGGTTTTCTGAAAGACTGAAACATTCAGACATCTATGACAAAGAAAAGAACGAATTAACCTTCAAAACTTTCAATACAAACAACAAATTGTTTAGTAAAACAAAATCGAAATTGACAAATGATGACAAGTCGAACATTGTGTACCAAATTAACTGCGATGGTGACGGAACCAATATATGCCCGAAAGTATATGTTGGCACAACTAAAACAAAATTAAAAACCAGAATTTCTTCACATAAGTCAGACTTAAAATCAAAACACGAACCTTTAAACCAAAAAACCGCTCTTGCGGCCCACTGTGCTGTAACTGGTCACAAACCAAATTTCTCTAAAATTAAAGTGTTAACAACAGAGAATAACTACAAAAAGAGATATACTCTTGAAATGCTTCACATTATTGATGTACCTCCTGACAAAAGATTAAATTATAAGAGTGATGTAGAAAAATGCGCGCAGATTTACAGAAACACAATAAAAAAGCACAGGCCAAAACATCATTAGAGTTCTGTTTACAAAAGAGACGAGACGCTTAAGAAAAGCCTTTAAAACTTTAAAATTAATAATTACACCATTTGTTTTTATAAATGTAATTACATATATATTAATTTGTGCAATACTATTAATTAATGTTGTTATTATAATATTTCTATTTGTGTTTTTATGTACTTATACATTTTAGATCCCCTGAAGATGATCAACGGTGTTGATCGAAGTATTGGGAATAAATAAAAAACAAAAATGAAATTATAATTAAAACAAATTTCTATGCTGTTTTTTCAATTTTATAACCAGACCTCAAGCTGAACAGAATAAATTAATAAAAATGAAAAATTTAATTCTTTGGTGATCAGTGCTCTACTGCTAATACTCATGCCCTTAAATTTTAAAACTGCTCTCAATACATAGGCGAACACTCTTCAAATCTTCCCATATGAAGAAAAACGATCAAAATAATGTGACAACGAAGTCCCTCGCGATTCGATCAATGTGAATACCACTTTTGATTTTATCTTCTCTAGTGCTACCAAATCAGGAGACAAATCAAAGTGTTTGTTCTCAGGCCATTTTTCCGAACGAAGGTATGCAAACGCTGCACCTGAGAACAATGTCGACAGGATTGTCCTTAGATGACACGTGACGCCAAGAGCTCATCGGGGTCCACTGTTGTATTTCACTTATTCGATTGCCAACAAATGTAGATAATGATGAAGGGTTAGTTTGCAACTAGTGGAGTACTATCTCCGAATCTGACCAAAATGTGACTTTTTTAATAAGGTTTGGTAATAGATTTTTAACCGTGTGCCAAAGTTTCGCCAACAAATGTGCACCGCAAAGTTCGAGCCTCGGCAATGACTTGACTTTCAATGGGGCCACTTTAGACTTTGCTGTTAACAGTCTGCACATAACTACTATACTATACTACTATATACTAACTATACTCAGTGACCATATTTAAACAAACACACAAACACATGTAATACTGCAGATTGCAAAACGAGCAACAAGCAAACCATACAATACATATGCGAGACAAGCACAGAACTCTCATTTAGTACAAAATATTATTTCCATAAGTATACCAAGTTTGGATACGCTCGCGGCGGTTCCAAAAAGACGAGAATTTGCCTTTTGTGTGTGGTGAGAGTTTGATTGAGGGTGTATAAAGTGTGTCGTGGGTATATTGTTTACCACCTTGCACAGCGACTGCAGTTGACTGTTTCACTCACAGCGACCTCAGTTGACTGTTTTCCAAGGCGACTTCGGTTGACTGTTTTCCACAGCGGCTTCGGGTGACTGTTTCGTCACAGCGACTTCGTTTGACTGTTTTCCAGAGCGACTTTAGTTGAGTGTTTTCCACAGCGGCTTCGGCTGACTGTTTTCCACAGCGGCTTCGGCTGACTGCTTTGTTACAGCAACTTCGGTTGACTGTTTTCCACAGCAGCTTGTGATGAGTTAGCATAAGATTATATATGTAGATTTAAGCATAGTAATATACTAATATTGTACTTATTTCAATTATTAGTTATAAGAAAGATTGTACAATTAGTTATGAAGGTAGAATAACGCCGATCGTCCGACGCATGCTGAGCGTTCCCGACCGATTTCCGACATCATCGTAGTTGCCAGCAATAACCCGGATATACGGTAACCGTAATTATAAACGATCGCTGCCACTGCCCTGATAACTATAAAAAACTATAAAAAGCAAATATTACTCATGATTATCACAGATTGAATCTTATCTTCATTTTAGCTATTGTTATATTATATCCAACTATTAAAATTGTAAATAAAGATAAAAGTATATTTGAACCCCTAGAAAGGGTAAATAAATAGTGCTATTACTTAACGTTTGTGGATCCGTAAGCAAATCCTGGACACGGCTAAGTTACCCAAGCCGACGACAAAACCACGTTACAGTCTGAGCTTTCACTCCTTATATAGATACAAAACCCGTACGCTCTATTGGACGCATCGGCAAAACCAAGTATTTCGCAATTTGAGTTGGCATCTAAGTTTACAAATCGAGGAATTCCAATATTTTGACTTTCTTCCAATGAGACTTCTATTTCAGACCATATGGTATCAAGAAATTGGGGTATGGATTCATACCAATCTAGCCCTCTTTTCCACAATTCCTGAATAAGTATTTTTGATCTAATTATGATAGGTACCAATAAACCCAATGGATCAAAAAGTCGTGACGAAATTGAGAGAATATTTTTCTTAGCTGCCAGTTGTTTAAAGTCATTATTCAATTTGAAGCAAAATAAATAATTTTTTGTATTCAAAATTAACCCAAGAGCTCTTGTTATATCTGAACTGTCAAAGTGTAGGTCTTTCTCTGATATTCCATCAGTGTAGAAATGGTGATTGCAAAACCATTTTGTCAAATTAAAACCACAAGATCCTAAAATCCTCAGTACGTAATTTTTCTAACTCCACTAAACTTTCAGCGCCTGAAATAAAATCATATACGTAAAAATCGTGTAGCACGGTGGATGACCCACGGATAAATTGCTTCAAAAAGTGTTGCAATTTCCTTTAAACACCGTACGGTTACGTACGTACCATACGTAACCGTATTCAACTTATAAATCTGAATCGGTTGCTTGCTGTTTTCTCGCCATAAAACCAGTTGGAATTTTTTATCGCTATCGCTTACCAACACTTGCCGGTACATTTTCGTCACGTCGACTGTTATAGCGAACTTATGGAAGCGAAATCTGAAGAGAATAGGAAACTGATCACTTTGTATTGTGGGTCCTACCATCAATATATCGTTTAATGAAGTTTGCTTGGAGGTCATACAAGAAGCGTCGAACACCACCTCAACTTAGTTGTTAAACTGTGGGGCCTCAACACACATTGATGAGGAATGACGTAATGTGGCTCCTTTAAAACGTCACCATTTGTAAGAGACATGTGGCCAAGGTACAAATATTCCCTCATAAACTCATTGTACATTTTCTTTACTTCGAGATTCTTATCTAATCTTCGCTCGAGGGCTAAAAATCTTCGTTGTGCAGTTTCATATGAAGATCCTAATATGGAGGGGTCACTTTACTTTACTACTTTACTTTAAATCTACCATTTGGCAATCGCAAAGTGTTGCTCGCAGGCATTATGTTCCTCTGTCAAAAGAGGGCGTTGAGGAATTTCCTCCAATTCCCAAAAACGCCACACTAACGCATTTAAGGAGAAATCTTCTAAACTTCTATCCTCAGTAACTATGTTACATATTTCAACATTACCAACAGAACTACGAGTCTCACATCGCCCAGAAACTACCCATCAAGTAAAGGTTTTTGTAGTGTTGGCAGCGATGGGCCTAACTTAATCTGGCCTACTGACAGAAAGTCCAGAAAATATTCGCATCCTAATAGCGAATAAATTTTTCTCGGTTTGTCAAATGACGGGTCAGCTAATTTAATATTTAAGGGAATGGAAAGCTTATTAGTCGACACAACATATTCTGGCTGATTTCCTGAGACTGACCGTACCACACAAAAATCTACGAAAAAGTCAAAATCTGTAATTCGAGATTTTACGAATGTGCCAATTCAATGCTTTACAGGAGTGTTTGCACCACCTACACCTACAATATTGAGAGAACATCTCTTTTTAAGAAAATTTTTTTGCGAAATCTTCGGTTATTAAGTTCACTTGTCAACACGAATCCAATAAAGCCCTTGCAAAATTGTACTGACCGTTTTTGCCCTTTACAAAAACCACTGCAGTGGCCAGTATTATTTGGTGTGAGTGCAAAGTCACATGCTTGCTTGAACGATTGACAAGCGACGATGATGGCAACACTGAACTTGACACATAGTTACTTGAATGTGGCCCTTCGGCAATAAGTGTTCTGTTTCTTTTAATCTTTCACTATTTTCTGAAGGATGGTGTCCCTTTTGGACAAATGATTGAGAACCACTGCTTTCATTATGACCAACCTCATTCTATGTAGTATAATATTATGTGGTTTAAGGCAAATCTTACACTTTGAACCACTACATTTTGCCACAATATGACCACGTTTCAAACAATTTATGCAAAAATCATTCTTTTTTACAAATAAAAACCTTTGTGACACATTTAGGTTTAGAAATTTTGAGCAATTTTCTAAGTTGTGTCCTTCCGATGAACAATAACTACAATTACTGGCATTCGCGCGGGTGCAAGCAAGAGATCGTGTTTTGCGCACTTCATGTTTCTGAGCAGTGCTTACATTATCATGATTGCTCTTTTTTTTCTCCATTCATCTCTAAAAACTGACATCGACGAATAAGAATTTCGACACAAGTATCCCATTTCGGTAGCTCTCTGAAGTCCTGCTGCTCGTCCCATTTCGCCTTTGAAATATTGTTTACTTTAGACAATACCAAATACACAATTAACGCATTACGCATGAACTTAAGTGAGTTAAAAAATCTAGAATTGCCGACACATCGTCGACGACTTGTCTAAGGGCTGAGGCGTTGGGTTTCCCGATTTGTTCAATGTTAAATAAACTAAGATTGTCATCTTGAAAAATCAAACATTTGTTGTCAAACCTTTCTTTTAACCTATCTAGAGCACTCTGATAGTTTTCTTCATTGATCTGAAAGGCCTTTACCGTACGAAGCGCATCGTCTGTTAAGCAAGCAATGAGGTGATTGAATTTTTGTATTGTGGAAAGTGAGGACTATTAACTATTAAATGATGATATGAAGTTCTTATATTCAGCATATTTGCCACTGAACTTCGGTATCTTTAGAGCAGGCAGTCTGTTATGATTTTGTGAGCACCCGCTTACGGTTTCATTGGCGATACTTTCACTCCTATTGCCACCTAACATTGATTTCACTAAGGATCTCGCACCAACACAAATTTCCTCTAACTCTCCACGTTTTTGTCCAAAGGGATCTAGTTTTTCAATCTCTGTTTGATAGGCCATTAGATTTTTGATATAAGAATTAATTAACTCTAACCAACTTTCTAATTCTAATACTTATAGGGTATTGCTGCGCTTCTCCAGATTGGCCCTTATCCTGGAAATATTAGCTCTTGTGATTGACCTTTGTTGTTTATATGTTGCCAACATATTGGCACTATCCTCAGAAGACCCAGCGTTTGAATTGGTTGACATCAAGCCGATTAAATGTGAAATTCCTGTTTGTTTTTCGTAACTTTAACACTAAATAGAATTCTTTGGTTATTGAACTATTTTGATGAAGAGTGTGCAGAATTCAATTTGCAAAATAAGATGTAGTTAAATTTTATGATAATTTGCATATGAATAAATTTTCTTGATAATATAAATTGAATTTTTACAGTGTCACAGCAGTGAATAAATGCAGTAAATAAACAATAGCAAAGTTGCTGTTTTGACAAGTACTATAGCAACAACAGCAAACACACCTTTTTAGATTAAGGCTTGTCTCTTTGCTAACTAAATTAGTTTTAAACAGTACTAATTAGCAGTACCCTATGCACTTTAATGTATGAATTCCTCAACAGTTTGTCAAATGAGAAGTGTTTATTCTAAATGCCCCGAATCACAATACGAAGTGTCAAAGTGTCACAATAAAAAGTGTGAGACAGGTTACTTGTGGCGTGAAATATATTATACAAATATAAATCAAATGTCAAACGTGGTTTTTCATTTTTCAAAATATGGCTTTATCTAATTAATAGATAAATAGTGTTGAATTGAATCTGATGTTCTTAGCCAAATTTGCAAGATAATTTCACAGCACAGTACAAATATAGAATCGCTCGTGAGTATGATTAAAGTCAAAATGGATTAAATAAAGGGGATGTTCATTTTTTCATAAAATTGCATGCATATACATACATATATGCATGTACTACCTCCATAAACAATTATAACATCACCAACAATTATCACATCACCTTATTCGAGGATCCAGAAAGTTCCGACGTGTGTCCGGGAATGTAGGATATTCAATACGAATTTTCAAAGTTGGTGCCAATCTTCTTTACTTTGTAGCCAAGTAGATTTTACACAGACACAATAAGAGTTCGGGTGCTGAATAAAGATTAACGAAGTCAATTTCCACCACGAAACCATTTCCAGGTAAAGCCTTTAACAATTCCATAACAGAATTTTATCCACAAATAAAAACGATTATGCAAACCAAACTTCCTTTAACCTAATCTGCCAGGCAACAACAGCAACCTTCTTCTCAGCGTGCTCCACGTTGGGCTCCAAAATGTTGGACAAGGGTTTTTGTCCAATAACTAAGAATCCACACGAGTTGTATTTTGAAATAAACTCTCCGACGTTAAATTAATGTACATTGCTCGTTGTACATTCATAGTGAACAGTCGATATAGAGGATTTTTTATTTAATACTAAACAAAAAAATCATACGAAAAAATATTCGGAACACATATTCTTATTGACAAACAAGCTTTATTTGCAATGCTAATATTTTTTACATAGTCATAAATAACAAAAACAACTAGTGATTCGCTAACATTACCGTTGCCTAGTACTTCTACATTTAACTCAGCGATATCTATCATCCGCTTCGGGCTCGTGGTCATCATTTAACGAAGTTTCTACTGAAGTTAAGAGCAGCCCAAAACCCATGGTCCAAGTCGGAATGGACAGATATATAACTGTTGTAAAGCACGGGCGAAGCCCAAAGTCTTCGAAAATTTCATCATCTCCAAAAATATCTAGGGATCACAGCGCATCCTCTATTAACCGTCAAAACAGTTTTAAAATATTGCAAGATGACAACAACGAACCCGATGTATCTACGAAGAAAGCATCCAAGCCGCCACCAATCTATTTGAGAGAAAATAATTCGAACGCTCTTATTAAAAATTTAATTTCATATGGTGAGAATAAATTTCACATCGTTCCAATAAAACGTGGTAACATTGATGAAACAAAAATTAAAATTTATGAAGAAAGAGATTTTCGAAAAATGAATACTGAATTTGAAAAAAGTAAAAAAAAGTTTCTATACATATCAGCTTAAGAGTGCTAAAGGCCTGCATATCATATTGAAGGGCATAGATTCCTATGTTGCTCCCGAAGAAATAAAAGATGCACTCGTCCTCCAGGGATTTAAGGAAAAAAATTATCTAACATAATAAATAGGGAGAAGATTCCTCAACCTCTATATCACGTCGAACTTGAGCCAAACGATATATAATTGAAAAAAAACGAGACTCATCCAATTTGTAATTTAAAATACCACACAAACGTTCTCGACCCGTACAGTGCCATAATTGTCAAGAATATGGTCACACAAAACTTACTGCAAGTTACCTTCAGTTTGTGTTATCTGCGGTGAATTGCACGGTACTGCTGCTTGTATTAAACCTAAAGATCTAGCAGAAAAAAATTTAGTAATTGTGGAGGTAATCACACCGCTAAATACAGAGGATGTCCTGTATATTCTTTCGTTAAACAGACTATGGGGCAAAAACCTAAATTAACTCCAGCACAAACAGGACGCGTACTCCGCCTTTTTTGCTCAAATGAGCCAACCTGTCACTTTACGTGTATCGTATGCCGATGCAGCTAAGACTAGTTCTATTCCCACTCAAAATATTCCACATCAAAATAATTCAACGAATGCAAACTCAAGCTTTAATTTTAGTCGCCTTGAAGCTACAATTGAGAATCTGGTGCTGACTATAAATAATTTTACAACAAATATGACTAGCATGATGCAATATATGCTGAGAATGCAGAATACACTGCTTAAAGCATTAGTTAACAAGCCATGAACACGTTAAAAATATGTTTCTGGAACGCAAACGGCATTCGCCAACATAAAAATGAACTTGCTTGAGCACTTCCTCACGGAAAAAAATATTGAGATAATGTTGGTCTCTGAGGCTCATTTGACTTCAAGAAGTCTATTCAAAATTAATGACTACATTTTATATGATTCAAAGAACCCAAGCGGAAGAGCTTGCGGTGGATCAGCAATTTTAATAAAGTCAAGACTCAAGCATTACATTCCCGACAACATTTGTCAAGAACGTCTACAAGCAACGAATATTTGTGTCGAAAATTTTTGCACAAATATATCATCAATTTACTCCCCTCCTAGATTCGCAATTACTGAGGATCAATATGAGGATTTCTACAAATCTCTTGGCCCTCGTTTCGTAGCAGCTGGCAACTATAATACAAAACATACTTTCTGGGATTCGCGTCTTATCACACCTAGAGGACGAGCGTTGTTCAACACAATTTCAAAAATGGGCTTGGACGCCATTTAAAGTGACGCAGGTAACATATACTCTACGAAAAGATACTTGTTCCCCATTAGAATTAATAATCAAATTGTTCCTCAACATTCACATGTAAAATACCTTGGTATACACCTTGATCGACGGCTTACATGGAAACAGCTTATTGATTGTAAGCTAACACAAATTAAAGTAAAATTAAGTCAGGTACATTGGCTGATTGGTAGAAATTCAACTCTCAGTCTATATTGCAAACTTTTGGTATACAAGTCGCTTTTGAAACCTATAATGTGCTATGTAATTAAACTATGGGGCACTGCTTCAGCTTCTAATATCGAGAGAATCCAACGAAGGCAAAACAAAATTTTACGCTTGATAACATCGGCTCCATGGTACATCAAAAATTGAGATATACATAGTGATTTAAATATGCCACTAGGGATTGAAGAAACTAAAAAATACCCAGGCAAATATTTAACAAAACTCGAGTCTTATCCTAATTCGCTTGCTCGTAATATTTTGAACTTTACTGGACAAATCCGCCTAAAAAAGAGGGTCACAAGACCTCTAATACTCAGCAGTCCAGATGGGATTTCTTGAAAATACTTTTTTTTTCTTTTTTGATTGTCACTACTTATGTATTATTTATAACTATCACTGCGTTTATGTCCGACAGTGGTCGGTCCTAATAATTATATTTTAGATTTAAGATTTGAATACTTATTGTTAGGTTCATATTTGAAGATACAATAAATAAATACATGTATTAAAAAAAAAAATTCGAGTGGGGAGCCCACTTACTGGCCTACTGACATACATAAAATTCCGAATGTTATAGATTTTGGCGTCATAAAAAATATTTAAAGGGAATTAATTCACGTTGAAGCTTCTCTAGATCTATCGTAGCCTATTAATATAAGCTAGCCCACTGAGAAGTGCTCTACCTTACCCATATGTGAAAATGGTCAGTCGTGCTAATTAGCTGCGATTCAAAAAATATCTTAGTAGTGAATGTACTGAAAAAATTAAGCTAAGAACTCATGATGATGTTGAATCTAATATTGCCTATCTTAACGAAAATATTAAGCAGGTTGCTGAACATGCCACTTTCTCCCATCCGCAGACTGGGTTTAAAAGAATATGTTCTACAGATATTGAACATCTCGTATGTGAAAAAGAAGAGCAAGAAGAGAATGGCAACATCACAGATAACCCCAAAATAAAATTATATTTAAAGAGGGCACTAAAAGACTCCAAGACCTTCTTGCATGTGGAAAAACTGCATCTTTTAAAAACTATTTGGAAAATCTCGATGTTACACCAGCATCTAATTACTCTGTGGCGCGCTGCGAAAAGAATTTAAACACCCGTTGAGTTTAAACCACCTCTGCGCACTTGTACCGGAGTTTGAGCCAGGAGTGATATTGAAAAAGGTAACTTTTTTGCAAAGCATTTAAAATCCGTATTTACCCCAAACACATGTACTGGTGTTGTTGAATTATAACCAGATACTAATAAAATTGCCTCGTGTTACAATTAGAATCATGTTATTCATTTTTAATGTCATTTTACGACTAGAGTATTATCCCCACAGATGGAAGCTTGCCAAAGTTAAAATGATTCCAAGGCCGGGTAAAGATCTTACCAAGGCAGAATCATACAGGCCAATAAGTCTTCTATCAACAATGTCAAAACTTTTCTAAGAACTGTTTATGTCAAAATTGTCCCCAATTCTAGTTGGTAGTGGGTGCATCCCAGACCATCAATTTGGTTTTAGAAGTCAGCATAGCACCATTGAACAAACGCATACATTGGTTCAATGTATAAGAAGAACATTTGAAGAAAAGAAGTACTGTTCTGCACTGTTTATTGACGTTTCGCAGGCATTTGATAAAGTGTGGCATGAAGGCCTAATTTTAAAATTAAAATCATATCTACCAATAAATTTAGTGAAGTAATTAGAAAGTTACATTACTACCCGGAAGTTCACGGTTGTGGAAGGAGAATTCATGAGTGTGCCCGAAACTATATCATCCGGTGTGCCTCAGGGGAGCATACTGAGGCCAATTTTGAATTTGATTTATACTTGTGATATGCCTTTGAGCAGCAATATCCATACATCTACGTTTGCCGATGATACAGCCTGCCTTAGTATGCACGAAAACCCTCACGTGGCTTCCCAATATCTATAAGAACATATTACACAACTGGAACTATGGTTAAAATTATGGAGAATTAAGGTAAACGAGCAAAAGTGTGTTCAGGTAACATTTACCCTGCGACGAGATACTTGTTCCCCAATTCGAATCAACAATCAAGTTGCTCCTCATCATTCACATGTAAAATACCTTGGCATACACCTTGCTGCTACGGAATTCAGTTATGGGGTACTGCTTCAGCTTCTAATGTCGAGAGAATCCAACGAAGGCAAAACAAAATTTTACGTTTGATAAAATCGGCTCCATGGTACATCAAAAACTCAAATATACATCGTGATTTGAATATGCCACTAGTGATTGAAGAAATTGCAAAATACGCAGGCAAATATTTAAGAAAACTCGAGTCACATCCTAATCTGCTTGCTCGTAACATCTTGAATTTTACTGGTCACATCCGATTAAAAAATAGGGACACAAGGGCTCTTATACTCAACACTTTAGATGGGATTTCTTGAAAATATATATACTTTTTTGTTTTTGTTTGTTTTGATTATCACTATTATGTATTATTTATAGCTATGACTAAGTTTATACCCGACAATAAATAAATAAATGGATTTAAAAAAATAAATTAATGTACAACAAGTGATATTCAAATGTAAGTTATGTGCATATATTTGATTGCAAACCAATTTATTTAAGAATCTTATAAATGTTTGGACAACTTTACTGTCTGATGGCCACGTGAGAACTATTTCAGAATTTGGTATACATTCACTCAAGTTGGTTATTGTTCTTAAGTCTTTGACAAATGTCAAATTAAGAAAAACATGATTAATACATCTGTAATACGTTGATTGATTCAGCAGAAATAAGTGCGAAATTAATTTTACACTCGCCAACAAGTAATTTGCTTTGCAATCAAATGTAGTGTTTAAATGTTAAGAAATTAGTAAAATAAGTAATTAATAAAAATGAAATAAATTCAAGGTTTCGTTCAAAAGTAAATACTTCATTTAACAAAAATATAAAATGAATGTATAATGAATTAGGTTTTTCCTTCAATTAAACAAAAACAAACCAAAAGGATACATGTCAAATTAAAAGTAAAATATAATGTGTACACAGAATAGTACATTTTAACCCTTAAAATTAAAAAATTTTTTTAAACAAACGAAAATAAATTGAAATCATCTGGCGACGCCATGATAAGTGGATTGTGAGAATTTATTGCAAAGCAAATAAAGATTATTTATATTAAATATAATTTTTTTTATCGTTGATTATGAACTTAAAATTACACTGCAATGAATTGACTTTGTTCTCCAAATGAAAATATACATTCGTAGTTGTTTATTTGTATAATAAAGGTGTCTTATTAGAGCCATTTGCACAACTTGCCTTTAGTTAAAGGTAGGATTTTTTTGTCCGATAAATATTTTTACATTAATGCAACTTCAATTATTTATTATTATTATTATCAATAGTTATAATATTTAATGGATAAAAAAATAATTAATGAACATTTTATAATGCAAAGCAAAGTTGTGCAAATGGCCTTTAGCTGTCTGCTGTTTCTTCATAATTTTTTCTGCCATTGTTAGATGTTCGTGTTAAGTCGTAATTTACACCATGCAATTCTTATTACTAAGCTGATTGGTTTATGGAAGAGAGAGACGAGGGGAATATAAACGTTTCTTTTCCCCTCGTCTTTCTCTCCTAACAAACTAATCAGCATAGCAATAAGACTTGCATAGTATAAAATAGGACTAAGGAAAAAGATAAACAGGGAAAATTGAGTATATATATGTATATGTTATGTACATACACATTTAATTTTTTTTTATTCACCAACTTATATGTATATTATATTATCACTATTGCTAAGTGACAACATTAAGTAGTTTGTTCATAACATTTATAATGCCAGCAAATAAAGGCAGAATTAACCCACTGTAAATGTAGAACTGTAAATGAAAATGTGTCAGCTGATCCAATCTGTTGCAAGAAAAGGTATGCAAATGCCTGAAATGTCACGTAAATGTAACGTCTGAACCATGATATAATTATACTAGGTACATGCACAACTACAACAAAAATACAACACCAAAAAACACATGCATTTTGTTGGTATAAACAAATGAAAAATTGTCAGAAACAACTGTCTTTTGTTTATAAAAATAACAATTACAGGGTAACTAAAGTGTAATTGCAGACGCGACATTCCTGCATGATTATAGTTATTCAGTGTTGCAAATCTGGGTGTAGTTACGACAGTGTGTAATTTCTATTCACATGTGTAGGCTATGTAATTACATTCTTGTATAATCTATATGTAATTCTACTTTGGGTTCTATTTTTATTTATTTTTCTTTTAATTTTAACCTACACAAAACATGTGTAGTGTAATTTTCTTCAATGTGTAATTGGAGACACAGCCATTTGCAAATTCATTGGCAACACTGTAATCATTTTATTCACACACAAACACTAAAATTTTTGCAGTTTGTAAACAAAGTTTGACAAGAATTTTATATTCCATATTGTAAAGATTTATTCTTTTTAATTATTCTATTTATGAATGCAAAGTAAAATTCCTCTCGCAAATTTAAAAATAAAATTCGCAAACGAAAAGAAAATAGAATTCGCGATTAAATTAAAATACAATTAATTCAAAGTAAAGATTTAAAATTTTTTAAAGGCGATTTAATTAGTAACGACTATAGCTAGAGCACTGAAATTTGGTGTGTAGGTTTCCCTTTCGATGTATAGATCCACTAAAAAGGCATTTTTGGAAATTCAAACGCGAAAAGGTGAAAAAAGATGATTTGGTTCAAATTGCTTAATTTTGCATCAACAATTCGTATTGTGTGTAATTTTGTTTTTGTATTTGCAGCTCATGTGTTTCGTGTATCATTTACTCACATATATATGTATATATGTATGTGAAATTTTATTTTTATTCATTCATTCGTCAGCCACGTAAATTTTTTCTCACCACAACCATAATGTACATATGGTAGACGCAGTTTTGTGTATCTTATTTGTTTTATTGCCTTTTTACACTCAGTCACATCTTTGAGGAATGCGTGGAATATGTTGAAAATTGAAAAAACCTGTTTACATTACAACATCTTTCATCTGTCATTATTATAATACTATTTTTTACAAATAAAATTAAAAAATAAAATGGAATTTAAAAATTCAGTAGAAATTTATTTAATTGCTTCTCTTGTTGAGGAGCAGAAATAATTAATGCTACAATATGCAGAATTAGTAGAAACTATCCTAGCGGACGATGATGATGAAGAAATACTATTTCGAGTACTTTCTTTATCTGCAAAAATTTCGAGTCCGAGCGGCTTGTAGAAATTTGCAATTATTTTTATGTCATTCATTTCGATTTGGGAAAATATATACAAGATTTTATTATATGTGCACATAAGTATATGTACATATATAATAAAATCTTGGAGTAGTAACAGATCCTTCTGTGTGAATAATATTCCAAAAGGTAGCCCTGAATGCGTTTACATACATATGTATGTACATGCGTATGTAGATATACATACACACATACATATGTATACATGTTTATAATATATGCATGTATGTATAAAGTTGTATACATTTTTTCTAGTGATGACACTAAAATAATCGAAAGATGTTGAATGGAACAAAACGAGATAGGAACATCTTGTGATGTGAGTAAGTGTAAAAAGGCTATTAAAGCTAGAATTAGTAAAATCGTATCGTTCTATCTTATAGCTTGCCGTATCGTTCCGATTTGTGTCCAGGTTGTAGAAAATGTTACGATTTGCATCGCACATCATTGTTGTTGTTGTATTAATGCGGCTTTTTTGACATTCGCTACAGAAAAAACTGTTTTCTATAGATTTCTACGTCAGCAGTACTACCAAAACATATTTTTTATAACCACCCTCTCGGAGAATGTGTGGTTGACTACAAAACAAGTTAACTTATAGTAAACTTTTCTTAGACTGACTAAAAGCTAACTGCAATGTCATCCAGAACAAACCCAAAATTAGTTCTTAAGTTGAGTATGTAATCGAATTTGATGAGAGCCAACAAATTTATTCTCAGCTACTTTGAAACTCAATTCAGTTTTATGTTAACATTTTGCTGTTGTTATTTTAGATGGTAGCTTAGCTGCGTGGTAGCGCGTTAAGTACACAAATTGTGATTGTACATGTTCGAACCCCAGAATTTTTTTGATTTTACTGACTACCAGGTGGTTTAAAAAACTCAACTTTAAGTTAGCTGAAAGTAATGCAGAGTGAGCCAATTGACTACCGCCTAGTGTTAAAATAGTCAGTTGATTACATTGCGAAATAATCCAAGTGTCAGTCAGTACTAGTTGCGAAATAGTTAGCTTAAAGTTAGTTTAAAGATAGCCAATTTTCCGACGGAAAAATCATATACCAAGCAAAAATATCTAAGGCAATGTATGTATTGGTGACACAAAGGGGTTTAATGCAAAACAATGCTGTTTAACGATTGTGTTTAAATAAAGTAAATATGTATGAGCAAAACTCAAGCAAGCCTCGACAGTTAGGTAGATAGTAAGCGCGGTAATTTTTTTTGTTTATTTTTAAATATGTGTGATAAAACTATATGTATACAAAATACAAGAACCGATTCTTTAATTTTGCTGATTTTCAATACCAATCGTGCCAAGACAAGTGCGGTCGTTTCAGTCCAAGTCCGAGCTCTCTAGTTTTTTGGGAGCTTCAGAAACGCTCTTTCAAGCCACCCATTAAAAATCCGTACATGCAAACGGACAGACGGACATGTTTTTTTATCTCCTAATTATAAGGATCCAGAAAAACTAACTTTATGTGGCCGCAAATTAATATTGTAGAAATTCCAAAAATCTGGACCTATATATACCCTTTACCAGTATTGGTGGAGGGTATAAAAATTAGTTTTTTGTAGGCTTGAGTGTATGTTTGTACGCACACATTTATATTTTACATATTCATACGTATTTACATACATATATGTAGTATATTAACAAAAAAAAAAAAAAAAACAAACACGATTGGCAATCTCAGGTTAGATTTTATAAAGAAAAAAATCTTTGTTAGAAAACTAAATTTATTAAAGATGCCATTGTACGTATACAAATTTAGCAAAAATGATCAAAATAAACAAAAGTGCCACCATAGGGCTAATGTGCCACATTCCCATTCAATATACACACAACAGGGTATGAAAAAATTATGCTCGCAAATGCTATTTTATTTTTTTCGTTGGTTTTAAAATTTGTTTTCGGAGTTTTAAAAATAAAATTCAGAAAAGATTGATTTGATTGATTGAAGTTGATTTAATTCGTTTGCGAGAAGAATTAAAAAACCAAGAATTTAAAATAGAATTTTTTTCGAATTTTATTTTATAATTCTAAGGAACGAATGCAAAAGAATAATTCTAATAAAATTTAGGTAGCAAATTGAGTTCTTTTTGACATATCATCGCCTAGCCCAAACCACTATAGCTATATAACTGAAATTTGGTCTGTAGAGTCCTCTTCCGATGTGTAAATTCCCTAAAAATAGATTTTTGGACATCCAAACGCGAAAAGGAGTGAAATTGGTATCTTTGTATATCGGAAACTACATTAGATAGACTAAAAATTCTAAAAGCATACGAATGCTGCTAACAAATAAGCCGACATGTTTTTGGTACTTTTCTAATATATGTACTTTCAGGGATTAAAATAGGGTAAAAACAGAATTTTGGTACCTTTTTTGCATTCGACATATTTTTAAATTTTTCAACTTAGCAGAAAGCTTTTTGGTGCCTTCTATAGATCTGCATGAAACTTAATAATGATGTTTATGAAACTCTCGCTATAATTTTTTTATGCGTTTCATTTATATTTCATACAGATTAATAACTATGAAACAAGAGCAATGAATACTCAATAGTTAAGAACGCAGTAAAATGATGTTGGTTTGTTTACTTATACAAGAACATACTAACATTTACAAATGTGAAACAGAACATGTGTTGAGTAAATCTCGATTAAGTTCATGCAAAACAATAAGCTTTTAAAGATCAGTGTTACCAGTTATAGGAAAAGGGAAAGTATAAGAATAATCGCCGAGAAGGAAGTTAAAAAATTTTAACGAGCTCTAAATTAAATTCAGTTTTTATTAGTGGGAGTGATGTGAAACTTCGGTAAAATATTTCAGTTAGGTAAAAGTATTTAATTTTATACCATATTTCGCTTCCACGAAATGGATTACATATAAACATAAGTTAAATGTACACATAATTATCTTTCTTTTAAATACAATATTATTATTACAATATTATAATAATATTATTACATTACAAGAATATATAATATATTAAAATAGTTTAAAGATTTATATTATTTAAAAATGCAAATGACAAATTAAAATATGCATTACTAATATGTATGGTGCATACAAATGTACTTAGTTATGTATGTATGTGCAAAAGTTAAAACTTTAATATAAAAGTGAAACCTATTACACATGTGCGACGCATACAAAAAAATTCCATGATTTCACTATATTGGCAACATTGCTATTCCGAGTTAATAACAAAAGATGAGATGAGACTCTCATGATGAGCGTAACCGTTTGACCGACTAAAGTGGCAAATTGCCACTTTTTGGACTGCCTTGCCACATTTTGTCTCCTGTTTTTTTTAGAGTGAATTACATAAAAATACATTAAAAATAAAAAGTTTAATATAGTTTACTCGTTTTTTTTTTAATTTTGACCATTTTTTGATAAATCCCTTTTTAGTGCCACTGTTTGAAAAGTGTCATCGGTCATCCTGGATGAGAGAAAGCAGCATGAACAAAAGTCGTTTCAATGAACAATCTCTTTGTGTTAACAGTATGAAACGAAACTTTTTCACTCACAGTATGATAAAAGCAACAGTTTGTTGTGCAGTGATGCCAACAATTCAAAAGCAAATGTTCCATCAGTGTAGAAATGATGATTGCAAAACCATTTTGTCAAATTAAAACCACAAGATCCCAAAATCCTCAGTACGTAATTTTTCTAACTCCACTAAACTTTCAGCGCCTGAAATAAAATCATATACGTAAAAATCGTGTAGCACGGTGGATGACCCTAAAGGATAAATTTCTTCAAAAAGTGTTGCAATTTCCTTTAAACACCGTACGGTTACGTACGTACCATACGTAACCGTATTCAACTTATAAATCTGAATCGGTTGCTTGCTGTTTTCTCGCCATAAAACCAGTTGGAATTTTTTATCGCTATCGCTTACCAACACTTGCCGGTACATTTTCGTCACGTCGACTGTTATAGCGAACTTATGGAAGCGAAATCTGAAGAGAATAGGAAACTGATCACTTTGTATTGTGGGTCCTACCATCAATATATCGTTTAATGAAGTTTGCTTGGAGGTCATACAAGAAGCGTCGAACACCACCTCAACTTAGTTGTTAAACTGTGGGGCCTCAACACACATTGATGAGGAATGACGTAATGTGGCTCCTTTAAAACGTCACCATTTGTAAGAGACACGTGGCCAAGGTACAAATATTCCCTTATAAACTCATTGTACATTTTCTTTACTTCGAGATTCTTATCTAATCTTCGCTCGAGGGCTAAAAATCTTCGTTGTGCAGTTTCATATGAAGATCCTAATATGGAGGGGTCACTTTACTTTACTACTTTACTTTAAATCTACCATTTGGCAATCGCAAAGTGTTGCTCGCAGGCATTATGTTCCTCTCTCAAAAGAGGGCGTTGAGGAATTTCCTCCAATTCCCAAAAACGCCGCACTAACGCATTTAAGGAGAAATCTTCTAAACTTCTATCCTCAGTAACTATGTTACATATTTCAACATTACCAACAAAACTACGAGTCTCACATCGCCCAGAAACTACCCATCAAGTAAAGGTTTTTGTAGTGTTGGCAGCGATAGGCCTAACTTAATCTGGCCTACTGACAGAAAGTCCAGAAAATATTCGCATCCTAATAGCGAATAAATTTTTCTCGGTTTGTCAAATGACGGGTCAGCTAATTTAATATTTAAGGGAATGGAAAGCTTATTAGTCGACACAACATATTCTGGCTGATTTTCTGAGACTGACCGTACCACACAAAAATCTACGAAACAGTCAAAATCTGTAATTCGAGATTTTACGAATGTGCCAATTCAATGCTTTACAGGAGTGTTTGCACCACCTACACCTACAATATTGAGAGAACATCTCTTTTTAAGAAAAAATTTTTGCGAAATCTTCGGTTATTAAGTTCACTAGTCAACACGAATCCAATAAAGCCCTTGCAAAATTGTACTGACCGTTTTTGCCCTTTACAAAAACCACTGCAGTGGCCAGTATTATTTGGTGTGAGTGCAAAGTCACATGCTTGCTTGAACGATTGACAAGCGACGATGATGGCAACACTGAACTTGACACATAGTTACTTGAATGTGGCCCTTCGGCAATAAGTGTTCTGTTTCTTTTAATCTTTCACTATTTTCTGAAGGATGGTGTCCCTTTTGGACAAATGATTGAGAACCACTGCTTTCATTATGACCAACCTCATTCTATGTAGTATAATATTATGTGGTTTAAGGCAAATCTTACACTTTGGACCACTACATTTTGCCACAATATGACCACGTTTCAAACAATTTATGCAAAAATCATTCTTTTTTACAAATAAAAACCTTTGTGACACATTTAGGTTTAGAAATTTTGAGCAATTTTCTAAGTTGTGTCCTTCCGATGAACAATAACTACAATTACTGGCATTCGCGCGGGTGCAAGCAAGAGATCGTGTTTTGCGCACTTCATGTTTCTGAGCAGTGCTTACATTATCATGATTGCTCTTTTTTTCTCCATTCATCTCCAAAAACTGACATCGACGAATAAGAATTTCGACACAAGTATCCCATTTCGGTAGCTCTCTGAAGTCCTGCTGCTCGTCCCATTTCGCCTTTGAAATATTGTTTACTTTAGACAATACCAAATACACAATTAACGCATTACGCATGAACTTAAGTGAGTTAAAAAATCTAGAATTGCCGACACATCGTCGACGACTTGTCTAAGGGCAGAGGCGTTGGGTTTCCCGATTTGTTCAATGTTAAATAAACTAAGAATGTCATCTTGAAAAATCAAACATTTGTTGTCAAACCTTTCTTTTAACCTATCTAGAGCACTCTGATAGTTTTCTTCATTGATCTGAAAGGCCTTTACCGTACGAAGCGCATCGTCTGTTAAGCAAGCAATGAGGTGATTGAATTTTTGTATTGTGGAAAGTGAGGACTATTAACTATTAAATGATGATATGAAGTTCTTATATTCAGCATATTTGCCACTGAACTTCGGTATCTTTAGAGCAGGCAGTCTGTTATGATTTTGTGAGCACCCGCTTACGGTTTCATTGGCGATACTTTCACTCCTATTGCCACCTAACATTGATTTCACTAAGGATCTCGCACCAACACAAATTTCCTCTAACTCTCCACGTTTTTGTCCAAAGGGATCTAGTTTTTCAATCTCTGTTTGATAGGCCATTAGATTTTTGATATAAGAATTAATTAACTCTAACCAACTTTCTAATTCTAATACTTATAGGGTATTGCTGCGCTTCTCCAGATTGGCCTTTATCCTGGAAATATTAGCTCTTGTGATTGACCTTTGTTGTTTATATGTTGCCAACATATTGGCACTATCCTCAGAAGACCCAGCGTTTGAATTGGTTGACATCATGCCGATTAAATGTGAAATTCCTGTTTATTTATCGTAACTTTAACACTAAATAGAATTCTTTGGTTATTGAACTATTTTGATGAAGAGTGTGCAGAATTCAATTTGCAAAATAAGATGTAGTTAAATTTTATGATAATTTGCATATGAATAAATTTTCTTGATAATATAAATTGAATTTTTACAGTGTCACAGCAGTGAATAAATGCAGTAAATAAACAATAGCAAAGTTGCTGTTTTGACAAGTACTATAGCAACAACAGCAAACACACCTTTTTAGATTAAGGCTTGTCTCTTTGCTAACTAAATTAGTTTTAAATAGTACTAATTAGCAGTACCCTATGCACTTTAATGTATGAATTCCTCAACAGTTTGTCAAATGAGAAGTGATTATTCTAAATGCCCCGAATCACAATACGAAGTGTCAAAGTGTCACAATAAAAAGTGTGAGACAGGTTACTTGTGGCGTGAAATATATTATACAAATATAAATCAAATGTCAAACGTGGTTTTTCATTTTTCAAAATATGGCTTTATCTTATTAATAGATAAATAGTGTTGAATTGAATCTGATGTTCTTAGCCAAATTTGCAAGATAATTTCACAGCACAGTACAAATATAGAATCGCTCGTGAGTATGATTAAAGTCAAAATGGATTAAATAAAGGGGATGTTCATTTTTTCATAAAATTGCATGCATATACATACATATATGCATGTACTACCTCTATAAACAATTATAACATCACCAACAATTATCACATCACCTTATTCGAGGATCCAGAAAGTTCCGACGTGTGTCCGGGAATGTAGCATATTCAATACGAATTTTCAAAGTTGGTGCCAATCTTCTTTACTTTGTAGCCAAGTAGATTTTACACAGACACAATAAGAGTTCGGGTGCTGAATAAAGATTAACGAAGTCAATTTCCACCACGAAACCATTTCCAGGTAAAGCCTTTAACAATTCCATAACAGAATTTTATCCACAAATAAAAACGATTATGCAAACCAAACTTCCTTTAACCTAATCTGCCAGGCAACAACAGCAACCTTCTTCTCAGCGTGCTCCACGTTGGGCTCCAAAATGTTGGACAAGGGTTTTTGTCCAATAACTAAGAATCCACACGAGTTGTATTTTGAAATAAACTCTCCGACGTTAAATTAATGTACATTGCTCGTTGTACATTCATAGTGAACAGTCGATATAGAGGATTTTTTATTTAATACTAAACAAAAAAATCATACGAAAAAATATTCGGAACACATATTCTTATTGACAAACAAGCTTTATTTGCAATGCTAATATTTTTTACATAGTCATAAATAACAAAAACAACTAGTGATTCGCTAACATTACCGTTGCCTAGTACTTCTACATTTAACTCAGCGATATCTATCATCCGCTTCGGGCTCGTGGTCATCATTTAACGAAGTTTCTACTGAAGTTAAGAGCAGCCCAAAACCCATGGTCCAAGTCGGAATGGACAGATATATAACTGTTGTAAAGCACGGGCGAAGCCCAAAGTCTTCGAAAATTTCATCATCTCCAAAAATATCTAGGGATCACAGCGCATCCTCTATTAACCGTCAAAACAGTTTTAAAATATTGCAAGATGACAACAACGAACCCGATGTATCTACGAAGAAAGCATCCAAGCCGCCACCAATCTATTTGAGAGAAAATAATTCGAACGCTCTTATTAAAAATTTAATTTCATATGGTGAGAATAAATTTCACATCGTTCCAATAAAACATGGTAACATTGATGAAACAAAAATTAAAATTTATGAAGAAAGAGATTTTCGAAAAATGATTACTGAATTTGAAAAAAGTAAAAAAAAGTTTCTATACATATCAGCTTAAGAGTGCTAAAGGCCTGCATATCATATTGAAGGGCATAGATTCCTATGTTGCTCCCGAAGAAATAAAAGATGCACTCGTCCTCCAGGGATTTAAGGTAAAAAATTATCTAACATAATAAATAGGGAGAAGATTCCTCAACCTCTATATCACGTCGAACTTGAGCCAAACGATATATAATTGAAAAAAAAAAACGAGACTCATCCAATTTGTAATTTAAAATACCACACAAACGTTCTCGACCCGTACAGTGCCATAATTGTCAAGAATATGGTCACACAAAACTTACTGCAAGTTACCTTCAGTTTGTGTTATCTGCGGTGAATTGCACGGTACTGCTGCTTGTACTAAACCTAAAGATCTAGCAGAAAAAAATTTAGTAATTGTGGAGGTAATCACACCGCTAAATACAGAGGATGTCCTGTATATTCTTTCGTTAAACAGACTATGGGGCAAAAACCTAAATTAACTCCAGCACAAACAGGACGCGTACTCCGCCTTTTTTGCTCAAATGAGCCAACCTGTCACTTTACGTGTATCGTATGCCGATGCAGCTAAGACTAGTTCTATTCCCACTCAAAATATTCCACATCAAAATAATTCAACGAATGCAAACTCAAGCTTTAATTTTAGTCGCCTTGAAGCTACTATTGAGAATATGGTGCTGACTATAAATAATTTTACAACAAATATGACTAGCATGATGCAATATATGCTGAGAATGCAGAATACACTGCTTAAAGCATTAGTTAACAAGCCATGAACACGTTAAAAATATGTTTCTGGAACGCAAACGGCATTCGCCAACATAAAAATGAACTTGCTTGAGCACTTCCTCACGGAAAAAAATATTGAGATAATGTTGGTCTCTGAGGCTCATTTGACTTCAAGAAGTCTATTCAAAATTAATGACTACATTTTATATGATTCAAAGAACCCAAGCGGAAGAGCTTGCGGTGGATCAGCAATTTTAATAAAGTCAAGACTCAAGCATTACATTCCCGACAACATTTGTCAAGAACGTCTACAAGCAACGAATAGTTGTGTCGAAAATTTTTGCACAAATATATCATCAATTTACTACCCTCCTAGATTCGCAATTACTGAGGATCAATATTAGGATTTCTACAAATCTCTTGGCCCTGGCAACTATAATACAAAACATACTTTCTGGGATTCGCGTCTTATCACACCTAGAGGACGAGCGTTGTTCAACACAATTTCAAAAATGGGCTTGGACGTCATTTAAAGTGACGCAGGTAACATTTACTCTACGAAAAGATACTTGTTCCCCATTAGAATTAATAATCAAATTGTTCCTCAACATTCACATGTAAAATACCTTGGTATACACCTTGATCGACGGCTTACATGGAAACAGCTTATTGATTGTAAGCTAACACAAATTAAAGTAAAATTAAGTCAGGTACATTGGCTGATTGGTAGAAATTCAACTCTCAGTCTATATTGCAAACTTTTGGTATACAAGTCGCTTTTGAAACCTATAATGTGCTATGTAATTCAACTATGGGGCACTGCTTCAGCTTCTAATATCGAGAGAATCCAACGAAGGCAAAACAAAATTTTACGCTTGATAACATCGGCTCCATGGTACATCAAAAATTGAGATATACATAGTGATTTAAATATGCCACTAGGGATTGAAGAAACTAAAAAATACCCAGGCAAATATTTAACAAAACTCGAGACTTATCCTAATTCGCTTGCTCGTAATATTTTGAACTTTACTGGACAAATCCGCCTAAAAAAGAGGGTCACAAGACCTCTAATACTCAGCAGTCCAGATGGGATTTCTTGAAAATACTTTATTTTTCTTTTTTGATTGTCACTACTTATGTATTATTTATAACTATCACTGCGTTTATGTCCGACAGTGGTCGGTCCTAATAATTATATTTTAGATTTAAGATTTGAATACTTATTGTTAGGTTCATATTTGAAGATACAATAAATAAATACATGTATTAAAAAAAAAATTCGAGTGGGGAGCCCACTTACTGGCCTACTGACATACATAAAATTCCGAATGTTATAGATTTTGGCGTCATAAAAAATATTTAAAGGGAATTAATTCACGTTGAAGCTTCTCTAGATCTATCGTAGCCTATTAATATGGGCTAGCCCACTGAGAAGTGCTCTACCTTACCCATATGTGAAAATGGTCAGTCGTGCTAATTAGCTGCGATTCAAAAAATATCTTAGTAGTGAATGTACTGAAAAAATTAAGCTAAGAACTCATGATGATGTTGAATCTAATATTGCCTATCTTAACGAAAATATTAAGCAGGTTGCTGAACATGCCACTTTCTCCCATCCGCAGACTGGGTTTAAAAGAATATGTTCTACAGATATTGAACATCTCGTATGTGAAAAAAGAAGAGCAAGAAGAGAATGGCAACATCACAGATCACCCCAAAATAAAATTAGATTTAAAGAGGGCACTAAAAGACTCCAAGACCTTCTTGCATGTGGAAAAACTGCATCTTTTAAAAACTATTTGGAAAATCTCGATGTTACACCAGCATCTAATTACTCTGTGGCACGCTGCGAAAAGAATTAAAACACCCGTTGAGTTTAAACCACCTCTGCGCACTTGTACCGGAGTTTGAGCCAGGAGTGATATTGAAAAAGGTAACTTTTTTGCAAAGCATTTAAAATCCGTATTTACCCCAAACACATGTACTGGTGTTGTTGAATTATAACCAGATACTAATAAAATTGCCTCGTGTTACAATTAGAATCATGTTATTCATTTTTAATGTCATTTTACGACTAGAGTATTATCCCCACAGATGGAAGCTTGCCAAAGTTAAAATGATTCCAAGGCCGGGTAAAGATCTTACCAAGGCAGAATCATACAGGCCAATAAGTCTTCTATCAACAATGTCAAAACTTTTCTAAGAACTGTTTATGTCAAAATTGTCCCCAATTCTAGTTGGTAGTGGGTGCATCCCAGACCATCAATTTGGTTTTAGAAGTCAGCATAGCACCATTGAACAAACGCATACATTGGTTCAATGTATAAGAAGAACATTTGAAGAAAAGAAGTACTGTTCTGCACTGTTTATTGACGTTTCGCAGGCATTTGATAAAGTGTGGCATGAAGGCCTAATTTTAAAATTAAAATCATATCTACCAATAAATTTAGTGAAGTAATTAGAAAGTTACATTACTACCCGGAAGTTCACGGTTGTGGAAGGAGAATTCATGAGTGTGCCCGAAACTATATCATCCGGTGTGCCTCAGGGGAGCATACTGAGGCCAATTTTGAATTTGATTTATACTTGTGATATGCCTTTGAGCAGCAATATCCATACATCTACGTTTGCCGATGATACAGCCTGCCTTAGTATGCACGAAAACCCTCACGTGGCTTCCCAATATCTATAAGAACATATTACACAACTGGAACTATGGTTAAAATTATGGAGAATTAAGGTAAACAAGCAAAAGTGTGTTCAGGTAACATTTACCCTGCGACGAGATACTTGTTCCCCAATTCGAATCAACAATCAAGTTGCTCCTCATCATTCACATGTAAAATACCTTGGCATACACCTTGCTGCTACGGAATTCAGTTATGGGGTACTGCTTCAGCTTCTAATGTCGAGAGAATCCAACGAAGGCAAAACAAAATTTTACGTTTGATAAAATCGGCTCCATGGTACATCAAAAACTCAAATATACATCGTGATTTGAATATGCCACTAGTGATTGAAGAAATTGCAAAATACGCAGGCAAATATTTAAGAAAACTCGAGTCACATCCTAATCTGCTTGCTCGTAACATCTTGAATTTTACTGGTCACATCCGATTAAAAAATAGGGACACAAGGGCTCTTATACTCAACACTTTAGATGGGATTTCTTGAAAATATATATACTTTTTTGTTTTTTTTGTTTTGATTATCACTATTATGTATTATTTATAGCTATGACTAAGTTTATACCCGACAATAAATAAATAAATGGATTTAAAAAAATAAATTAATGTACAACAAGTGATATTCAAATGTAAGTTATGTGCATATATTTGATTGCAAACCAATTTATTTAAGAATCTTATAAATGTTTGGACAACTTTACTGTCTGATGGCCACGTGAGAACTATTTCAGAATTTGGTATACATTCACTCAAGTTGGTTATTGTTCTTAAGTCTTTGACAAATGTCAAATTAAGAAAAACATGATTAATACATCTGTAATACGTTGATTGATTCAGCAGAAATAAGTGCGAAATTAATTTTACACTCGCCAACAAGTAATTTGCTTTGCAATCAAATGTAGTGTTTAAATGTTAAGAAATTAGTAAAATAAGTAATTAATAAAAATGAAATAAATTCAAGGTTTCGTTCAAAAGTAAATACTTCATTTAACAAAAATATAAAATGAATGTATAATGAATTAGGTTTTTCCTTCAATTAAACAAAAACAAACCAAAAGGATACATGTCAAATTAAAAGTAAAATATAATGTGTACACAGAATAGTACATTTTAACCCTTAAAATTAAAAAATTTTTTTAAACAAACGAAAATAAATTGAAATCATCTGGCGACGCCATGATAAGTGGATTGTGAGAATTTATTGCAAAGCAAATAAAGATTATTTATATTAAATATAATTTTTTTTATCGTTGATTATGAACTTAAAATTACACTGCAATGAATTGACTTTGTTCTCCAAATGAAAATATACATTCGTAGTTGTTTATTTGTATAATAAAGGTGTCTTATTAGAGCCATTTGCACAACTTGCCTTTAGTTAAAGGTAGGATTTTTTTGTCCGATAAATATTTTTACATTAATGCAACTTCAATTATTTATTATTATTATTATCAATAGTTATAATATTTAATGGATAAAAAAATAATAAATGAACATTTTATAATGCAAAGCAAAGTTGTGCAAATGGCCTTTAGCTGTCTGCTGTTTCTTCATAATTTTTTCTGCCATTGTTAGATGTTCGTGTTAAGTCGTAATTTACACCATGCAATTCTTATTACTAAGCTGATTGGTTTGTGGAAGAGAGAGACGAGGGGAATATAAACGTTTCTTTTCCCCTCGTCTTTCTCTCCTAACAAACTAATCAGCATAGCAATAAGACTTGCATAGTATAAAATAGGACTAAGGAAAAAGATAAACAGGGAAAATTGAGTATATATATGTATATGTTATGTACATACACATTTAATTTTTTTTTATTCACCAACTTATATGTATATTATATTATCACTATTGCTAAGTGACAACATTAAGTAGTTTGTTCATAACATTTATAATGCCAGCAAATAAAGGCAGAATTAACCCACTGTAAATGTAGAACTGTAAATGAAAATGTGTCAGCTGATCCAATCTGTTGCAAGAAAAGGTATGCAAATGCCTGAAATGTCACGTAAATGTAACGTCTGAACCATGATATAATTATACTAGGTACATGCACAACTACAACAAAAATACAACACCAAAAAACACATGCATTTTGTTGGTATAAACAAATGAAAAATTGTCAGAAACAACTGTCTTTTGTTTATAAAAATAACAATTACAGGGTAACTAAAGTGTAATTGCAGACGCGACATTCCTGCATGATTATAGTTATTCAGTGTTGCAAATCTGGGTGTAGTTACGACAGTGTGTAATTTCTATTCACATGTGTAGGCTATGTAATTACATTCTGGTATAATCTATATGTAATTCTACTTTGGGTTCTATTTTTATTTATTTTTCTTTTAATTTTAACCTACACAAAACATGTGTAGTGTAATTTTCTTCAATGTGTAATTGGAGACACAGCCATGTGCAAATTCATTGGCAACACTGTAATCATTTTATTCACACACAAACACTAAAATTTTTGCAGTTTGTAAACAAAGTTTGACAAGAATTTTATATTCCATATTGTAAAGATTTATTCTTTTTAATTATTCTATTTATGAATGCAAAGTAAAATTCCTCTCGCAAATTTAAAAATAAAATTCGCAAACGAAAAGAAAATAGAATTCGCGATTAAATTAAAATACAATTAATTCAAAGTAAAGATTTAAAATTTTTTAAAGGCGATTTAATTAGTAACGACTATAGCTAGAGCACTGAAATTTGGTGTGTAGGTTTCCCTTCCGATGTATAGATCCACTAAAAAGGCATTTTTGGAAATTCAAACGCGAAAAGGTGAAAAAAGATGATTTGGTTCAAATTGCTTAATTTTACATCAACAATTCGTATTGTGTGTAATTTTGTTTTTGTATTTGCAGCTCATGTGTTTCGTGTATCATTTACTCACATATATATGTATATATGTATGTGAAATTTTATTTTTATTCATTCATTCGTCAGCCACGTAAATTTTTTCTCACCACAACCATAATGTACATATGGTAGACGCAGTTTTGTGTATCTTATTTGTTTTATTGCCTTTTTACACTCAGTCACATCTTTGAGGAATGCGTGGAATATGTTGAAAATTGAAAAAACCTGTTTACATTACAACATCTTTCATCTGTCATTATTATAATACTATTTTTTACAAATAAAATTTAAAAATAAAATGGAATTTAAAAATTCAGTAGAAATTTATTTAATTGCTTCTCTTGTTGAGGAGCAGAAATAATTAATGCTACAATATGCAGAATTAGTAGAAACTATCCTAGCGGACGATGATGATGAAGAAATACTATTTCGAGTACTCTCTTTATCTGCAAAAATTTCGAGTCCGAGCGGCTTGTAGAAATTTGCAATTATTTTTATGTCATTCATTTCGATTTGGGAAAATATATACAAGATTTTATTATATGTGCACATAAGTATATGTACATATATAATAAAATCTTGGAGTAGTAACAGATCCTTCTGTGTGAATAATATTCCAAAAGGTAGCCCTGAATGCGTTTACATACATATGTACATGCGTATGTAGATATACATACACACATACATATGTATACATGTTTATAATATATGCATGTATGTATAAAGTTGTATACATTTTTTCTAGTGATGACACTAAAATAATCGAAAGATGTTGAATGGAACAAAACGAGATAGGAACATCTTGTGATGTGAGTAAGTGTAAAAAGGCTATTAAAGCTAGAATTAGTAAAATCGTATCGTTCTATCTTATAGCTTGCCGTATCGTTCCGATTTGTGTACAGGTTATAGAAAATGTTACGATTTGCATCGCACATCATTGTTGTTGTTGTATTAATGCGGCTTTTTTGACATTCGCTACAGAAAAAACTGTTTTCTATAGATTTCTACGTCAGCAGTACTACCAACACATTTTTTATAACCACCCTCTCGGAGAATGTGTGGTTGACTACAAAACAAGTTAACTTATAGTAAACTTTTCTTAGACTGACTAAAAGCTAACTGCAATGTCATCCAGAACAAACCCAAAATTAGTTCTTAAGTTGAGTATGTAATCGAATTTGATGAGAGCCAACAAATTTATTCTCAGCTACTTTGAAACTCAATTCAGTTTTATGTTAACATTTTGCTGTTGTTATTTTAGATGGTAGCTTAGCTGCGTGGTAGCGCGTTAAGTACACAAATTGTGATTGTACATGTTCGAACCCCAGAATTTTTTTGATTTTACTGACTACCAGGTGGTTTAAAAAACTCAACTTTAAGTTAGCTGAAAGTAATGCAGAGTGAGCCAATTGACTACCGCCTAGTGTTAAAATAGTCAGTTGATTACATTGCGAAATAATCCAAGTGTCAGTCAGTACTAGTTGCGAAATAGTTAGCTTAAAGTTAGTTTAAAGATAGCCAATTTTCCGACGGAAAAATCATATACCAAGCAAAAATATCTAAGGCAATGTATGTATTGGTGACACAAAGGGGTTTAATGCAAAACAATGCTGTTTAACGATTGTGTTTAAATAAAGTAAATATGTATGAGCAAAACTCAAGCAAGCCTCGACAGTTATGTAGATAGTAAGCGCGGTAATTTTTTTTTGTTTATTTTTAAATATGTGTGATAAAACTATATGTATACAAAATACAAGAACCGATTCTTTAATTTTGCTGATTTTCAATACCAATGGTGCCAAGACAAGTTCGGTCGTTTCAGTCCAAGTCCGAGCTCTCTAGTTTTTTGGGAGCTTCAGAAACGCTCTTTCAAGCCACCCATTAAAAATCCGTACATGCAAACGGACAGACGGACATGTTTTTTTATCTCCTAATTATAAGGATCCAGAAAAACTAACTTTATGTGGCCGCAAATTAATATTGTAGAAATTCCAAAAATCTGGACCTATATATACCCTTTACCAGTATTGGTGGAGGGTATAAAAATTAGTTTTTTGTAGGCTTGAGTGTATGTTTGTACGCACACATTTATATTTTACATATTCATACGTATTTACATACATATATGTAGTATATTAACAAAAAAAAAAACAAACACACGATTGGCAATCTCAGGTTAGATTTTATAAAGAAAAAAATCTTTGTTAGAAAACTAAATTTATTAAAGATGCCATTGTACGTATACAAATTTAGCAAAAATGATCAAAAGAAACAAAAGTGCCACCATAGGACTAATGTGCCACATTCCCATTCAATATACACACAACAGGGTATGAAAAAATTATGCTCGCAAATGCTATTTTATTTTTTTCGTTGGTTTTAAAATTTGTTTTCGGAGTTTTAAAAATAAAATTCGGAAAAGATTGATTTGATTGATTGAAGTTGATTTAATTCGTTTGCGAGAAGAATTAAAAAACCAAGAATTTAAAATAGAATTTTTTTCGAATTTTATTTTATAATTCTAAGGAACGAATGCAAAAGAATAATTCTAATAAAATTTAGGTAGCAAATTGAGTTCTTTTTGACATATCATCGCCTAGCCCAAACCACTATAGCTATATAACTGAAATTTGGTCTGTAGAGTCCTCTTCCGATGTGTAAATTCCCTAAAAATAGATTTTTGGACATCCAAACGCGAAAAGGAGTGAAATTGGTATCTTTGTATATCGGAAACTACATTAGATAGACTAAAAATTCTAAAAGCATACGAATGCTGCTAACAAATAAGCCGACATGTTTTTGGTACTTTTCTAATATATGTACTTTCAGGGATTAAAATAGGGTAAAAACAGAATTTTGGTACCTTTTTTGCATTCGACATATTTTTAAAATTTTTCAACTTAGCAGAAAGCTTTTTGGTGCCTTCTATAGATCTGCATGAAACTTAATAATGATGTTTATGAAACTCTCGCTATAATTTTTTTATGCGTTTCATTTATATTTCATACAGATTAATAACTATGAAACAAGAGCAATGAATACTCAATAGTTAAGAACGCAGTAAAATGATGTTGGTTTGTTTACTTATACAAGAACATACTAACATTTACAAATGTGAAACAGAACATGTGTTGAGTAAATCTCGATTAAGTTCATGCAAAACAATAAGCTTTTAAAGATCAGTGTTACCAGTTATAGGAAAAGGGAAAGTATAAGAATAATCGCCGAGAAGGAAGTTAAAAAATTTTAACGAGCTCTAAATTAAATTCAGTTTTTATTAGTGGGAGTGATGTGCAACTTCGGTAAAATATTTCAGTTAGATAAAAGTATTTAATTTTATACCATATTTCGCTTCCACGAAATGGATTACATATAAACATAAGTTAAATGTACACATAATTATCTTTCTTTTAAATACAACATTATTATTACAATATTATAATAATATTATTACATTACAAGAATATATAATATATTAAAATAGTTTAAAGATTTATATTATTTAAAAATGCAAATGACAAATTAAAATATGCATTACTAATATGTATGGTGCATACAAATGTACTTAGTTATGTATGTATGTGCAAAAGTTAAAACTTTAATATAAAAGTGAAACCTATTACACATGTGCGACGCATACAAAAAAATTCCATGATTTCACTATATTGGCAACATTGCTATTCCGAGTTAATAACAAAAAATGAGATGAGACTCTCATGATGAGCGTAACCGTTTGACCGACTAAAGTGGCAAATTGCCACTTTTTGGACTGCCTTGCCACATTTTGTCTCCTGTTTTTTTAGAGTGAATTACATAAAAATACATTAAAAATAAAAAGTTTAATATAGTTTACTCGTTTTTTTTTTTAATTTTGACCATTTTTTGATAAATCCCTTTTTAGTGCCACTTTTTGAAAAGTGTCATCGGTCATCCTGGATGAGAGAAAGCAGCATGAACAAAAGTCGTTTCAATGAACAATCTCTTTGTGTTAACAGTATGAAACGAAACTTTTTCACTCACAGTATGATAAAAGCAACAGTTTGTTGTGCAGTGATGCCAACAATTCAAAAGCAAATGTTCCATCAGTGTAGAAATGATGATTGCAAAACCATTTTGTCAAATTAAAACCACAAGATCCCAAAATCCTCAGTACGTAATTTTTCTAACTCCACTAAACTTTCAGCGCCTGAAATAAAATCATATACGTAAAAATCGTGTAGCACGGTGGATGACCCTAAAGGATAAATTGCTTCAAAAAGTGTTGCAATTTCCTTTAAACACCGTACGGTTACGTACGTACCATACGTAACCGTATTCAACTTATAAATCTGAATCGGTTGCTTGCTGTTTTCTCGCCATAAAACCAGTTGGAATTTTTTATCGCTATCGCTTACCAACACTTGCCGGTACATTTTCGTCACGTCGACTGTTATAGCGAACTTATGGAAGCGAAATCTGAAGAGAATAGGAAACTGATCACTTTGTATTGTGGGTCCTACCATCAATATATCGTTTAATGAAGGTTGCGCGGAGGTCATACAAGAAGCGTCGAACACCACCTCAACATAGTTGTTAAACTGTGGGGCCTCAACACACATTGATGAGGAATGACGTAATGTGGCTCCTTTAAAACGTCACCATTTGTAAGAGACATGTGGCCAAGGTACAAATATTCCCTCATAAACTCATTGTACATTTTCTTTACTTCGAGATTCTTATCTAATCTTCGCTCGAGGGCTAAAAATCTTCGTTGTGCAGTTTCATATGAAGATCCTAATATGGAGGGGTCACTTTACTTTACTACTTTACTTTAAATCTACCATTTGGCAATCGCAAAGTGTTGCTCGCAGGCATTATGTTCCTCTGTCAAAAGAGGGCGTTGAGGAATTTCCTCCAATTCCCAAAAACGCCGCACTAACGCATTTAAGGAGAAATCTTCTAAACTTCTATCCTCAGTAACTATGTTACATATTTCAACATTACCAACAGAACTACGAGTCTCACATCGCCCAGAAACTACCCATCAAGTAAAGGTTTTTGTAGTGTTGGCAGCGATGGGCCTAACTTAATCTGGCCTACTGACAGAAAGTCCAGAAAATATTCGCATCCTAATAGCGAATAAATTTTTCTCGGTGTGTCAAATGATGGGTCAGCTAATTTAATATTTAAGGGAATGGAAAGCTTATTAGTCGACACAACATATTCTGGCTGATTTCCTGAGACTGACCGTACCACACAAAAATCTACGAAAAAGTCAAAATCTGTAATTCGAGATTTTACGAATGTGCCAATTCAATGCTTTACAGGAGTGTTTGCACCACCTACACCTACAATATTGAGAGAACATCTATTTTTAAGAAAAAATTTTTGCGAAATCTTCGGTTATTAAGTTCACTTGTCAACACGAATCCAATAAAGCCCTTGTAAAATTGTACTGACCGTTTTTGCCCTTTACAAAAACCACTGCAGTGGTTAGTATTATTTGGTGTGAGTGCAAAGTCACATGCTTGCTTGAACAATTGACAAGCGACGATGATGGCAACACTGAACTTGACACATAGTTACTTGAATGTGGCCCTTCGGCAATAAGTGTTCTGTTTCTTTTAATCTTTCACTATTTTCTGAAGGATGGTGTCCCTTTTGGACAAATGATTGAGAACCACTGCTTTCATTATGACCAACCTCATTCTATGTAGTATAATATTATGTGGTTTAAGGCAAATCTTACACTTTGGACCACTACATTTTGCCACAATATGACCACGTTTCAAACAATTTATGCAAAAATCATTCTTTTTTACAAATAAAAACCTTTGTGACACATTTAGGTTTAGAAATTTTGAGCAATTTTCTAAGTTGTGTCCTTCCGATGAACAATAACTACAATTACTGGCATTCGCGCGGGTGCAAGCAAGAGATCGTGTTTTGCGCACTTTATGTTTCTGAGCAGTGCTTACATTATCATGATTGCTCTTTTTTTCTCCATTCATCTCCAAAAACTGACATCGACGAATAAGAATTTCGACACAAGTATCCCATTTCGGTAGCTCTCTGAAGTCCTGCTGCTCGTCCCATTTCGCCTTTGAAATATTGTTTACTTTAGACAATACCAAATACACAATTAACGCATTACGCATGAACTTAAGTGAGTTAAAAAATCTAGAGTTGCCGACACATCGTCGACGACTTGTCTAAGGGCTGAGGCGTTGGGTTTCCCGATTTGTTCAATGTTAAATAAACTAAGAATGTCATCTTGAAAAATCAAACATTTGTTGTCAAACCTTTCTTTTAACCTATCTAGAGCACTCTGATAGTTTTCTTCATTGATCTGAAAGGCCTTTACCGTACGAAGCGCATCGTCTGTTAAGCAAGCAATGAGGTGATTGAATTTTTGTATTGTGGAAAGTGAGGACTATTAACTATTAAATGATGATATGAAGTTCTTATATTCAGCATATTTGCCACTGAACTTCGGTATCTTTAGAGCAGGCAGTCTGTTATGATTTTGTGAGCACCCGCTTACGGTTTCATTGGCGATACTTTTACTCCTATTGCCACCTAACATTGATTTCACTAAGGATTTCGCACCAACACAAAGATCCTCTAACTCTCCACGTTTTTGTCCAAAGGGATCTAGTTTTTCAATCTCTGTTTGATAGGCCATTAGATTTTTGATATAAGAATTAATTAACTCTAACCAACTTTCTAATTCTAATACTTATAGGGTATTGCTGCGCTTCTCCAGATTGGCCTTTATCCTGGAAATATTAGCTTTTGTGATTGACCTTTGTTGTTTATATGTTGGCAACATATTGGCACTATCCTCAGAAGACCCAGCGTTTGAATTGGTTGACATCATGCCGATTAAATGTGAAATTCCTGTTTGTTTTTCGTAACTTTAACACTAAATAGAATTCTTTGGTTATTGAACTATTTTGATGAAGAGTGTGCAGAATTCAATTTGCAAAATAAGATGTAGTTAAATTTTATGATAATTTGCATATGAATAAATTTTCTTGATAATATAAATTGAATTTTTACAGTGTCACAGCAGTGAATAAATGCAGTAAATAAACAATAGCAAAGTTGCTGTTTTGACAAGTACTATAGCAACAACAGCAAACACACCTTTTTAGATTAAGGCTTGTCTCTTTGCTAACTAAATTAGTTTTAAATAGTACTAATTAGCAGTACCCTATGCACTTTAATGTATGAATTCCTCAACAGTTTGTCAAATGAGAAGTGATTATTCTAAATGCCCCGAATCACAATACGAAGTGTCAAAGTGTCACAATAAAAAGTGTGAGACAGGTTACTTGTGGCGTGAAATATATTATACAAATATAAATCAAATGTCAAACGTGGTTTTTCATTTTTCAAAATATGGCTTTATCTTATTAATAGATAAATAGTGTTGAATTGAATCTGATGTTCTTAGCCAAATTTGCAAGATAATTTCACAGCACAGTACAAATATAGAATCGCTCGTGAGTATGATTAAAGTCAAAATGGATTAAATAAAGGGGATGTTCATTTTTTCATAAAATTGCATGCATATACATACATATATGCATGTACTACCTCTATAAACAATTATAACATCACCAACAATTATCACATCACCTTATTCGAGGATCCAGAAAGTTCCGACGTGTGTCCGGGAATGTAGCATATTCAATACGAATTTTCAAAGTTGGTGCCAATCTTCTTTACTTTGTAGCCAAGTAGATTTTACACAGACACAATAAGAGTTCGGGTGCTGAATAAAGATTAACGAAGTCAATTTCCACCACGAAACCATTTCCAGGTAAAGCCTTTAACAATTCCATAACAGAATTTTATCCACAAATAAAAACGATTATGCAAACCAAACTTCCTTTAACCTAATCTGCCAGGCAACAACAGCAACCTTCTTCTCAGCGTGCTCCACGTTGGGCTCCAAAATGTTGGACAAGGGTTTTTGTCCAATAACTAAGAATCCACACGAGTTGTATTTTGAAATAAACTCTCCGACGTTAAATTAATGTACATTGCTCGTTGTACATTCATAGTGAACAGTCGATATAGAGGATTTTTTATTTAATACTAAACAAAAAAATCATACGAAAAAATATTCGGAACACATATTCTTATTGACAAACAAGCTTTATTTGCAATGCTAATATTTTTTACATAGTCATAAATAACAAAAACAACTAGTGATTCGCTAACATTACCGTTGCCTAGTACTTCTACATTTAACTCAGCGATATCTATCATCCGCTTCGGGCTCGTGGTCATCATTTAACGAAGTTTCTACTGAAGTTAAGAGCAGCCCAAAACCCATGGTCCAAGTCGGAATGGACAGATATATAACTGTTGTAAAGCACGGGCGAAGCCCAAAGTCTTCGAAAATTTCATCATCTCCAAAAATATCTAGGGATCACAGCGCATCCTCTATTAACCGTCAAAACAGTTTTAAAATATTGCAAGATGACAACAACGAACCCGATGTATCTACGAAGAAAGCATCCAAGCCGCCACCAATCTATTTGAGAGAAAATAATTCGAACGCTCTTATTAAAAATTTAATTTCATATGGTGAGAATAAATTTCACATCGTTCCAATAAAACGTGGTAACATTGATGAAAATTAAAATTTATGAAGAAAGAGATTTTCGAAAAATGATTACTGAATTTGAAAAAAGTAAAAAAAAGTTTCTATACATATCAGCTTAAGAGTGCTAAAGGCCTGCATATCATATTGAAGGGCATAGATTCCTATGTTGCTCCCGAAGAAATAAAAGATGCACTCGTCCTCCAGGGATTTAAGGTAAAAAATTATCTAACATAATAAATAGGGAGAAGATTCCTCAACCTCTATATCACGTCGAACTTGAGCCAAACGATATATAATTGAAAAAAAAAACGAGACTCATCCAATTTGTAATTTAAAATACCACACAAACGTTCTCGACCCGTACAGTGCCATAATTGTCAAGAATATGGTCACACAAAACTTACTGCAAGTTACCTTCAGTTTGTGTTATCTGCGGTGAATTGCACGGTACTGCTGCTTGTACTAAACCTAAAGATCTAGCAGAAAAAAATTTAGTAATTGTGGAGGTAATCACACCGCTAAATACAGAGGATGTCCTGTATATTCTTTCGTTAAACAGACTATGGGGCAAAAACCTAAATTAACTCCAGCACAAACAGGACGCGTACTCCGCCTTTTTTGCTCAAATGAGCCAACCTGTCACTTTACGTGTATCGTATGCCGATGCAGCTAAGACTAGTTCTATTCCCACTCAAAATATTCCACATCAAAATAATTCAACGAATGCAAACTCAAGCTTTAATTTTAGTCGCCTTGAAGCTACTATTGAGAATATGGTGCTGACTATAAATAATTTTACAACAAATATGACTAGCATGATGCAATATATGCTGAGAATGCAGAATACACTGCTTAAAGCATTAGTTAACAAGCCATGAACACGTTAAAAATATGTTTCTGGAACGCAAACGGCATTCGCCAACATAAAAATGAACTTGCTTGAGCACTTCCTCACGGAAAAAAATATTGAGATAATGTTGGTCTCTGAGGCTCATTTGACTTCAAGAAGTCTATTCAAAATTAATGACTACATTTTATATGATTCAAAGAACCCAAGCGGAAGAGCTTGCGGTGGATCAGCAATTTTAATAAAGTCAAGACTCAAGCATTACATTCCCGACAACATTTGTCAAGAACGTCTACAAGCAACGAATATTTGTGTCGAAAATTTTTGCACAAATATATCATCAATTTACTACCCTCCTAGATTCGCAATTACTGAGGATCAATATTAGGATTTCTACAAATCTCTTGGCCCTGGCAACTATAATACAAAACATACTTTCTGGGATTCGCGTCTTATCACACCTAGAGGACGAGCGTTGTTCAACACAATTTCAAAAATGGGCTTGGACGTCATTTAAAGTGACGCAGGTAACATTTACTCTACGAAAAGATACTTGTTCCCCATTAGAATTAATAATCAAATTGTTCCTCAACATTCACATGTAAAATACCTTGGTATACACCTTGATCGACGGCTTACATGGAAACAGCTTATTGATTGTAAGCTAACACAAATTAAAGTAAAATTAAGTCAGGTACATTGGCTGATTGGTAGAAATTCAACTCTCAGTCTATATTGCAAACTTTTGGTATACAAGTCGCTTTTGAAACCTATAATGTGCTATGTAATTCAACTATGGGGCACTGCTTCAGCTTCTAATATCGAGAGAATCCAACGAAGGCAAAACAAAATTTTACGCTTGATAACATCGGCTCCATGGTACATCAAAAATTGAGATATACATAGTGATTTAAATATGCCACTAGGGATTGAAGAAACTAAAAAATACCCAGGCAAATATTTAACAAAACTCGAGTCTTATCCTAATTCGCTTGCTCGTAATATTTTGAACTTTACTGGACAAATCCGCCTAAAAAAGAGGGTCACAAGACCTCTAATACTCAGCAGTCCAGATGGGATTTCTTGAAAATACTTTTTTTTTCTTTTTTGATTGTCACTACTTATGTATTATTTATAACTATCACTGCGTTTATGTCCGACAGTGGTCGGTCCTAATAATTATATTTTAGATTTAAGATTTGAATACTTATTGTTAGGTTCATATTTGAAGATACAATAAATAAATACATGTATTAAAAAAAAATTCGAGTGGGGAGCCCACTTACTGGCCTACTGACATACATAAAATTCCGAATGTTATAGATTTTGGCGTCATAAAAAATATTTAAAGGGAATTAATTCACGTTGAAGCTTCTCTAGATCTATCGTAGCATATTAATATAGGCTAGCCCACTGAGAAGTGCTCTACCTTACCCATATGTGAAAATGGTCAGTCGTGCTAATTAGCTGCGATTCAAAAAATATCTTAGTAGTGAATGTACTGAAAAAATTAAGCTAAGAACTCATGATGATGTTGAATCTAATATTGCCTATCTTAACGAAAATATTATGCAGGTTGCTGAACATGCCACTTTCTCCCATCCGCAGACTGGGTTTAAAAGAATATGTTCTACAGATATTGAACATCTCGTATGTGAAAAAAGAAGAGCAAGAAGAGAATGGCAACATCACAGATCACCCCAAAATAAAATTAGATTTAAAGAGGGCACTAAAAGACTCCAAGACCTTCTTGCATGTGGAAAAACTGCATCTTTTAAAAACTATTTGGAAAATCTCGATGTTACACCAGCATCTAATTACTCTGTGGCGCGCTGCGAAAAGAATTAAAACACCCGTTGAGTTTAAACCACCTCTGCGCACTTGTACCGGAGTTTGAGCCAGGAGTGATATTGAAAAAGGTAACTTTTTTGCAAAGCATTTAAAATCCGTATTTACCCCAAACACATGTACTGGTGTTGTTGAATTATAACCAGATACTAATAAAATTGCCTCGTGTTACAATTAGAATCATGTTATTCATTTTTAATGTCATTTTACGACTAGAGTATTATCCCCACAGATGGAAGCTTGCCAAAGTTAAAATGAATCCAAGGCCGGGTAAAGATCTTACCAAGGCAGAATCATACAGGCCAATAAGTCTTCTATCAACAATGTCAAAACTTTTCTAAGAACTGTTTATGTCAAAATTGTCCCCAATTCTAGTTGGTAGTGGGTGCATCCCAGACCATCAATTTGGTTTTAGAAGTCAGCATAGCACCATTGAACAAACGCATAAATTGGTTCAATGTATAAGAAGAACATTTGAAGAAAAGAAGTACTGTTCTGCACTGTTTATTGACGTTTCGCAGGCATTTGATAAAGTGTGGCATGAAGGCCTAATTTTAAAATTAAAATCATATCTACCAATAAATTTAGTGAAGTAATTAGAAAGTTACATTACTACCCGGAAGTTCACGGTTGTGGAAGGAGAATTCATGAGTGTGCCCGAAACTATATCATCCGGTGTGCCTCAGGGGAGCATACTGAGGCCAATTTTGAATTTGATTTATACTTGTGATATGCCTTTGAGCAGCAATATCCATACATCTACGTTTGCCGATGATACAGCCTGCCTTAGTATGCACGAAAACCCTCACGTGGCTTCCCTATATCTATAAGAACATATTACACAACTGGAACTATGGTTAAAATTATGGAGAATTAAGGTAAACGAGCAAAAGTGTGTTCAGGTAACATTTACCCTGCGACGAGATACTTGTTCCCCAATTCGAATCAACAATCAAGTTGCTCCTCATCATTCACATGTAAAATACCTTGGCATACACCTTGCTGCTACGGAATTCAGTTATGGGGTACTGCTTCAGCTTCTAATGTCGAGAGAATCCAACGAAGGCAAAACAAAATTTTACGTTTGATAAAATCGGCTCCATGGTACATCAAAAACTCAAATATACATCGTGATTTGAATATGCCACTAGTGATTGAAGAAATTGCAAAATACGCAGGCAAATATTTAAGAAAACTCGAGTCACATCCTAATCTGCTTGCTCGTAACATCTTGAATTTTACTGGTCACATCCGATTAAAAAATAGGGACACAAGGGCTCTTATACTCAACACTTTAGATGGGATTTCTTGAAAATATATATACTTTTTTGTTTTTTTTTGTTTTGATTATCACTATTATGTATTATTTATAGCTATGACTAAGTTTATACCAGACAATAAATAAATAAATGGATTTAAAAAAATAAATTAATGTACAACAAGTGATATTCAAATGTAAGTTATGTGCATATATTTGATTGCAAACCAATTTATTTAAGAATCTTATAAATGTTTGGACAACTTTACTGTCTGATGGCCACGTGAGAACTATTTCAGAATTTGGTATACATTCACTCAAGTTGGTTATTGTTCTTAAGTCTTTGACAAATGTCAAATTAAGAAAAACATGATTAATACATCTGTAATACGTTGGTTGATTCAGCAGAAATAAGTGCGAAATTAATTTTACACTCGCCAACAAGTAATTTGCTTTGCAATCAAATGTAGTGTTTAAATGTTAAGAAATTAGTAAAATAAGTAATTAAGAAAAATGAAATAAATTCAAGGTTTCGTTCAAAAGTAAATATTTCATTTAACAAAAATATAAAATGAATGTATAATGAATTAGGTTTTTCCTTCAATTAAACAAAAACAAACCAAAAGGATACATGTCAAATTAAAAGTAAAATATAATGTGTACACAGAATAGTACATTTTAACCCTTAAAATTAAAAAATTTTTTTAAACAAACGAAAATAAATTGAAATCATCTGGCGACGCCATGATAAGTGGATTGTGAGAATTTATTGCAAAGCAAATAAAGATTATTTATATTAAATATAATTTTTTTTATCGTTGATTATGAACTTAAAATTACACTGCAATGAATTGACTTTGTTCTCCAAATGAAAATATACATTCGTAGTTGTTTATTTGTATAATAAAGGTGTCTTATTAGAGCCATTTGCACAACTTGCCTTTAGTTAAAGGTAGGATTTTTTTGTCCGATAAATATTTTTACATTAATGCAACTTCAATTATTTATTATTATTATTATCAATAGTTATAATATTTAATGGATAAAAAATAATAAATGAACATTTTATAATGCAAAGCAAAGTTGTGCAAATGGCCTTTAGCTGTCTGCTGTTTCTTCATAATTTTTTCTGCCATTGTTAGATGTTCGTGTTAAGTCGTAATTTACACCATGCAATTCTTATTACTAAGCTGATTGGTTTGTGGAAGAGAGAGACGAGGGGAATATAAACGTTTCTTTTCCCCTCGTCTTTCTCTCCTAACAAACTAATCAGCATAGCAATAAGACTTGCATAGTATAAAATAGGACTAAGGAAAAAGATAATCAGGGAAAATTGAGTATATATATGTATATGTTATGTACATACACATTTAATTTTTTTTATTCACCAACTTATATGTATATTATATTATCACTATTGCTAAGTGACAACATTAAGTAGTTTGTTCATAACATTTATAATGCCAGCAAATAAAGGCAGAATTAACCCACTGTAAATGTAGAACTGTAAATGAAAATGTGTCAGCTGATCCAATCTGTTGCAAGAAAAGGTATGCAAATGCCTGAAATGTCACGTAAATGTAACGTCTGAACCATGATATAATTATACTAGGTACATGCACAACTACAACAAAAATACAACACCAAAAAACACATGCATTTTGTTGGTATAAACAAATGAAAAATTGTCAGAAACAACTGTCTTTTGTTTGTAAAAATAACAATTACAGGGTAACTAAAGTGTAATTGCAGACGCGACATTCCTGCATGATTATAGTTATTCAGTGTTGCAAATCTGGGTGTAGTTACGACAGTGTGTAATTTCTATTCACATGTGTAGGCTATGTAATTACATTCTTGTATAATCTATATGTAATTCTACTTTGGGTTCTATTTTTATTTATTTTTCTTTTAATTTTAACCTAAACAAAACATGTGTAGTGTAATTTTCTTCAATGTGTAATTGGAGACACAGCCATGTGCAAATTCATTGGCAACACTGTAATCATTTTATTCACACACAAACACTAAAATTTTTGCAGTTTGTAAACAAAGTTTGACAAGAATTTTATATTCCATATTGTAAAGATTTATTCTTTTTAATTATTCTATTTATGAATGCAAAGTAAAATTCCTCTCGCAAATTTAAATATAAAATTCGCAAACGAAAAGAAAATAGAATTCGCGATTAAATTAAAATACAATTAATTCAAAGTAAAGATTTAAAATTTTTTAAAGGCGATTTAATTAGTAACGACTATAGCTAGAGCACTGAAATTTGGTGTGTAGGTTTCCCTTCCGATGTATAGATCCACTAAAAAGACATTTTTGGAAATTCAAACGCGAAAAGGTGAAAAAAGATGATTTGGTTCAAATTGCTTAATTTTGCATCAACAATTCGTATTGTGTGTAATTTTGTTTTTGTATTTGCAGCTCATGTGTTTCGTGTATCATTTACTCACATATATATGTATGTGAAATTTTATTTTTATTCATTCATTCGTCAGCCACGTAAATTTTTTCTCACCACAACCATAATTTACATATGGTAGACGCAGTTTTGTGTATCTTATTTGTTTTATTGCCTTTTTACACTCAGTCACATCTTTGAGGAATGCGTGGAATATGTTGAAAATTGAAAAAACCTGTTTACATTACAACATCTTTCATCTGTCATTATTATAATACTATTTTTTACAAATAAAATTAAAAAATAAAATGGAATTTAAAAATTCAGTAGAAATTTATTTAATTGCTTCTCTTGTTGAGGAGCAGAAATAATTAATGCTACAATATGCAGAATTAGTAGAAACTATCCTAGCGGACGATGATGATGAAGAAATACTATTTCGAGTACTTTCTTTATCTGCAAAAATTTCGAGTCCGAGCGGCTTGTAGAAATTTGCAACTATTTTTATGTCATTCATTTCGATTTGGGAAAATATATACAAGATTTTATTATATGTGCACATAAGTATATGTACATATATAATAAAATCTTGGAGTAGTAACAGATCCTTCTGTGTGAATAATATTCCAAAAGGTATCCCTGAATGCGTTTACATACATATGTACATGCGTATGTAGATATACATACACACATACATATGTATACATGTTTATAATATATGCATGTATGTATAAAGTTGTATACATTTTTTCTAGTGATGACACTAAAATAATCGAAAGATGTTGAATGGAACAAAACGAGATAGGAACATCTTGTGATGTGAGTAAGTGTAAAAAGGCTATTAAAGCTAGAATTAGTAAAATCGTATCGTTCTATCTTATAGCTTGCCGTATCGTTCCGATTTGTGTACAGGTTATAGAAAATGTTACGATTTGCATCGCACATCATTGTTGTTGTTGTATTAATGCGGCTTTTTTGACATTCGCTACAGAAAAAACTGTTTTCTATAGATTTCTACGTCAGCAGTACTACCAACACATTTTTTATAACCACCCTCTCGGAGAATGTGTGGTTGACTACAAAACAAGTTAACTTATAGTAAACTTTTCTTAGACTGACTAAAAGCTAACTGCAATGTCATCCAGAACAAACCCAAAATTAGTTCTTAAGTTGAGTATGTAATCGAATTTGATGAGAGCCAACAAATTTATTCTCAGCTACTTTGAAACTCAATTCAGTTTTATGTTAACATTTTGCTGTTGTTATTTTAGATGGTAGCTTAGCTGCGTGGTAGCGCGTTAAGTACACAAATTGTGATTGTACATGTTCGAACCCCAGAATTTTTTTGATTTTACTGACTACCAGGTGGTTTAAAAAACTCAACTTTAAGTTAGCTGAAAGTAATGCAGAGTGAGCCAATTGACTACCGCCTAGTGTTAAAATAGTCAGTTGATTACATTGCGAAATAATCCAAGTGTCAGTCAGTACTAGTTGCGAAATAGTTAGCTTAAAGTTAGTTTAAAGATAGCCAATTTTCCGACGGAAAAATCATATACCAAGCAAAAATATCTAAGGCAATGTATGTATTGGTGACACAAAGGGGTTTAATGCAAAACAATGCTGTTTAACGATTGTGTTTAAATAAAGTAAATATGTATGAGCAAAACTCAAGCAAGCCTCGACAGTTAGGTAGATAGTAAGCGCGGTAATTTTATTTTTTTTATTTTTAAATATGTGTGATAAAACTATATGTATACAAAATACAAGAACCGATTCTTTAATTTTGCTGATTTTCAATACCAATCGTGCCAAGACAAGTGCGGTCGTTTCAGTCCAAGTCCGAGCTCTCTAGTTTTTTGGGAGCTTCAGAAACGCTCTTTCAAGCCACCCATTAAAAATCCGTACATGCAAACGGACAGACGGACATGTTTTTTTATCTCCTAATTATAAGGATCCAGAAAAACTAACTTTATGTGGCCGCAAATTAATATTGTAGAAATTCCAACAATCTGGACCTATATATACCCTTTACCAGTATTGGTGGAGGGTATAAAAATTAGTTTTTTGTAGGCTTGAGTGTATGTTTGTACGCACACATTTATATTTTACATATTCATACGTATTTACATACATATATGTAGTATATTAACAAAAAAAAAAACAAACACACGATTGGCAATCTCAGGTTAGATTTTATAAAGAAAAAAATCTTTGTTAGAAAACTAAATTTATTAAAGATGCCATTGTACGTATACAAATTTAGCAAAAATGATCAAAAGAAACAAAAGTGCCACCATAGGACTAATGTGCCACATTCCCATTCAATATACACACAACAGGGTATGAAAAAATTATGCTCGCAAATGCTATTTTATTTTTTTCGTTGGTTTTAAAATTTGTTTTCGGAGTTTTAAAAATAAAATTCGGAAAAGATTGATTTGATTGATTGAAGTTGATTTAATTCGTTTGCGAGAAGAATTAAAAAACCAAGAATTTAAAATAGAATTTTTTTCGAATTTTATTTTATAATTCTAAGGAACGAATGCAAAAGAATAATTCTAATAAAATTTAGGCAGCAAATTGAGTTCTTTTTGACATATCATCGCCTAGCCCAAACCACTATAGCTATATAACTGAAATTTGGTCTGTAGAGTCCTCTTCCGATGTGTAAATTCCCTAAAAATAGATTTTTGGACATCCAAACGCGAAAAGGAGTGAAATTGGTATCTTTGTATATCGGAAACTACATTAGATAGACTAAAAATTCTAAAAGCATACGAATGCTGCTAACAAATAAGCCGACATGTTTTTGGTACTTTTCTAATATATGTACTTTCAGGGATTAAAATAGGGTAAAAACAGAATTTTGGTACCTTTTTTGCATTCGACATATTTTTAAATTTTTCAACTTAGCAGAAAGCTTTTTGGTGCCTTCTATAGATCTGCATGAAACTTAATAATGATGTTTATGAAACTCTCGCTATAATTTTTTTATGCGTTTCATTTATATTTCATACAGATTAATAACTATGAAACAAGAGCAATGAATACTCAATAGTTAAGAACGCAGTAAAATGATGTTGGTTTGTTTACTTATACAAGAACATACTAACATTTACAAATGTGAAACAGAACATGTGTTGAGTAAATCTCGATTAAGTTCATGCAAAACAATAAGCTTTTAAAGATCAGTGTTACCAGTTATAGGAAAAGGGAAAGTATAAGAATAATCGCCGAGAAGGAAGTTAAAAAATTTTAACGAGCTCTAAATTAAATTCAGTTTTTATTAGTGGGAGTGATGTGCAACTTCGGTAAAATATTTCAGTTAGATAAAAGTATTTAATTTTATACCATATTTCGCTTCCACGAAATGGATTACATATAAACATAAGTTAAATGTACACATAATTATCTTTCTTTTAAATACAACATTATTATTACAATATTATAATAATATTATTACATTACAAGAATATATAATATATTAAAATAGTTTAAAGATTTATATTATTTAAAAATGCAAATGACAAATTAAAATATGCATTACTAATATGTATGGTGCATACAAATGTACTTAGTTATGTATGTATGTGCAAAAGTTAAAACTTTAATATAAAAGTGAAACCTATTACACATGTGCGACGCATACAAAAAAATTCCATGATTTCACTATATTGGCAACATTGCTATTCCGAGTTAATAACAAAAAATGAGATGAGACTCTCATGATGAGCGTAACCGTTTGACCGACTAAAGTGGCAAATTGCCACTTTTTGGACTGCCTTGCCACATTTTGTCTCCTGTTTTTTTAGAGTGAATTACATAAAAATACATTAAAAATAAAAAGTTTAATATAGTTTACTCGTTTTTTTTTCATTTTGACCATTTTTTGATAAATCCCTTTTTAGTGCCACTTTTTGAAAAGTGTCATCGGTCATCCTGGATGAGAGAAAGCAGCATGAACAAAAGTCGTTTCAATGAACAATCTCTTTGTGTTAACAGTATGAAACGAAACTTTTTCACTCACAGTATGATAAAAGCAACAGTTTGTTGTGCAGTGATGCCAACAATTCAAAAGCAAAACGAGCCAACAGAGTAGCCAAAAAGAGCTAAAAAGAGCTAAATTTAAAAATTCAAGATTTGTCCGTTTTGAATCTATGAATGTATTTATTATTCAATTTGTACTTCAAGGTTTTTTACATTAATAAAAATAATAGTAAGAAAAAATAATAAATAACAATTTTAAATAAAATCATTTCACAACACTTAATACAAATATTTATCTGCATTAACAATATGACCATACATATTTACATACAGTCTTTAAATTAGGTTGTTTATCCATTAATTAATATTTTGTTGCATATCCTTTTTGATTTTCTATAGCTTTTAACCTTCTTGGAATAGATTCTACTAATTTTTTGCACACATCAGGTGTTATTTGGCTCCACTCCTCTTGTAATGCGATCTTAAGCTGGTCTTTATTACTGCACAACCTGTTTTGCATACGACGTCCAAGTTCGTCCCATACGTGCTCGATTACGTTTATATCTGGGCTATGTGCAGGCGTTTTGATGACCTTAGGGCAGTTGTAAAGTAACCAGTTCTTTACTATTAGTGAAGTGTGCTTAGGGTCATTGTCTTGGTAAAACTTAAAATTATCAGCAATACCCAACTTTCGAGCACTTTCCTTAACATTCGTTTTTAAAATGTCAAGATACATGTTCCTGTCCATGATACCTTCTATAAAGTGAAGCTGTCATGCAGCCCCACACCATCACTGATAAGCCTCCATGCTTCACTGTCTTCTTAGTGTTTTTGTGCAAAAACTCTTAATTGTGCTTACGCCACACATAACGCTGACCATCGGAACCAATCTAAATTTGCTTTCATCCGTAAAAAGAACCTGTAAGATATTAAAATTGTATAGAGAAATCCAACACAACGTGGCATATAAATTTTACCGTGCTCCAAAAAGAGAAATCTTTTTATATGTGCTCTCGTGCAAATTCCAAGCGATCCTTTCTATTTTTTAAACTGACACATGGTTTCTTTCGAGCCACTCGGCCATGGAATTTGCTTTTTCTTAAAACTCTTCTTATTGTTTCTGCATGTACTTCCTTACCAAAATTGGTTTTTACCATTGTGGCAAGTTTTGGGGCGGAGATGAATGGGTCATTTTGTACTTGGCGAACTATAAACTTCTCATCTCTCGGGCATAGCTTTCTTTTTGCAGGGGCGCGTTGTTTATTTGTTATCCGGTTGTCTTTTTTGTATCGCGTAATGATGTCGTGTACAGTTGATTTGCTTTTATTAACAATACTTGCGATTTGTTTGATTGCGATTGTGTTTGATTGTACGCGGCATTACAAAAAATATAAAAAAACGTCACACTACGAAAGCAAATATTCAACTGACTAATATAGAAATAATAAGAAATAAACAAATATAACGGTAGTTGAAATAATTTTGTTGTCTCTTTTGCTGTGCCCGACTTTCAGTGTGACCATAATTTTAAAACCTTTTTGAGATAAGTTTTAAAGTACCGTGTTGGAAAATTCTTGGTAACGTTTTTAGTGGAAAATTTTATTGTGTAGTAAAAGCTGAATTAAATGCACTAAACTCTTTCCAAAACCAATAAGCTATGACACCTAAAATAGTTGATAAAAATCTATCAATGATTTGCCCGACTTTCGATGTGAGCCACTGTATACTTGTATATACGTTAAGTTACAAAATAAGAACAATCATTTTCAAAAAGAGTAACATTTTCTTCTTCCGGCCATAGATTTCTTTTTATATAATATTTTGATTTATTATATGTTTCGATTGAATTTATTTTAACAAATACGCTTGCTGGCAAATCGTAGTTTGAACAGCAGGTGTTACACCTTTGTAAACTATATTTTATATGAATTAACCTATTAACCGTATTCAAAGCCATGCCGTTTCTTATTTTATTCTTAAAAAAGTTCATATCACTGAACGTTCTTTCCACCTCAGCATTAGAGTATGGATACGATAATATTTTTAAAACATACAATGACAGTTTTTTAAAAGGATTTTCATTGATTGAGTGTCTAAATTGATGCACCTCGATCCAAAATTGGTCGGTTCTGTCTAAATTTTTCAACTGGTACAATTTTAGATTTTTTAAACAGTTTTCCCCAGTTCTTCAATATATTTAAAATCATCTTCAAACTCTTTTATAACACATAAAGTATTTTCTGAATCGTGTAAAAAAACTTTTTTTACGATAAATGCCCAAATTTTTCCAACATCTTAAAATTTGTTGGAACTTTTATCCTAATTTCATATATTAGGGTTTTTATAAACTGTATTAAATTCTGTTTAACGATATGTTTATCTGATTCAGTTATATTAGAATCATCACATGCCTTCTCAAAGTTATATCCTAGGTAACAGTTGCTATTTATTAAAGATTCAAATTCTCCAGCTATATAATCGAAGTCATCTGTCGGTATAATGATTTTATTTGTAAGGCTTTGTAATAAATGAAATAAATCAGTGAATAGTTTTGTATGATCCGCAAACTGAGCTTCATATGCTAAATTTACTTTTTGGACTTCAGATACAACGGACCCTAAAAAAGTTATATATATAAAGTTTTTCTGGTCATTATACATATCTTTTAATAAAGATGTTTCAAAAGATTTATCGTTAACCATATTGAAGTGAGTTTTGAGCTCAAACCACGCTGATAAAATAGTTTTTATAGCTTTCTCGATTGAAAGCCATCTTGTAGGCGCCGCTAAACGATTTTTTTTGCATTTGTCATTATTTATCAGTTTAAACACTCTAGCATACGCTTTCTGTTTTATGGATGAATAAGAAAACCAATTATGTGTTTCTTTGACTAAAAAGTTTATATTAGGAGGAAAATTTTTTTCAGTTGCGGCGCAAACAGCTAATTGCAATGAATGGCACACACATCTTACCAAAACTAAGTGTTGTAAATTGTACTTTGCCTTAATTTTTGCATACAACCCATTATGCACTCCTGTCATAATTGCAGCATTGTCAGTTGCAATTGCCAAAAGTTTATGCATGTCCAAATTAAAAAGACCTATGAGACGCTCAAGCCCTAAAAGTAAATTGTCAGCATTACCACCATTTAGATCGATCAATCCTAAGGAAGTTGTAACAAATTCATTTCTTTTGTGAAATAACGCACAACAATACCCAATAATTTTTCTACCGATATATCTGTGCCTAAAAAGTATTATTAAAAAAGAATTATATATTTTGATACATACATATTTATTTATATTGTTTTGCTAATAGTACCTTCATCCAATATTAAACTAAAATATGACACTCCCAAGTCCTCTAACAGCTCGTCAATAAAGTGTGGAGCTTATATATTATTTATAATATTGGCACACTTTGTACGATGAAGCGTTACATTTCCAGCCTTGCAATCTGCAAATGTTTTGCAACATATTTCGGAAAGATGATCCATTGCTAAAAACGGTGTATGTACTGCAGCATATAATGCAAGATTTGCATGCGCAATTTGCGTTTATGTTGGAACGTGTGGTGAAAATGATATGTCTGGGTGGGATAGCACAATATCGGAGCCATACATTTTTTATGCTTTTGAGTCTCAGAATGGCGCACTAAATCAAGATGTTTCACTTTTATAATCGAATTGCAATATTTGCACAAGGCTTTAGAAGGATCTTTTCTTGGTTTAATCCATTTTTTAAACGCGGGATTTGATTCCCAAGCTTTCCTATATTTTTGGCAATAAGAATCCATTTCAATAATTTCTGGACAATTTTCTAATTACTCAGAAACAAACACTTTATCACAAAGTAGACCACAGTTGTAATAACTGACGTATGCAAAAAGATAAAATCATTTGTGGTGCAGTCACTGCGAGAAAGGGACAACTGTAGTATATTTGTTATTAAGATGTTAACAAAATAATCAAAACAAACAGGAGAAAATATGTACTTTGTGAAACGAACACGTGTACATACATACATACACATTTACAAAATTAAATTAAAGAATTTGTTGAATTGAATTAAAAAAATAGAATGTGAAATAGATTAATGGTATTAAAAAGTGATTTAAATTTGTTTACAAATGATTACTGATTTAACTTTAAGCATTTTCATTGAACAATTTTAATTTTTACCTTTTGTTTACAAAAATCACACAGCAAATGAGATCACAAAGCATAAACTAAAAATACATTTGAACAAGTAAACGAAGTACACAATTTTACAAAATTAAATGAAAGAATTTGTTGTCTTGAATCAAAAAACAAAATGCCAAATATTTTATTACTATTAAAAAATCAATTAAAAAATGTTGTAAAATGATTGCATATCTTATTTGAAGCATTTTCATTTAAAATATAAATTTTTACCATTTATTTGCAAAAATCGCCAAGCGAATGAGGTTACAAAGCGTAAAATGAAATTAAGGTAAAAAATGCCACCACGAAAGAAGGTTAAAGAATGCGCAGTGACTGCGAGAGCAAGACCTCTGAAAACACAAACTATCTTCCGTCTCGTGACATCTCTGTATATCCTCTATGACTTTATAATAAAAACGGGGTTTTACAATTTGAAATACCTAAATACATAAATATATCTTACATAGTTGCAAAAAAAGTATCTGCATTTGCAAAAAACATAGTTGCCAAAAATGTAAATGCCCAAAAGAAGAAACAATAGGGTAAAAATGGGAAAATTTACTATAAGATTCAAAAAGTGCTTTGTTAGCTCTTTTTATTAAAAAAGAGCTTAAGGGAAAATTTTCGAGTTAGAAGCAATCAAAAAGACCTAAATCTAGCTCTAAAATAGCTAAGTTGGCATCGCTGTTGTTGTGTATTAACATATTTATTCGGAGTTGGGCTTTCGTAAACACACATTTCAGTAGTTTTATGGATGAAATTGTTCATGCAACTCTATAGTGCGTTCCATTCTTCTGGACAGAATCTTGAATGGATTTGACACTTTCTGAAAATTTGCATTTATAAGGGGTAAAATTTTACCCGTTTTCGGTACTTTTGTGTTAATGATAATGCACACATATACATACATGTAAAAATAATTTACTATTACTTCTTACCGGTCACTAGAAGCTGGAATAATAAAATTTATGTTATTTAGAACAGCCCAAAAATTGCTAACGGGGTAAAAAGGGGTAAAATAGGGTAAAATTTGTATCTTTATATCTCAGAAACTACAGTAGATAGAGTAAAAAAGCACTTTTTAGAAAAAGGTACTTTTTGGGGATAGTACTTTTTAGAAAAATGTGCTTTATGTTAAAAGAAGTTTTTTGAATAAGGTGCCTTTTGTGGAAAGCACTTTTAAGAAAAATGTTCTTTTTAGGAAAAGTGCTTATTAGAAAAATGTACTTTTTAGGAAGAGTACTTTTTAGAAAAAGGCGCTTTTTGGGTAGAGTACTTTTTAGAAGAAGGGGATTTTTGGGAAAAATACTTTTTAGAAAAGGGTGCTTTTTTAGAAAAGTACTTTTTAGAATAAGGTGCCTTTTGTGGAAAGCACTTTTTAGAAAAAAGTGCTTTTTGACTCTATCTACTGTAGTTTCTGAGTAATAAATGTACACATTTTACCCTTTTTTTCCCCATTGTACCCCCTTGGCACTTTTTGGGCAGTTCAAAACAACATAAATTTTATTATCCCAGCTTCTAGTCACCGGTAAGAGGTTATAGTAAATTATTTTTACATAAAAGTACTGAAAACGGGTAAACTTTTGCCCCTTATAAGTGCAAATTTTTAGAAAGTGTCAAATCCATTCAAGATTCAGTTCAGAAGAAAGGAAACCAAAAAAAGCGTTTTGCTCCGTTGAAAAATTTAGTAGATATGTCGAGTGTAAAAAAGGTACCAAAATTATGTTTTACCCCATTTTAAACCCTTAAAGTACATATATTAGTAAAGTACCAAATACATGTCGGCTTATTTTTTTAGCAGCATTCGTACGCTTTTAAAATTTTTAGTCTATCTAATGTAGTTTCCGAGATATGAAGATAATAATTTTACACCTTTTTTCGCGTTTGAATTTCCAAAAATGCATTTTTAGTGGATCTATACATCGGAAGGGAAACCTACACACCAAATTTCAGTGCTCTAGCTATAGTCGTTACTAATAAAATCTCTTTACAAAAATTTTAAGTCTTTACTTTGAATTATTTGTATTTTTAATTTAATCGCGAATTCTGTTTTTTTTTCTTTTGCGACTTTTATTTTTACATTTGAGAGGAATTTTATTTTGCATTCTTTGTTTTTTTTCGTTTGCAAATTTTATAAATAAAATTGTATTTGAAATACATGTATTTCAAATATGTATTTAAAACACAAATACGTATTTTGTATTTGCATTTGTATTAGTTTTTTGTAGGCTTGAGTGTATGTTTGCACGCACTCATTTATATTTTACATATTCATACGTATTTACATACATATATGTAGTATATTAACAAAAAAAAAAAAACAAACACACGATTGGCAATCTCAGGTTAGATTTTATAAAGAAAAAAATCTTTGTTAGAAAACTAAATTTATTAAAGATGCCATTGTACGTATACAAATTTAGCAAAAATGATCAAAAGAAACAAAAGTACCACCATAAGGCCAGAGTTGGGCAAAATACATGGCTTGCGGTATTTAAAATACAAAATACTTGCTGGTCAGGTATTTAAAATACTAAATACAAAATACTTACACGTCATGTATGTATGTATTTAAAATACAAAATACAAAATACTTACACGTCATGTATGTATTTAAAATACAAAATACTTTAATTTTTTGTGAAAAATTTTTTAACTTTTTTTTGAACAAAATACAATTTAGCGTTCGTTAAATAAAAAATTTAAGCACGCAAGGGATGCTGAAATGCTTATTTCAGAAAATCATTTTATTGCGAATTTTTATTGAAAAGTGTAATAAGTGTAAAATTTTTTTCCAGAAAAGAAAATGCCATTAAATACAAAATACCTCCACATCATTTGTATATGTACATATGTATGTATTTAATAGGGTATTAAATTAATCTGGTTTTTGTTTTAAACGGTTATGCACTCGATTAATTAATCCAGGTTTTGTTTTAATCGGTTAATAAGTGGTTAACTTGTGATTAATCGGTTCGCGGATTAAAAACAATTTTTATAAATTTATTAATTCCAATAAATAAAAATACATAAATTATTCATTATTTTGAGATTTTATTAATGAAAAAAGGATAATATAACAAAAATAACAATTTTTGAACTAAGTCAGACGAGGAAAAATGTATATACATATACATATGTATTAATATATAAACAAATAAATAAGTGAATTTTTTTAAATTGTTTAATAGATTATATGATCATTATCGCATAAATCAAAATGTTTTTTGGTTCTTTATTTAATTTTGTTATAAAATTAAATGGAAGAAAAACTGTTGACTTGTTAAATAAAATGCAGCTGATTGAAAATACTTCTTTGTTTGCATGAAAATCTATTTAACAGAACAAATTTTGTGCTTCATAAAAATATATCGCTGGTTTTACATGCAAAGGCTCTAAATCCACTTTTGTTAGAAATTGAGATTTTTGAGCAGTAATGCTTAGGGTATTCAATCGGTTAAACGGTTAATTACTACCCGATTAACTGATCGGTTAATTTAAAATTAGCTTTTCTCGATTAACGGTTAAACCGGTTAATTTCAGTCGATTAACCTATTAACAGACGCAACAAATTTTTTCGTATTATTTAGTATTACAACTTATTATTTGTGAATAATAAAGTAGCGGGAAATATGCTTGTGATGTATCCAGAAACATGTAGCATATACAGTTTAAACATGAACTAATGGTGCTATCAAAAGCAAACATTTGAGATGCTGCTGAGATTGTCTAGACGTTGCTGTCACATACATATATGTAAATGCGAAAAATCTGCTGTCTTTTAAGTATATAAATATTAAAGTCAGTCTGAAGTTAATTTACTAACTGTGAATAGTTGTCTATAAAGTTTTCAGTTCATTATTGGCAAGAACATGTATACGTCAGTTGAAAGCAGTTGACAGTCGAGCAAAATTAAAATTATTGAGCTCTCGTTTTACTCGCAATTATATCGGTGGGTTTCATACGTTTCTATGAAATGTTACCGTGATTGACAAAAACGGCTGCATATACTCGACTCTCTACCAATCCCTTACTAAATAGTCGATTAAACAGTACCAGAACGTCAGAAGCAAAGCTTTTTACCTGCTTTTATCTGCTTTTTATCTGCTCTGTAACTGCTTTTATCTGCTCTGTATCTGCTTTTTAACTGCTCTGTATCTGCTTTTATCTGCCCTCCATCAGCTTTTTTTCTGCTCTGTATTTGCTTATTATCTGCTTCTGGACAAAACCACTTACAGTTGTATGAATTTATCAAATCCTTTTCTATATCGTCCCTTATTTACTGCATCATTCTTACTAATAACAACGAATCCTTATCTATCTTTCCAGCACTCACTACATATATCCGTCCAATAACATGACCATTATATATATGTCGTAAATTCATTTCATCTTGTTTAAATATTATGATCATATTCATATCACGTATTAGATGTTTGGGAATTTTTGTATATGTTTGACATAAATAAAAGCAGTCAATATACTTATGTCTAGCCATGCAAAAGTAATCTCTTATGTTATCTTAGTAGTCGTGAATTACCATTCCGGCCAATTAAACTTGCAAAATTGTTGGCTGAAATTGTTAAATTCCCAGTAAAAAAAGAGACTCCAAAAAAGTCATGAAAATGTAGAGTTTGCGATGCGGAAGTAGTGAAAATTTCGATCCGATCTAATGATTTTTACATAGGGTTGTCATTGCAAGAAGTTCTCTTTTTCGATGCCTGGTCACTGAATTGGAAGCGATATTAAGAAAAATTCCCTTTTTTGTGTTCTATGATAATATTTTCATCTAGGAAAAATGGTAAATAGTTACCTATTTTAACAATCCGTTTCTTTTTATACGAATTTAAGCCCGAAACAGTGTTTTCATGTAAATTGAAGCAAATAACTTTTAAATTTTAGACTAAAATTAGTTCATAAATTTCTTTAAAAAAATATTTTTTTTAATTCTGGTGAGTACTTTCTAACACTATGGAGGAGTTACAAGGTTTTGTATGACTAAAATAAGCTTCTACATGGTTTTTTGCTCACTATCGGCAAATTAAAAATATCGATTTTTTGGAAGCAATGAAAATGTAGTTCACAGTTTCACTGGGTTGTTAAAGTTGGGTAATTAAAATTTGAAAATTCATAAATTCTTGGAAATTTGTGAAATTTGATATCTGCGAGGGTGGATCAATAAGTTCGTCCAAATTTTTGTTTACATAAGGAGTTTTTTGTTTACATTAACTTTGTGGGAACGGGTGATTTTTTTTGGGGTAATATTAATTGTGAAACGGGTGATTTTTTTTGTGGGTGTGGAATAAGGGATTTTATAAGATTAAGATTTCACAAGTGTATATGCCGACGGGAAAATCATGAAAATGATTTTTCCTAATACCAATGGTGAAATAGTGATTATTAATTTTTCCTAATGCCGACGGCAATGCATAATAATTTTTCCTAATGCCGACGGCAATGCATGATAATTTTTCCTAATGCCTACGGCAATACATGATTATTATTTTTTTCAAATGCCGACGGCAATACATGATTATTATTTTTTTCAAATGCCGACGGCAAAACATTATTATTATTTTTTTCAAATGCCGACGGCAAAATACATTTTTATTTTTTCAAATGCCGACGGCAAAACATGATTATTATTTTTTTCAAATGCCGACGGCAAAACACATTTTTATTTTTTTTCAAATGTCGACGGCAAAACATGATTATTATTTTCTAGTACCAAAGGGAAAATTGCCAGTGTTGCCAGACTATAGAAATTTGTTATCGTAATACTATATCAGTAATATCAGAGAAAATAGATTTGATGACTACTACGAGATTCTGATATGAATCGAGAGAATGTGTGTATGATTTCCTCACGCTAATAAATTGTTTATAAATAAATTAATTAAATAAATTAATAAACGATTAATTTAATTATTTTATTTATGTATAAAATGTTATCTTGTATATGAACACCCTATACTTGTGTGTGGATGATCCAGCTTGTTTGTCGCTGGTATTTATTTATTTGTTTAAGAAATATAATTGTATGTATGTATGTATATTTGTGTGTGTATGTATGTATGTATATGTGTATTTGTATGTATGAGTGAGGATGCTTGTGCGTAAAATATTTTGTAGAATACATTTATATTTTGCAACGTAATCATTTTCTTTGTCTGCGATTATTTTAAAGCAGCAAAGTTTCAATTAAGTACAGTCATAAGCAGAGAAACAAAAAGTAAATATGCTGCAAGGATACTGCTACTAATTTTTGTATAAATACGCCAACTTTTCTAACCATCACATCAGTACTTTATTGTATTTACAACCATCATCAGAAATTGTGTTAAAGTGAAATAATAACAATAAAATAATTAAAAATGAGTTCTTCAGGTTATCAGTGTGAAAGATGCCATAAGGTATATAAATACAAAAAGTCCTTTTTGGATCATGTCAAAAATCTTAGTGTGCAGGATCAAGTGGTGGTAAGCGGGAACAGAAATCAAGAACAACCGCAGACATCTCTTGAAAATTATCAACAGCACCTAAATATGTCTCATCATCAGCAACATCCTTCTCTACATTACCCCCAATATGAAGTACCAATGAATTATGAACAATACAGTATGCCATGGAATAATCAGTTTTTGGGATTAGGAGTGCCAATGCAATATGAGTACCCAAGTTACAATTATAATCCCGTCACACCAGATAATCAAATGCAGCAGTATTCCAATTTGATGCAATGGCAATCTTTTAATTATCATCAACAAGAGCAGCGGCAACAACAAGCTCAACAACAAGGTGTGGATATCCATGCAGGAAATTTGTACAACGATGCTATGGACATAAGTTTACAGGAAAGTGATGGAGAAGAAGAAGAAAGAAGAGAAGAAACTCTGCCAACTCCAATGAGTGCTTCACATTCTAGGACAGAAGAAGTAGCAGAGAATGTGAGATGTTTCAAAATATCGAAAGCCTTCAAAAATCATATCGCCACATATGGTATTCTAAATAAAAAAAGACCAACTTCTTCTAAAGGAGTTTATTAAGGAAAACATAAATATTTTTATTGAGAGACTTCACATGACTTTGTATAAGCATACAATTATTAAATTTCATGTGAGTATTGTGGCGGAGTACATCAAAATTGTTAATGAAGATTTGGAGTTGTGTGTTATAACACATGTAGCTAAACTGAGTTTGGTGACGAAGGCAGACAACATAAAAGAAATATTCCGTAAGCAGATGAGGAGATTTCAACCAAAATGTCCGAATTTGAAGAGCGCGATTCTGGTTGGACATTTTCACGCATAGTCCGAGCAGAAATCAACATCAACAAATCGTCGCTCGTCAAAGGATCAAGTTGGATATCCACACCTCAGAAACTATTAAGAAAAAAAGCTTGCATCAATATTGAAAATGATGATGATGAATAATGCTTCAAGTGGTGTATAGAACGTTGCAGTTCTTATGATATTGAGGACATTTCTGCAGAGACGATTGATTCTTATTATTATTATTATTATTATTATTGGTTCTTATTATGTGACTACGGACGAGAAAATTAACCATGTAAACTTGCTGCTTTTGGAAAATGGTGAAGTTCATCACTATATTTTAATTAAGGACATATCAAAGTAAGTTAAAAAATTATACTACACTTTAATTTAATGATACATATACTTGTTTTATATATTTTATAATAGATACATTTTACTTATACATTTTTATCTATTTTTTGTTATTCACAGACTTTTACGAAGTCAGATAACTCACCACCATGATAAGCTACAGTTCTGCAACACCTGTCTGCAGTACACTCATAGCGAGAGTGGAATAAGTCATCATATGGCTGAATGCGGCAAAATCGTTGCAACTATGCCATCAGGTCCGGATGCAATTCTCAGCTTTAAGGGGTATCAAAGGAAAATGGATGTCCCCTTTGTGGTTTATGCGGACTTCGAATGCATCCTGGAAGATATTAGTGATAACGTAAGTAATAAAACTAGTCTAGTCAAAAAGCACACTCCTTGTGCATTAAGCTATTATATGAAGTGACTCCATAGCAGTAAGTTAGGTAAGTTAAGGGTTTATACTGGGAAAGATGCATCAAAAAAATTCGTGTCATATTTAGTTAAAGATTGTGAGGATATTTATAATAATTATTTAGTAAATAATAGGCAAATGGATACTTTATCCCCTGCTGATGTTTATAATTTTTATAGTGCGGTAAATTGTCATATTTGTTAAAAATTTTTAAGTAAGGATCGCGTTAGAGATCATTGCCACATTGCTGGTAAATATAGAGGTGCAGCCCACAATAACTGTAATTTAAATTACCAAATTCCCAAGTTTATACCAGTTTACTTTCACAATTATTCAAATTATGACTCACATCTTTTTATTAAAGAACTAGGTGAAATTTCAATGCAACTTAAAGTACTCCCTCTCAATAAGGATCTCATTTTCAGAAATGAGTGATGGTCATAAGCTTGAAATAAGATTTCTTGATACAATACGTTTTATGGCTGAGAGTTTGGAATCATTACCCTGCAATTTGTCAGATAATGATTTCAGAACTAAAAGGTCATTATTTCAGTCAGAAAAAAAATTTAAGCTTATTAAGAAAAAAGGTATTTTCCCCTATGAGTACCTAAATTCATTTAAAAAATTAGATGAGTGTCAGTTCCCTTCACGCAGTGATTTCTTTAATAAGTTGAACAATAAAGAGTGTTCTTTAGAGGAATACTCACATGCTGTAGAGGTATGGAATACTTTCGGTTGCAAAACTATGAAAGATTACATGGAACTTTACTTAAAAACAGATGTCCTCTTACTAACAGATATTTTCGAGAACTTTAGTAAAGTTTGCAAGGGTATTTATGAGCTCGATCCATGCCAATATTATACAGCACCTGGCCTTTCCTGGGATGCAATGCTCAAATATACAAAAATTGAATTAGAATTATTGACAGACATAGACATGTACAATTTTATGAAAAAAAGGTATACGTGGGGGGATCGTATAGTGTAGGCAAAGATATTCGAAAGCGAATAACAAATATTTGGAAGATTTCGATGCATCAAAACCATCAGAATTTCTCGTCTACTTAGACGCAAATAACCTTTACGGTTGGGTAATGTCGGAATATCTTCATCATGTTGGGTTCAGATGGTTATCGCAAGACGAGTTGAATCTGGATCCAAACAGCATAGCTGATAATGGAACAGACGGTTATGTATATGAGGTCACGTTGGATTATCCCTCTCATTTACACGACTTGCATAATGATCTTCCTTTTTGCCCTGAAAATAAGAAACCTATGCAAGCGAAGTATAACAAGTTGATAACCGATTTCTCTACAAAGCAATCATATGTGATACACTTTAGAGTTCTAAAACAGTGCTTAGAATATGGCTTAGTTTTAAAGAAAACTCATCGTATTCTAGAATTTAAACAATCTCCATGGTTAAAAGGCTACATTGACTTAAATACCAGACATAGGGCCACTGCTACAAATGCTTTTGAAAAAAATTTTTTCAAACTAATCAATAATGCTGTTTATGGTAAAACCATGGAAAATGTGGACAAGAGGAAAAATGTTAAAATTGTCAATAGTTGGCAGAGAATGAACTATAATCATTTGGGTGCCCAAGATTGGATATCAAAACCAAATTTTCATAGTTTATCTATATTTTCAGAGGACCTGGTAGCAATTGAAATGACAAGAGTCAAAACCTGCTACAATAAACCAATTTACTTAGGATTTTGTATACTCGAGCTGTCCAAATGGAAAATGTATAATTTCCATTACGGGTACATGCAACTTAAGTTTAAGACAAAACTCTCCTTTAACTATATGGAAACGGACTCTTTTATATATTCAATAAAGACGGACGACTTTTATGCTGACATAAAAAATGACATACAAAAACAATTTGATACATCGCACTATCCTACAGACAACATTTATAATTTTCCGCTAGTTAATAAAAAGGTGCTGAAAGAAGAAAATTGTGGAAAAATAATGAAAGAGTTTGTTGGGTTGCGATCTAAAATGTATTCATTTAGTGTTCAAGATCAAAATGATGTAAAGAAATCCAAGGGGGTAAAGAGAGCCATATTAGATAAATATAGTTTACCTACGTATAAAAATTGTTTATTCCATAAGACCAATGTATATGATAACATGTTAACATTTAAATCTAAGCTGCATCAAATATATACTAGTGAATTAAATAAGGTAGTATTAAGTTATGGAGACGATAAGAGAAAAATTAGGTCAAATAACATTAACACATATGCATGGTATCATTTTCGTATTAAGGAAACTAACCCTGAATACGAACTTGACATGTTGCTAGATGAGATTGCTAAAATGCAAGAAAATGGTTAAAATTAATTAATTTTTAGTTAATTAGTTAATTTTAAAATTGTATATAAAATCTTTGTTATTAAGAAAAATTGATGTATATAAAATCCTATTTATTGTTGTAAAAATTATATAATTATAATGATAAAATCCTATTTATTTATTTATCAAGAAAAATTATTGTACATATGTAAATACATTTTTAAGAAAAAATTTGAAATAAAATATTGAAAAAAGAATGAAATATGTGACTGGTGTTTATTTCTTTAATGGTTTTACTTCGTTGAATCAAAAAATTTTTTGTTTTTGCTTATTTGCAAATTCTTGTTTTCATATCGCTTAAACATGCACAGTCTTGTTTTCATATCATTTAAACATGCACAGTCTTGTTTTCTTTGATAAGTTCTGTACAAGAGAAATTTAATTTCATAATATTATTAAATTCCATTAAATTTCATAAAGAGAAACAACTAAGACAATGGAAAATATTTTTCAATTGAGGTGAATACCAAAAAACTTACAAACAGATGATTCCTAATTTTCCTTTAGAAAAAAAAATAATACAAAACGAGGAATATTTTAATAATACAATTTTATTTTATATTTACATATTTCTTTTTTTTCTTTTAATAATACAATTTAATTTAATTTTTATTTATTTTATTTATAATGATGGAAACATTTCGTAGTATCCAATTATTAGATGTTCTAATATACTTTTTCGTAAAAAATATATTGTACATCTACAAGTATCGGGTCCTTCCTCACACTCAGGATCATACCAAGGACAGCTTTTGAAGTACCCTTCTGTGTTGTCTTCATCTTCCATAACTCCATATTCTTCGTTCTCATCCAGCATATTTTGGAAAAATTTTATCATCTCCCAATGATCAGAAATCCTGAAGCTTTCAAAATTTCTCATAAATTGGTTTAGAGTACGTCTGATTTGTCTCATTTTATTTGCTGATAAATGAATGATGATGAATGTTGGAAGGTTCCTTAAAGACTAATTTTCTCAGTAAATTTTTAAAGTAGTATCTCCTAATCTTTAAAAAATCTATACCATCATCTCTATTCCATATTTCTTTTTAGCACTCTATCTCTCTCTATTCCTTTTTTTCTCTATAACTATCTCTTTCTGTCTATCACTATCTACCACTTATTCACTATTTCACCATAATTATTTTTGATTAATCTTCTTGAAGTCATCATCGCTTCTTTTAAGATCATTTCCAGTTACACATTCAAAGTGAGAAGAACTAATTAAAAAAATGGACTCCACATCAAATCTAATTTCAAAATTTAATAATCTAAACAGCAAGACTTTAATCCACATAAAATAGCTTGAATCATCAACGAAATACACTATTAAAAATGTGTTACGTGTAACAACTAAATATGGACCAACTCTAAAAGTGGAAATGAATAAACACATAATGTTCCTGCTTAAACGGTATAATATTTTAACAGATGACGATATTAAAGATCTATCCAGTGGATCTTATTGCTTAAGCAGAGAAGGTGAAGAAAATCTAATCGTTGAGAGTGAGCTGAGTGAATTTCTAATTCAAAATTCCCAATTTCCTATTTGGCAATAAAATATATTAGCTTTGTATTTTAAATTATAAATAAAAAGACATTAAAGAGTTTTGTAAGATATAAATGTTTGTGTTTTTATTTAATATTTTCAGTTATTTCATAAAGAAATTTAAGACATAAGTGACCACAGGTAAATGTATTAAAATTCTGATGTTGATTATAGTTGTATTTAACATTTGTACCAAGATATTTGACTACTTCTGAAGGAGGTTGTAAGTTTCCAAAGCTATCGAAATATTCTTTTTCATTGTTGTTTTTATAATATGCTACCCAATGTGTACCAGGTCCTGTTAATACATCTAAATTGATTATTCCACATTCAAATTTCTTTGCTCGTTTTGGTAGAGTATTCAACATGAAAACTCCTCTAAAATATGGAATATTTATAGAGAAACGGTTTAGGTCCACATCAGATAGTGGTCTGTTGGGCAGCATCTCTAAGAGTTTTTTGATTCTTCTTTGTGAACTAAACCATAACCTTTTTTATATGGTTTTAAGTAAAGTCCTTTGCCAACTGCTATAGATTCCATCGCTCTATTATGTCTAGTTGCTTCATCAAGTTGATTTTTGGCATTCTTTGTTGCATTTACAGCTTTAGCTATGGCAGCACCTCCAGTTGTTAGACTACCAATTGCACCCAGAGCAGTTAAAATCGGTATTAGAGGCAAAAGTCCACCAATTTTTGGGACACGTTTTACACGTGGTACTATAATTTGGGATTTTCTTCTTTTTAATGATTTGTTGATAGTTTTTCGTGCAATTTTAATAGCTGAGTTAATATTTAATGGCTTTTCCTTCTTTAGTATTTCTGTTGCAGCTCTAATTGATGTTCTAAACAGTTTTTTATCATTTAGCTTGTTCTTTCCAACATTTTTCTTTTTCTCCATTGCGTTAGTAACCATATATGCAAATGATTTTTCAGCAAGACTACTATCTTTTGATAAAACTCGATTCCAAGCTGAATTTTCCAGTATTTTATCAGCCTTATGTCTAGTACTTAAATGATTTTTTTTTTTGAATACGCAATATCGTGACTTTTACAAGCAGAGTCCAATAAATTAATTCCTTTGTCACCTCGATTTAAACGTTTTTGTAGTTTTGTTCCAGGTCTACAGTACTGATATCCAGGAAGATGAAGCTCAACAGGTAGAGCGTTTATTATTTTATCTACTATACCTCCTCCAACGAAGGCGTTTTTATGACTAAACGTTTTCTGATATCGTATAACCATATTATCTAATTTTTTCTATAATAAGAGGCAACATTTATGAAATGCATTTAGTTACAAAAATGCAGTTAGTGAAACAACATAAAAATATTTTAATTCGTAATACGGATGAATCATTGAACATTACTTAAAAAATGAAGCACATGCCCCTCTTACCAAATTCTATTCGTGCTCTAATAGTGGGACCATCAAATTGTGGAAAGACTAATGTTATGATTGGCTTACTAGAAAGTCCTAATGGACTCAAGTTTGAAAACATCTATTTATACTCAAAATTTTTATATCAGCCCAAATATGAATACCTGAAGAAACTAATTTCACCAATTAAAGGAATGGGATATTATACATTTACAGATAATGAATAAGTTATTCCTGACGAAGCTAAAACTAATTCAATTATGATATTTGATGATGTTGCATGTGAAAAGCAGAATAATATACGTAAATATTTTTGTATGGGGGCGACATAAGGATGTTGATTCATTCTACTTGTGTCAAACTTATACTAGAATTCCCAAGCATTTAATAAGAGACAATGCAAATGTTATTATAATGTTTAAGCAAGACGAGACAAATATGAAGCATGTTTATAGGGATCATGTTGGCAGCGATATTTTTTGTTTTTTTTTGAATACATGTATTTATTTATTGTATCTTCAAATATGAACTAACAATAAGTATTCAAATCTTAAATCTAAAAATATAATTATTAGGACCGACCACTGTCGGACATAAACTTGTTAATAGTTATAAATAATACATAAGTAGTGAAAATCAAAAAAGAAAAAAAATTTATAAAAAAGTATAAAAAAAGTATTTTCAAGAAATCGCATCTGGCGTGTTGAGTAATAGAGCCCTTGTGTCCCTCTTTTTTAAGCGGATGTGTCCAGTAAAGTTCAAAATATTACGAGCAAGCGGATTAGGATGTGACTCGAGTTTTGTTAAATATTTGCCTGCGTATTTTGCAATTTCTTCAATCACTAGTGGCATATTTAAATCACGATGTATATTAGAATTTTTGATGTACCATGGTGCCGATGTTATTAACCGTAAAATTTTGTTTTGCCTTCGTTGGATTCTCTCTACATTGGAAGCTGAAGCAGTGCCCCATAACTGGATACCGTAACACCATATTGGCTTTAAAAGCGACTTGTATAATAAAAGTTTACAGTCCAGGCTAAGTGTTGAATTTCTGCCAATCAACCAGTGTATTTGAGATAACTTAAGTTTAATCTGTGTTAGCTTAAAGTCAATATGATGTTTCCATGTTAGCCTTCGATCAAGGTGTATACCAAGGTATTTCACTTGGGAATGTTGAGGAATATTTTGATTATTGATTCGAATTGGGGAACAAGTATCTCTTCTTAGGGTAAACGTTATATGGACACACTTTTGTTCATTTACCTTAATTCTCCATAAGTTCAACCACATTTCCAATTGTGTAATATGTTCTTGTAAATATCGGGAAGCCTCGTGAGGGTTTTCATGCATAATAAGGCAGGCTGTATCATCGGCAAACGTAGATGTATGGATATTGCTGCTCAAAGGCATATCACAAGTATAGATCAAATACAAAACTGGCCCCAGTATGCTCCCCTGTGGCACACCGGATGATATAGGTTCGGGCACACTCATGAATTCTCCTTCCACAACCGTGAACTTCCGGGTAGTAATGTAACTTTCTAATAAATTCACTAAATTTATTGGTAGATATGGTTTTAATTTTAGAATTAGACCTTGATGCCACACTTTATCAAATGCCTGAGAAACGTCAATAAACAGGGCAGAACAATACTTCTTTTCCTCAAATGTTTTTCTTATAAATTTAACCAATCTATGAGTTTGTTCAATGGTGCTATGCTGACTTCTAAAACCAAATTGATGGTCTGGGATGCACCCACTATCAGTTAAAGTTGGGGACAATTTTGTCATGAGCAGCTTTTCGAAGATTTTTGACATAGTTGACAGCAAACTTATTGGCCTATATGACTCAGCTTTAGTAAGATCTTTGCCCGGCTTTGGAATCATTTTGATTTTTGCAAGCTTCCAGAGTTGTGGATAATACTCCAGTCGTAATATGGCATTTGAAATAAACAGCAAGATTCTTATTGCAATATGCGGCAAGTTCATCAGCATCTTGTTACTAATTCCATCAATACCTGGAGCTTTCTTTGGCTTGAGTTCAGCAATTACTTTATGTACATCACGCATCTTAAACTTTAAGGCTCGAGGGGGTAGAGCAACTACATTCGGCAAATCAGCAACACCAGTACATGTATTTGGGGTAAATACGGATTTTAAATGATCAGCAAATATTTTAAATTTTTCCGTATCGCTTCTTGCCCAATCTCCGGTAGATGTGCGCAGAGGTGGCTTAAACTCAACGGGTGTTTTAAGCTTTCTAGCAGCGTGCCACAAAGAGTAATTAGATGTCGGTGTGACATCAAGACCTTCCAAATAATTTTTAAGAGATGCAGTTTTTTCAGATGCAAGCAACTCTTGAAGTCGTTTAGAACATTCTTTAAGTCTGAGTTTATGTTGGGGTGATCTGTGCTGTTGCCATTCCCTTCTAGCTCTTCTTTTTTCATATACGAGATGTTCAATATCCCTGGAATAAATTTTATTAAACCCAGACTGCGGATGGGAGGTAGTGGCATGTTCAGCAGCCTGTTTAATAATTTCGTTAAGATTGGCAATGTTAGTTTCAATGTCATTGGGTGTTCTTAACGCAATATTTTCCGTACAATGACTACTAAGATATTTTTTGAATCCCAGCCAATTAACACGATTGGTCATCTTCATATATGGGTGAGGTAAGTCACTTCTTAGTGGGTTACACATTGTAACGATAGTGGGGGAGTGATCGGAGGAGAGATCTAGAGAAGTTTCAACACTAATTAAATCCCTAGAAATATTTTTCATTACGCCAAAATCAATAACATCTGGAATTTTTCGTACGTCAGTAGGCCAATAAGTGGGCTCCCCACTCGAAATAACATCTAAGCCCATTTTTGAAATTGTATTAAACAAAGCGCGACCTCTAGGTGTTAAAAGGCGCGATCCCCAGTACGTATGTTTTGCATTGTAGTCTCCAGCAGCCACGAAACAAAATCCAAGCGATTTGTAGAACTTCTCATACTGATCTTCGGTAATTGAAAATCTGGAAGGTGAGTAAATTGATGATATTACGAAATTAGAACAAAAATTTTCTACAAAAATATTCGTAGCTTGCATATATTCTTCACTAACGTTGTCAAAGATATAGTACTTGAGTCTTGACTTAATTAGAATTGCAGATCCACCGCATGCTCTCCCTCTAGGGTCCTTTGTATCATACATAGTGTAGCCATTTATTTTGAAAAAGCTTCTCGAAGTCAAATGTGTCACAGAGACCAACATTATATCAATATTTTTTTCCGTAAGGAAGTGCTCAAGTTCATTTTTATGTTGGCGAATGCCGTTTGCGTTCCAGAAACATATTTTTAACGTGTTCATGGCTTGTTAATTAATGCTTGAAGCAGAGTATTCTGCATTCTCAGCATTTCTTGCATCATGTTAGTCATATTTGTTGTAGCAGTGATATGAGTTATGAAAAGTTCCAAGAAATTTGTCGAGAGTGTTGGAAGGATAAATATGGATTTTTGGTGATAAGCAAAGATAATGAATTAAATAAAAGTCGCTACAGAAAGCAATTTGACTATTTTATAACTATATAAACTACTCTTGATAAACATTCACATTCATTCATTCATTTAGTTATTAACCTAACTTTAAACTTCATACATCTATTTGCTATAAGCTGAGCTGGTACCTGATAAACTGATCTGAAAACCAGACCAGGTCCTGAAAAGCTGATCTGATAACCACACCAGGTCCTGAAAAGCTGATCTGATAACCAGACCAGGTCCTGAAAAGCTGATCTGATAACCAGACCAGGTCCTAAAAAGCTGATCTGATAACCACACCAGGTCGTAAAAGGCTGATACCTGATCTAATAGCTGATACCTGTTATTTACTATTATTAAACATGGATGAGAAAATTTTAAAACAATTGCTGTTGACAACAAATGTCTTGAAGAAAAAGCTTCGTAGTATAAAAACTGGTGAAATAGATACACGTGAACAACTAAGAGATACATTTAAACCTATAACAGAACCACTCAAAGAATTCATAAATAGTTCTAAAAAAACTAAAAGAGTTCCCATGAAAGAAGAAAGTAAAATGAAGGCAGAAGTTGAAAATAAAACAAGTCTTAAGCCTGAAAAAATATCAGTCAAGATAGAGACAAGTACACCAAAGAAACTAGCAGAAGGAACAATATTTGATAATACCATCTCATTAAATGATGCTAATACTGTAAATGATGATGACGATGATGATGATGATGATGATGATGATTTTTACTCACAGACTTCCAATACACAAAATACTTATACTGACTTATCAGTCTTGGAAGGAAAGAATGAACTAGATACAAACTATGGTCCACATAAAGATTTCAATAATGAATGGAAATTTGGTGATAGTACGCTCAAACTTAATGAAGATAAAATACAAGTTGGTGGTCAAATATGGGCCCTAACACCAGGGCTATTTTCTCTAATGTTTCATAAAATACCAAAAAATTATGATAAATTTGAACTCGACATCTATAAAAAGATTTTAATTACTACTAATGCATATAGAAAAGACTATACACCTGATGGTCAAACAAAGGGTACTAGAGGATATAAATATAAACATATTATTAAAAAATTTATTCACGAGAAAAACCAGAAGAATTAACCCCAATCAACAGGATCTTAGCCAAAAGGTAGCTATTTAGGTGATGGAATGATGGAATTTAATATTCATAAGCCCAACTATATACACTGGGATGATCCAAATGAGTTAGTAGTTCGACTTCGACTACTGCTCGCATCACAAGGTGGAGGTCATACTAATCACAATAACGAGATTGTATCAATACTTTAAGGCAGACAATACTGTAAATCAAGAAGATCTTCAAATGCAAATCGAAGAACTACAACGTGAAATAAAATTAGATATAGAAGAAAATTATAAAATTTAAAAAGATATCCGAAAAATTAAAACATCCTTTGAAGAACAAATTGAGCAGCTTAATGAGAAAATTTATAGATTGGAAAATTACATGTTTGTATCAATAGTTGAAAGTCATTCAAGTAGATCACAACACTCTCCAAAAAATCTGTAAAAACAACTTAATGTCTTCAAAAAGAAATTAAGTAAACGAACTCCATAAGCAAGCACGAAAACATTTTGTGCGTCGCAGAGTTGTAATGAAAGGAATTGATGATCTTTGGCAAGCTGATTTAGTTGAAATGGGGAACTATTCTAAAGAAAATAAAAATTATCGATTTTTGTTGACTGTAATCGACACATTTTCAAAATTTGCATGGGCAGTACCAAGGAAATGGCAGATTTTTTTGAATTGGGGCGAGTACCAAAAAACTTACAAACAGATGATGGTAAGGAATTTTTCAACAAAAACTTTGAACAATTAATGCATAAATACGACATTAATCATCACTCAACATATAGTAGTATGAAAGCATCAATTGTAGAACGATTTAATAGAACATTGAAAGGAATGATGTGGAATGAATTTAGCTATAATGGTTCATAAATATTCACAATTACCAAAGTTCAAAATACAAATCCTGCAACATACATATTAGAAGATTATCTTGGTAATCCTATTAAAGGTGGATTCTATACTGATGAACTTTCAAAAACTAGATTTCCAAATACATATCTAGTTGAAAAGGTTCTCAAAACTAAAACGATGGAAGTATATGTTAAATGGCTAGGATTTTCAGATCAACACAATTCGTGGATAAGTAAAGATGAAATATTATAGTTGGAAGAAAAACTAAATCACCAACAGCATCATATTAAGAACAATAATAGCATTAATATTAAGAAACTAAAGTTAATTTTAAAATAAGAAAATGAAATAAATATGTAAATTATGCTTATAAACCATACTGTGTACTAAACTTTATTTAATTGTAATCAGTCTGTTATAATGTCAATAACACTTACTCTGAGCTCTAACTCATCAGAATTATCTGCTAGTTACTTTCCTCCTATTGAATTACATGGTGCATATGAGTGTGCTCTAACTGATTTTCATTCATACAACAGTATTCCAAATGTAGACACTTACAACAATATGTTTCATATAGGAGAACATAAAATTGAAATACCAATAGGATCTTACGAATTAAATGATATAGTTGATTTTATAGAAGAGCAATACGAACGACTTTGCCCAGCAAATAAGATTTTTATTGAAGCCAATAACAATACAATTCAAGTTAAAGGTAATAGTTCCAAGGATCCTGTATATTTTAATAAGGACAACATAATTGGAAAACTTTTAGGATTCAATAGGAAAATCCTAACACCAAACAAATATTATTACTCAGATCTTCCAGTTAATATTTTTAAAGTGAATGTCTTGCGAATTGAAAGTAGTATCGCTATTAACACATATATGAATAACTCCAAATTGCATACACTTCATGAATTTCCGATAAATGTGCCTCCAGGCTATAAAATAGATGAGGTCTCAAGAAATCTCATCTATTTACCTGTGAACACCAGAGAGATAAGTTCACTAGCGCTGCGCGTACTTGATCAACACGGTGATTTAATTAATTTCCGAGGAGAGGAAATTACAATACGAATACATTTAAGGTCAACTAAATAATGCTAATATACAACACAAATACATTGAAAAATATAGCAGCAAAAACAACAACAACATTAAAGCGAACAGCTCAACAAAAATCTCTAAAAACATCAAATAAAAATTTTCTGAAGTCATTGAATTTGAAATTAAAGACAAAATGAGTTCAATAATAGATGTCTTAGATAAACCTTTGTCTGATGAAAATATAATCAAAAAGGACTATCATACATATGTACCATACTAACAGTCTTACAACAATAATGATGAAATTAGAATTTCAATACAAAATCAAGATTTGTACGTGCTACCCAGTGAGAGCTACATTTATGTGCAGGGGTTTGTTGCCGATGATAATAAGACCAAATCTTCGTCATCTTCAAAAAACTTTATACTAAAAACAACTTTGTGGCATATCTGTTTGATGAAATTCGCTATGAGCTTAATGGAATTGAAATTGATCATACAAGATATTTAGGAGCCACAAGCACCATAAAAAATTTGGTTTCTATGTCACCAACTGAAAGCAACGTGATGCAAAATGCTGGATGGAACAAAATTGACGATGTCACTCTTGTAAATGGATTTTTCAATTTCTATGTACCTCTAAAAATGCTTCTAGGATTCGCTGAAGATTACAACAAAGTTATACTAAATGGAAAACATGAATTGATACTCTTGCTCAATAAGAACGATGAAGATCTTGTGCGCTCGAGTGTTTCTACTGAAAAAGCTAAACTTACAATTTCACTCATCTCATGGAGAATCCCACATGTACAATTATCGGACTTTAGCAAATTGAATATGATAAAAATTATTAATAATGGTGCTTCTATACCTATGGCATTTCGCAGTTGGGATTGTCATATTAATCCACAAGTAAACATAGGAAGTAGCCATATTTGGAATGTTAAACTGGCTGCAAATAGAGAACGCCCACGTTTTGTATTGATTGCTTTTCAACAAGAAAATAAGTTTGTTCATTGTGATTTGACTAATTTAAAAGTACATTTAAATTCAGTCTCATATCCATATGATGATCTTAACATAAAGTTTAAAAATGAACGATATGTAATTCTATATGATATGTATATAAGATTTCAACAAAGTTATTATATGAAAGAATCTCAACCACTTCTAACTGCACCAGAGTTTAAGAAAAAAGCTCCTATTATTGTAGTAGATGTCAGTCATCAGAATGAATCACTCAATAATGGACCGATTGATATAAAAATAGAATTTGAAACAGCAACTAATATTGCAGCAAAGACAACAGCTTACTGCATTCTTATTCATGATCGTATAGAATATATACCTATCAAAGGACAAGTTCGAAAAGTCTTATAAATGGAGTAATATGGATAACAACATAATTTTTATAGACGTACAAGGTTTCAAGAGTAATTCAAATGATTTCATCGCAAAAGAAGTAGCGATTGTTTTCAACAATTATGAATATAACCATTTCATTATAAAATCCCCATTTGATTTTAAATGGTTATCAATAAAAAAGCAAAGAGAAGCAAAGTGGCTAACAAAAACCTATCATCACCTAAACTGGACTGCTGGATCAGTTTCATTTTAAAGCGTTTGCAATTTTTTAAAAGCCAACGCAAGATGTTCAACAATTTATGTAAAAGGTGAAGAAAAAAGACTATGGTTGGAAAAAATGTTAGACCGAAAAATTTCTAACGTTGAGGATATAGGCTGCATCAACTTTAAACAAATGGAAATCAAGTATCCAGAATATCTTTATTGTAGTTATCATAATTTTGGTGTTTGCGCATTAAAAAAATGCTATTTTACTAACAAAAGAAATGTCTTGCTTTAAATGAACTTTTTTACTTCTTAAAATATGAATTTACATATGTATGTATTATTATAAAATTTAAAAAAATGTTAAACAATAAATGAAAACTTAACTTAATTGCTTACTTGCAAATTTTTACTTTTTTTATTTCTCTGCTGATGATTGTACTTAATTGAAACTTTGCTGCTTTAAAATAATCGTAGACAAATAAAATGATTATGTTGCAAAATATAAATGTATTCTACAAAATATTTTACGCACAAGCATCCTCAGTCATACATACAAATACACATACATACATACATACATACACATACAAATATACATGCATACATACATACAAATATACATACATACATACAATTATATTATTTAAACAAATAAATAAATACCAGCGACAAACAAGCTGGATCATCCACACACAAGTATAGGGTGTTCACATACAAGAGAACATTTTATACATAAATAAAAAAATTAAATTAATTGTTTATTAATTTATTTAATTATTTTATTTATAAACAATTTATTAGCGTGAGGAAATCATACACATATTCCCCCGATTCATATGAGAATCGCGTAGTAGTCATCAAATCTATTTTCTCTGATATTACTGATATAGTATTACGATAACGAATTTGTATAGTCTGGCAACACTGGCAATTTTCCCTTTGGTACTAGAAAATAATAATCATGTTTTGCCGTTGGCATTTGAAAAAAATAAAAATGTGTTTTGCCGTCGGCATTTGAAAAAAATAAAAATGTGTTTTGCCGTCGGCATTTGGAAAAAATAATAATCATGTATTGCCGTAGGCATTTGAAAAAAAAATAATAATCATGCATTGCCGTAGGCATTAGGAAAAATTATCATGCATTGCCGTAGGCATTAGGAAAAATTATCATGCATTGCCGTCGGCATTAGGAAAAATTAATAATCACTATTTCACCATTGGTATTAGGAAAAATCATTTTCATGATTTTCCCGTCGGCATATACACTTATGAAATCTTAATCTTATAAAACCTCTTAAACCACACCCACAAAAAAAATCACCCGTTATCACAATTAATATTACCCAAAAAAAAATCACCCGTTCCCACAAAGTTAATGTAAACAAAAAACTCCTTATGTAAACAAAAATTTGGACGGACTTATTGAACCACCCTCGCAGGTATCAAATTTCACAAATTTCCAAGAATTTAACAATTTTCAAATTTTAATTACCCAAATTTAACAATTTCACCAACAATTTAACAATTTCAGCCAACAATTTTGCAAGTTTAATTGACGCCGGATTGGCATTTCACTACTACTAAAACCTTTAATGTTTTTGTACAAACTGAGATTTTTAGTCATTTATTTAAATTTCGTTTAGGATTTATGCATTTATTTATTTAATTTCTTTGGAAAAATATTCGTATTCGTATTCGCCTGAAAATGGCCGAATATTCGACAATTCGAATACAAATACGAATATTCGTGTACAGATATAAAATTTCTTATAAATGCTCGAGTATTTATTAGATCTTAACAATCACACTTCCATATATACATCATGAAAATATATGAAGCATAAATTCGCATGATCTACACTCAAGGAAATTATGCTGCTTAAAAATAAGAATGCGTCACATTAATTCAATAATTTTCTATTTAATAGAAATTGTATATTCACATACCTATAAACTAATGAGTTTAATAAATGAATACTGTATAATGAATATTTTTCATATTGAAATAATAAATTTTAATATGATTAAACCTTCGTTAATGTTTCTTATTAATTCAACATGGGTTTTCTCTGGGTGGACGCTTTATCGTCCAGTCAAAGAAGACATATAGTAACAAAGCAAAATCCGTAATATAAACAAATTTCTCACAAACAGACTTTAACGCTGGCACTTTTGGCTAAAGAAAATATAACGAATACTGAAGCGTGACAAAATATACAGCAATACTTAGTATAAAAACATATTAGGATTAGAAAAGTTTCAATAAAGTTGTGATATTTTATACTATCAAATGTCTGGCATGACAAACAATTTATTTCAATGTAGACATAAATACTCGTACTAGCGTGAGAAAATCTCACTCACTCTCCCACACAAAGAGGTGATGATGTAACACACAAACACAAACACAAACATAAATAATGAAATTTTATAATATTATGAAATTCATATACACAGCAACATCCAGAACAAAATCGCTAGCATCAGTTTTTAATACACATGTTCGAGAAAAATCGGGACACGTGACAGTAGGTGCTTCTATAAGTTTTTGCTGCATTTCACCAAAAGCTATTTCCTATCTGTTACATTAAAGTAAAATATACTGAAATAAAAATATCATTACCCATATTCAAAAGCTCTTCCTATCAACCTGACTGGATTCAAAACATTTAACATCTGAAATTAACTTGTATATATAAAACCTATGATATCACAATATGTTATATTTCCATAAGAATAGCAACGAAAATAGCCTAGAAAACATACATATATACGAAAAAGTATTGATGTAATTCACACAAGCAATTATATTATTTAAGGCAAAAATAGATACGATCACATACATACAACAATAACATATGTATACGTACATACATTAACAAATACATTCCCTATCCACCTCTATTCCAAACAGCTTTCAGGGTTGCCACTACCTGCAGCTATTAGATTATTTCCCGAGAAATGGAAAACATAAATGCATACATACAATTACCTCACATAGTATTAATAGCAACGATAACTCAAAACAGCAAACCAAAGTCTATCAAATAAGAACCACTACATACATACACACACAATTACACAGATCCCTTGTCACTACCTAGCCAATTGTTTTAGTGTTACTATTAGGTTTTCAATGACAAGCATATGCTAAATTCCTATAGCCCAAAGTATTGCACAATTAGAAAGTAGTACTGGTAAAAAGACGAAAGCGAGTCATTACATTTTTCAAAATTGATATTAGTAGTTCACTACTACTAATCAAGTCCGAATATTTCCATTTATACTCAAATTATCTATATCAAGCCAAATATGAATATCCGAAGAAGTTAATTTCATTTTTAAAAGAATGAGATATTATAATAAAGTTTAAAGCATTTTAATTATGATATTTGCTGATGTTGCATCTGAAAAGCAGAATAATATACATACATACATATATGTACGTGTATATTTTTGTATGGGGGCACAAGTAGAATGAGTCATCATTCTACTTGTGCCAAACTTGTAGCATTATTCCTAATACATACATGTATACATACGCACATTCATACAAGCAAAGTTAAATATACAAATAAACATGAAGCAAAATTATACCAAGGTCAACTCAAAATTATTTTAAATATGAGTGCAGTCAATTTTAAAATTATGTGATTTATATAAGGTTTAAAAGATATTTTTTAAGCTAAATTTCTATTATGAATACAATTTTTTGCTTAAACAAAATTCGAAATGCTGTTTAATATTTTTATGAATATGGTTGTAAGCATTTAATAAGAGACAATGCAAATGTAATTATAATGTTTATGCAAGATGAGAAAAAAAAATAAGCACGTTTATAGGCATCATGTTGTATGTAATATGAAATTTTAAAAGTTTTAAGAAGTTTGTAGGGAGTGTTGGAAGGAAAAATATGGGATTTTGAATTTAAGCAAATATATTGTATTAAACGAATTTCGTTTTAGAAAAAAAAATAAATAAAAATTACTGTTCATAAAAGTTTACCTTTTCGTATTTCATCTGACCCTAAACTTTATTCATATAAATGTTATAAATGGTCAGCTACTTGTAAACTGATAATTCAATCTGAATCAGATAGCCTGATCTGAAAGCCAGACTAGCTACCTGATAAGCTGATTTGATATCTGATAAGATGATCTGAAAACCAGACCAGCTCCTGAAAAACTAATCTGAAAACCAGACCAGCTCCTGAAAAGCTGATCTGAAAACCAGAGCAGGTCCTGAAAAGCTGATCTGAAAACCAGACCAGGTCCTTAAAAGCTGATCTGAAAACCAGACCAGGTTCTGAAAAGCTGATCTGAAAACCAGACCAGGTCCTGAAAAGCTGATCTGAAAACCAGACCAGGTCCTGAAAAGCTGATCTGAAAATCAGACCAGGTCCTAAAAAGCTAATTTGAAAACCAGACCAGCTCCTGATAAGCTGATAGCTGATACCTGTTATTTACAATTATCAAACATGGATGAGAAAGTTTTAAAGCAGTTGGTGTTGACAAGAAATGTATTGAAGAAAAAGCTTCGTAGTATAAAAACTGGTGAAATAGATACACGTGAACAACTAAGAGACAAATAACATTTAAACTTATAACAGAACCTCTCAAAGAATTCATAAATAGTTCTAAAAAAATTAATAGAATGTCCATGAAAAAATAAAGTAAAATCAAGACAGAAGTTGAAAATAATACAAGTTTAAAGCCTGAAAACCCATCAGTCAAGATAGAGACAAGTACACCAAAGAAACTAGCAGAAGGTACAAAATTTCATAGTTCCATCTTATTTAATGATGCTAATACTGAGAATAATGATGACGATGATTTTTACTCACAGACTTCCAATTCCTAAGATACTGACTTATCAGTCTGGGAAGGTAGAAATAAATTAGATACAAACTATGGTCGACATAAAGATGTAAATAGTAAATGAAAATTTGTTGATAGCAATCTCAAACTGAATGAAGATAAAATACAAGTTGGTGGCCAAATATGGACTCTAGGTTAGGTTAGGTTAGGTAGGGGTGGCAGTCAGAAACCCGGACTCACTTAGACCGTTTTGGTTCATTGTGATACCACGGAGACTCTGCTTATGCGGAGTCCCCACCGTCGAACCATCCAGAGCTCAGTATAAAGCTGCTAATATGTTGAAGTTTAACACCAACAACGTCAGAAAGTTCTCTGAATTCAAGAGCGCCCATTGTGGCCATTCTCTTTCCTGCAAGTTCATGACAGTGACAAAGAAAATGTTCTATGCTTTCCTCTTCTTCAATATCTTGGCAGCTACGGCAAAAGTAGTTGTGTTCAACCCTTAGCCTTTGTGCATGCCTGACTATGAGACAGTGTCCGGTTAACACGGACACTAGAATCGAGATTTGTTTCCTATTCTTTGAAATTAGGTAATCCGTACCTTACCTATTTAGGTGAGTCCATAACTGCCTTGTGATCACGCAATCATTTCTTGTGACCCACCTTCTATTTGTTTCATCCTCTGTCTTGCGCCTAAGTCTGAGTTTGCAAGAGAGTAGGGGTAGACCTACACATTCCAAATCCGGTGGAACCTGTAAGGTTATCCCAATTCTAGCAAGCTCGTCAGCCCTAGAGTTCCCCTGTAAGCCTCTATGCCCCGGGATCCAGATGATCCTAATATCAAACTGCTCTGCCATCTCATTTAGAGATGATCGGCAGTCGAGGGCTGTTGTTGTTCTTAGAAGCGATGATTCAAGGGCCATAATAGCTGCTCGACTATCGGTGTAAATGTTAATTAAAGTCGTTGAAGTGACATTCACTTTTAACCAGTTCGCAACTTCTCTTATAGCAAGGATCTCTGCCTGAAAGACACTGCAGTGATCTGGAAGTCGCCTTGCAATGCGAAGACCTAAAGCCCTCGAAAAGACCCCATAGCCCACACCCTCATGTGTTTTTTTAGCCGTCCGTATAAAAATCAACACTTTTTCTTCTACCTGGAGTTCCATTCATCCACATTTCTGTAGATGGTATCCAGGTTTTATAAAGACGTTCGTGTAGTAGAGCAGGGGAGGTTTGGTCAATCCTCCATCCCCTAACTTCACCATCGAGTATTCTGCAGTGGCCGGTTCCATTTCCGTTCCACAGCGAAACACATCTAAGACGGATTGCCGAGGACGTTGCCATCTCCTTCCCTACTAGATCTAATGGTAGTAGATGAAGAAGCATCCCCAGTGCATCCGTAGAAGTGGTGCGAATAGCACTGGTTACATACAAGGATGCAAGTCTTTGCACCTTGTGTAAGGTGTATAGATACGTCTTTTTCTCCAGGGATGGCCACCACACGATGATGCCATACATGAGAATTGGACGTACTATTGCAGTATAGATCCAATGAACAATTTTTGGGGTAAGACCCCAATTCTTCCCAATGGATTTTTTGCATAGATATAGTGAAATTGTTGCTTTTTTCACTCTCTCTAGAATATTCGCTTTGAAACTCAGCTTTGAATCAAGAATAACACCAAGATATTTTGCAGTGTTGGACACTTTTATCTGCGTATTATTAAGTGTTATAGGTCGGAAATCAGGTATCTTATACTTCCTGGAGAAAAGGACTAGTTCCGTTTTATTAGAATTAACGGCGAGCCCACGTTTCTCCGCCCATTTTGTTAAATATGAAAGACCATCCTGTAGGATGTCCCTTAATGTTGTGAGGAATTTTCCTCTTACAGCTATTGCCACATCATCAGCATAAGCCACGATTCTGCACTCCCGCGATTCTAGAGATAGCAGCACAGGATTCAGAGCTAAATTCCACAATAGTGGCGAAAGAACTCCTCCCTGTGGTGTACCCCTATTTACAAAGCGGGTCTGCCTAGAAGCTCCTAGAGCCGCAGTTATCCTACGGTGAGTTAGTAGATTTTGAACCCACTTACACAATCCCGCGCCAACCCCCAGATTCGACAATGCCTCAATTATCGCATCTGGAGATATATTATTAAAAGCCCCCTCAATATCCACGAAGGCTACAAAGGTATATTCACCTACACAAAGAGATTTCTCTATCGTGCCAACCAGCTCATGTAGAACCGATTCTGTTGACTTTCCCGTTTGATATGCATGTTGATGCGGGGAAAGTAGTTTACTATTGATGGTTTTGCGGATATAATGATCAACTATCCTTTCTAATGTTTTCAGAAGAAAGGATGATAGACTTATAGGTCTGAAGTCCTTCGGTGTGGTGTGAGAGCTTTTACCAGCCTTCGGTATAAATACCACTCTCGCTTCCCTCCACTTTTCAGAAACATAACCCAGTCTTAGACAACTGGTGTAAATTCTCAGTAGCCTTGGGGCTACGAGATTCGATACTTTCCATATCTCCGCCGGTATGATACCGTCAGGTCCTGGTGACTTGTAGGGCTTGAAAGAGAGAGAGAGAGGCTTCTGAAATATTTTCAATATTTTCACAAAACTTCTTCCATGTTGTATTTTTAGCAATTCTTATCTGCTTTTTATACTCTTTTAATTTCCCCTTATAAGCTATCCAGTCCAGTTCATTTCTGGATGATTTAGCCTTATTGAAGAGTTTTCTACATGTACACCTACACAATTGTAACTTTCTATTCCACCAAGGCGGTTTCTTTTTCCCCCTTGGCTTATTCAAAGGGCAAGACGACTCTCTTGCATTTTTGAAGATTGTAGTAATGTTATCAACCTCACAATCCAAATCAGAAGTTTGTAGAAGTGACGAGTCTCCAATCACTCCTAATTGTCTAGAAAAAATGGTCCTATACAGACGCCAGTTTGTCTGCCTAGTATTTCGGGAGATTTCTACCACAGGTGCCCGCTCCCTAATACTAAACTCAATAAACCTATGATCAAAAAGGAATGTTCCTGAAGTACACGCCAATTCATGATCCTATCGGCTACCAAATCAGACGAAAAGGTAACATCCAGGACTTCCTGTCTGTTCCTTGTTATAAAAGTAGGTTCTTGACCTCTATTACAAATGTTAAGGTTAGCACTAACTACAAATTCAAAAAGTTCCTCACCTCTTTCATTAGTATCCGTACTTCCCCAGATAGTATGATGTGCGTTGGCATCACAGCACAGGATGATATGGTGACCAGCGTTTACCGCCGCATCCACAAAGTTTCTCACCACTACCGACGGTAGAGGACCTTGATCGTCGTGAGCGCAGTACACCGACGCCAGCCAGTAGCATGTATCTCCGACCTCCACGCTAACCGCCGTTATGTCTCTGCCGCTGAAGTTAGATAATAAAAATGTATTAAGGTGGTTCCTTGCCAAGATGCAGGTTCTATTGTTACCTTCATTCTTGACGGCTAGCATCTTAAAATCTTTGGTCCTTAGTCCGCAAACTCTACTACCACTAATCCAGGGTTCTTGGATTAGGACTATGTCAACTTCGCATGTTGTCAAGCGAAGCTGAAGAGCCGCTGAGGCTGCTTTAGAGTGGTGGAGATTTATCTGCAGCAGGTTCAACATCCGCTACGAAATCCATCTCCACGACCGTTTTATCGGACTCGTCGTCAGTCTCAAGAAGAAGGTCACTGTCTTCGCCGTAATCAGCGTCGAACAGGCCTGAGGCGCCTCCGAGAATTTCAGAGTCGGATGTAATATAGCCATCCTTTTCCGAAGATTCTCGCAAGCTGGCCTTCTTCTCCTCCTCTTCAGATTCTTCCTCCACAGCGTTTCCACACACTGTCTTGGATTTATACGTCACTGGAGACTGATCTCTTTGTGTACCTTCAGCGTAACCTGTCCAAAGGCGTACGATAAGATATTATTGGACTTGGCCAAGTGAGGAAGGGTTTCAGCGTTTAGTATAATAATTACACCACGTCTGTCCCCCTCCGCCTCACCGAACCTCCCCATCTTCCAGTTGCCGGTTGGAAGTGAGGGATTACAGTCCTTTAACAACTTTATCGCTGCTTCAGCCGTGTCTGGGAATGCCAGAATCCATGCATGCGCGCGTGGTCGGGATGGAATGTCGCTCTTGTTGACAAGATTGATTTTCGCATCCGGCCACGGGTCTCCCATCCTGCTAATAGCTGCCTTGTACAGGTCCGCCGATCTTTGGTCTCCAAAGGCCATCAGCTTGACCCTGCCTTGATACCAGGCTGCATCGCGACATACGGGAGGTAAGCCTGGATTCTCCGCAAGGACCTGGTAGTACGTGGTTGCAAGCTTAGCTTCCACAGTACTCCACTTGCCCCTGGGGATGGTTCCATCCATATCTCCCCTGTCGACAACGGCCATTATGAGGTTGTCTTTCGCAACCTCACTAAACGACCTAACACCAATATTGCTATTAGCCTTAGGCCGCTTAGGCAATGGTTTGTCGTCCGGCGAACGCAGTCTTTTACCAGACGGTTTTGACGACGTGCTAGCACCGCTACTACTTAAGGCGGGAGTGTCCATGTTTTCAAGGACACCTTTTGCCCATCCAAGGGATGATTTCTGTTCCCCGGACAGTTTGGATGGGTCTTGAGTGCCCAGCGTTTTTACAATGCGTAGGCATAACCTTTTTTGGTTATGCCTCATTTTCGATGGTCGGACATGCTTGGTTGAACCCGGCGTGGCCGAGTTCGCACTGCTGCATGTACTGACTATCTGCCCAGTGTTCTCGGCAGCCTTCGCCTGAACGAGTTTTCTCGTACCAGACGGTTGCGTGAAACCGGTCCCCTGTCCTTCCGCGGTCGAAAGCACCATCAGTTCACCGGTCCCGGTCTTGTTTTTTGTTTTTGTTTTGTTTTTGTTGGAATTATTTTTTAACATTTTGGTCCCACGAGTGTGGGGGATTTGAAAGCCACCACGTCATAGCCCCCGATAACGTGGTGAGGGCGTCGTCTACTTGCTGAGGTGCCCAGGTATCAGCAAGGCTCCGTTCTAATACAGTCTTTTAACCCTGACTGCAAAAATCCGATGGGCACGGGTCGCATCACACCCCGGTTTAGGGTTGGATAACCTTTGGTATATAGACCTTTAGAGTCAGTTATCTTCACGCAGTACCATAGGGGACCATTGAAGGTCAGATATGGGCTCTAACAGCAGGGCTATTTTATCTAATGTTTTATAAAATATCAAAATATCATAATAAATTTTAACTCGAAATCTATAAAAAGATTTTAAATACTACTACTGTATACATACAGAATCATCATCGTTCACTGATGGAGAACGATATTATCAGAAAATTGTTTCTCGAAATTGAAATCGACAAACTAAAGGAAAATTTAATAATATGGCTTAGGTCATTAATATTCTAGAATGTTTAAATGCAAAATTATGGACTAGAACGTGAAATAAAATTAGAGGTAAAAGACGGTTATTAAATTGAAAAAGCCATTCTAAAAATTAAATCATGTTTTGAAATATAAATTTAAATGAAATGAGAATGAAAATGATTGGAAATAACTAGATGTTATAGCTGAAAGGGCATCAAGTAGGCCACAACACTCCAAAAAAATAAAAAATAAAAAACCTAAAAAACAACTCAATTTTAAAAAGAAATTTAGTAAACCAACTCCATAAGCAATCTCTAAAATGGATTGTGTATTGTAAAAATATAATGAAAGAAATAGATGATATTTGGGGAGCTGATTTAGTTGAAATGGGGAACTATTCTAAAGAAAATAAAAATTATCGATTTTTGTTGACTGTAATCGACACATTTTCAAAATTTGCATGGGCAGTACCGCTAAAAACAAAAACTGCACTCGAAACAACCAAGGCAATGTCAGATATTTTTGAATTGGGGCGAGTACCAAAAAACTTACAAACAGATGATGGTAAAGAATTTTTCAACAAAAACTTTGAAAAATTAATGCATAAATACGACATTAATCACTACTCAACATATAGCAGTATGAAAGCATCAATTGTAGAACGATTTAATAGAACATTGAAAGGAATGATGTGGAAAGAATTTAGCTATAATAGTTCATATAAGTGGATTGATATACACAAAGATTTAGTTAATGCATACAATAAAAAATTTCATCGCACAATTAAAATGTCTCCTATTAAAGTCAACTCAACAAATGAGCAAAAGCTGCTTAATACAGTATACAGTCATTTGAAGATGTATAAAATGTCGAAATTTAATGTAGGAGATCATGTTCGCATAAGCAAATATAAGCATATCTTTGAAAAAGGTTATACTCCAAATTGGACCACAGAAATATTCACAATTACCAAAGTTCAAAATACAAATCCTGCAACATACATATTAGAAGATTATCTTGGTAATCCTATTAAAGGTGGATTCTATACTGATGAACTTTAAAAAACTAGATTTCCAAATACACATCTAGTTGAAAAGGTTCTCAAAACTAAAACGAAGGAAGTATATGTTAAATGGGTAGGATTTTCAGATCAACACAATTCTTGGATAAGTAAAGATGAAATATTATAGTTGAAAGAAAAACTAAATCACCAACAGCATCATATCAAGAACAATAATAGCATTAATATTAAGAAACTAGAGTTAATTTTAAAATAAGAAAATGAAATAAATATGTAAATTATGCTTATAAACCATACTGTGTACTAAACTTTATTTAATTGTAATCAGTCTGTTATAATGTCAATAACACTTACTCTGAGCTCTAACTCATCAGAATTATCTGCTAGTTACTTTCCTCCTATTGAATTACATGGTGCATATGAGTGTGCTCTAACTGATTTTCATTCATACAACAGGATTCCAAATGTAGACACTTACAACAATATGTTTCATATAGGAGAACATAAAAGTGAAATACCAATTGGATCTTACGAAGTAAATGATATAGTTGATTTTATAGAAGAGCAATACAAACGACTTTGCATAATATTTTTAAAGTGAATCTCTTGCGAATTGAAAGTAGTATCGCTATTAACACATATATGAATAACTCCAAATCGCATACACTTCATGAATTTCCGATAAATGTGCCTCCAGGCTATAAAATAGATGAGGTTCCAAGAAATCTCATCTATTTACCTGTGAACACCAGAGAGATAAGTTCACAAGCGCTGCGCGTACTTGATCAACACGGTGATTTAATTAATTTCCGAGGAGAGGAAATTACAATACGAATACATTTAAGGTCAACTAAATAATGGTAATATACAACACAAATACATTGAAAAATATAGCAGCAAAAACAACAACAACATTAAAGCGAACAGCTCAACAAAAATCTCTAACAACATCAAATAGAAATTTTCTGAAGTCATTGAATTTGAAATTAAAGACAAAATGAGTTCAATAATAGATGTCTTAGATAAACCTTTGTCTGATGAAAATATAATCAAAAAGGACTATCATACATATGTACCATACTTACAGTCTTACAACAATAATGATGAAATTAGAATTTCAATACAAAATCAAGATTTGTACGTGCTACCCAGTGAGAGCTACATTTATGTGGAGGGGTTTGTTGCCGATGATAATAAGACCAAATCTTCATCATCTTCAGAGAACTTTATACTAAAAAACAACTTTGTGGCATATCTGTTTGATGAAATTCGCTATGAGCTCAATGGAATTGAAATTGATCATACAAGATATTTTGGAGCCACAAGCACCATAAAAAATTTGGTTTCTATGTCACCAACTGAAAGCAACGTGAAACAAATGCAAAACATGAATTAATACTCTTGCGCAATAAGAACGATGAAGATCTTGTGCGCTCGAGTGTTTCTACTGAAAAAGCTAAACTTACAATTTCACTCATCTCATGGAGAATCCCACATGTACAATTATCGGACTTTAACAAATTAAATATGATAAAAATTATTAATAATGGTGCTTCTATACCTATGGCATTTCGCAGTTGGGATTGTCATATTAATCCACAAGTAAACATAGGAACTAGCCATATTTGGAATGTTAAACTGGTTGCAAATAGAGAAACTTTGTCTGTATGTATGTATGCCGGGTTCAACCAAGCATGTCCGACCATCGAAAATGAGGCATAACCAAAAAAGGTTATGCCTACGCATTGTAAAAACGCTGGGCACTCAAGACCCATCCAAACTGTCCGGGGAACAGAAATCATCCCTTGGATGGGCAAAAGGTGTCCTTGAAAATATGGACACTCCCGCCTTAAGTAGTAGCGGTGCTAGCACGTCGTCAAAACCGTCTGGTAAAAGACTGCGTTCGCCGGACGACAAACCATTGCCTAAGCGGCCTAAGGCTAATAGCAATATTGGTGTTAGGTCGTTTAGTGAGGTTGCGAAAGACAACCTCATAATGGCCGTTGTCGACAGGGGAGATATGGATGGAACCATCCCCAGGGGCAAGTGGAGTACTGTGGAAGCTAAGCTTGCAACCACGTACTACCAGGTCCTTGCGGAGAATCCAGGCTTACCTCCCGTATGTCGCGATGCAGCCTGGTATCAAGGCAGGGTCAAGCTGATGGCCTTTGGAGACCAAAGATCGGCGGACCTGTACAAGGCAGCTATTAGCAGGATGGGAGACCCGTGGCCGGGTGCGAAAATCGATCTTGTCAACAAGAGCGACATTCCATCCCTACCACGCGCGCATGCATGGATTCTGGCATTCCCAGACACGGCTGAAGCAGCGATAAAGTTGTTAAAGGACTGTAATCCCTCACTTCCAACCGGCAACTGGAAGATGGGGAGGTTCGGTGAGGCGGAGGGGGACAGACGTGGTGTAATTATTATACTAAACGCTGAAACCCTTCCTCACTTGGCCAAGTCCAATAATATCTTATCGTACGCCTTTGGACAGGTTACGCTGAAGGTACACAAAGAGTTCAGTCTCCAGTGACGTATAAATCCAAGACAGTGTGTGGAAACGCTTTGGAGGAAGAATCTGAAGAGGAGGAGAAGAAGGCCAGCTTGCGAGAATCTTCGGAAAAGGATGGCTATATTACATCCGACTCTGAAATTCTCGGAAGCGCCTCAGGCCTGTTCGACGCTGATTACGGCGAAGACAGTGACCTTCTTCTTGAGACTGACGACGAGTCCGATAAAACGGTCGTGGAGATGGATTTCGTAGCGGATGTTGAACCTGCTGCAGATAAATCTCCACCACTCTAAAGCAGCCTCAGCGGCTCTTCAGCTTCGCTTGACAACATGCGAAGTTGACATAGTCCTAATCCAAGAACCTTGGATTAGTGGTGGTAGAGTTTGCGGACTAAGGACCAAAGATTTTAAGATGCTAGCCGTCAAGAATGAAGGTAACAATAGAACCTGCATCTTGGCAAGGAACCACCTTAATACATTTTTATTATCTAACTTCAGCGGCAGAGACATAACGGCGGTTAGCGTGGAGGTCGGAGATACATGCTACTGGCTGGCGTCGGTGTACTGCGCTCACGACGATCAAGGTCCTCTACCGTCGGTAGTGGTGAGAAACTTTGTGGATGCGGCGGTAAACGCTGGTCACCATATCATCCTGTGCTGTGATGCCAACGCACATCATACTATCTGGGGAAGTACGGATACTAATGAAAGAGGTGAGGAACTTTTTGAATTTGTAGTTAGTGCTAACCTTAACATTTGTAATAGAGGTCAAGAACCTACTTTTATAACAAGGAACAGACAGGAAGTCCTGGATGTTACCTTTTCGTCTGATTTGGTAGCCGATAGGATCATGAATTGGCGTGTACTTCAGGAACATTCCTTTTCTGATCATAGGTTTATTGAGTTTAGTATTAGGGAGCGGGCACCTGTGGTAGAAATCTCCCGAAATACTAGGCAGACAAACTGGCGTCTGTATAGGACCATTTTTTCTAGACAATTAGGAGTGATTGGAGACTCGTCACTTCTACAAACTTCTGATTTGGATTGTGAGGTTGATAACATTACTACAATCTTCAAAAATGCAAGAGAGTCGTCTTGCCCTTTGAATAAGCCAAGGGGGAAAAAGAAACCGCCTTGGTGGAATAGAAAGTTACAATTGTGTAGGTGTACATGTAGAAAACTCTTCAATAAGGCTAAATCATCCAGAAATGAACTGGACTGGATAGCTTATAAGGGGAAATTAAAAGAGTATAAAAAGCAGATAAGAATTGCTAAAAATACAACATGGAAGAAGTTTTGTGAAAATATTGAAAATATTTCAGAAGCCTCTCGCATGAGAAAAATTTTGTCCACTACTCCCTGCACCCTGGGGTATTTAAAGAATCCCAATGGGACGTGGACAACATCCAGCGAGGAGTCGTTAAGAACCCTGCTGGATACTCATTTTCCGGGTAACTCAGTGTCTGAGATTCAGACATCTGATCATTACCCTATACCTGCGGAAAATATATCTGACATTGTCAATATGCAGACATTAAATTGGGCTCTGAGAAGTTTCAAGCCCTACAAGTCACCAGGACCTGACGGTATCATACCGGCGGAGATATGGAAAGTATCGAATCTCGTAGCCCCAAGGCTACTGAGAATTTACACCAGTTGTCTAAGACTGGGTTATGTTTCTGAAAAGTGGAGGGAAGCGAGAGTGGTATTTATACCGAAGGCTGGTAAAAGCTCTCACACCACACCGAAGGACTTCAGACCTATAAGTCTATCATCCTTTCTTCTGAAAACATTAGAAAGGATAGTTGATCATTATATCCGCAAAACCATCAATAGTAAACTACTTTCCCCGCATCAACATGCATATCAAACGGGAAAGTCAACAGAATCGGTTCTACATGAGCTGGTTGGCACGATAGAGAAATCTCTTTGTGTAGGTGAATATACCTTTGTAGCCTTCGTGGATATTGAGGGGGCTTTTAATAATATATCTCCAGATGCCATAATTGAGGCATTGTCGAATCTGGGGGTTGGCGCAGGATTGTGTAAGTGGGTTCAAAATCTACTAACTCACCGTAGGATAACTGCGGCTCTAGGAGCTTCTAGGCAGACCCGCTTTGTAAATAGGGGTACACCACAGGGAGGAGTTCTTTCGCCACTATTGTGGAATTTAGCTCTGAATCCTGTGCTGCTATCTCTAGAATCGCGGGAGTGCAGAATCGTGGCTTATGCTGATGATGTGGCAATAGCTGTAAGAGGAAAATTCCTCACAACATTAAGGGACATCCTACAGGATGGTCTTTCATATTTAACAAAATGGGCCGAGAAACGTGGGCTCGCCGTTAATTCTAATAAAACGGAACTAGTCCTTTTCTCCAGGAAGTATAAGATACCTGATTTCCGACCTATAACACTTAATAATACGCAGATAAAAGTGTCCAACACTGCAAAATATCTTGGTGTTATTCTTGATTCAAAGCTGAGTTTCAAAGCGAATATTCTAGAGAGAGTGAAAAAAGCAACAATTTCACTATATCTATGCAAAAAATCCATTGGGAAGAATTGGGGTCTTACCCCAAAAATTGTTCATTGGATCTATACTGCAATAGTACGTCCAATTCTCATGTATGGCATCATCGTGTGGTGGCCATCCCTGGAGAAAAAGACGTATCTATACACCTTACACAAGGTGCAAAGACTTGCATCCTTGTATGTAACCAGTGCTATTCGCACCACTCCTACGGATGCACTGGGGATGCTTCTTCATCTACTACCATTAGATCTAGTAGGGAAGGAGATGGCAACGTCCTCGGCAATCCGTCTTAGATGTGTTTCGCTGTGGAACGGAAATGGAACCGGCCACTGCAGAATACTCGATGGTGAAGTTAGGGAATGGAGGATTGACCAAACCTCCCCTGCTCTACTACACGAACGTCTTTATAAAACCTGGATACCATCTACAGAAATGTGGATGAATGGAACTCCAGGTAGAAGAAAAAGTGTTGATTTTTATACGGACGGCTCCAAAACACATGAGGGTGTGGGCTATGGGGTCTTTTCGAGGGCTTTAGGTCTTCGCATTGCAAGGCGACTTCCAGATCACTGCAGTGTCTTTCAGGCAGAGATCCTTGCTATAAGAGAAGTTGCGAACTGGTTAAAAGTGAATGTCACTTCAACGACTTTAATTAACATTTACACCGATAGTCGAGCAGCTATTATGGCCCTTGAATCATCGCTTCTAAGAACAACAACAGCCCTCGACTGCCGATCATCTCTAAATGAGATGGCAGAGCAGTTTGATATTAGGATCATCTGGATCCCGGGGCACAGAGGCTTACAGGGGAACTCTAGGGCTGACGAGCTTGCTAGAATTGGGATAACCTTACAGGTTCCACCGGATTTGGAATGTGTAGGTCTACCCCTACTCTCTTGCAAACTCAGACTTAGGCGCAAGACAGAGGATGAAACAAATAGAAGGTGGGTCACAAGAAATGATTGCGTGATCACAAGGCAGTTATGGACTCACCTAAATAGGTAAGGTACGGATTACCTAATTTCAAAGAATAGGAAACAAATCTCGATTCTAGTGTCCGTGTTAACCGGACACTGTCTCATAGTCAGGCATGCACAAAGGCTAAGGGTTGAACACAACTACTTTTGCCGTAGCTGCCAAGATATTGAAGAAGAGGAAAGCATAGAACATTTTCTTTGTCACTGTCATGAACTTGCAGGAAAGAGAATGGCCACAATGGGCGCTCTTGAATTCAGGGAACTTTCTGACGTTGTTGGTGTTAAACTTCAACATATTAGCAGCTTTATACTGAGCTCTGGATGGTTCGACGGTGGGGACTCCGCATAAGCAGAGTCTCCGTGGTATCACAATGAACCAAAACGGTCTAAGTGAGTCCGGGTTTCTGACTGCCACCCCTACCTAACCTAACCTAACCTAGAGCCCATATTTGGCCACCAACTTGTATTTTATCTTCATTCAGTTTGAGATTGCTATCAACAAATTTTCATTTACTATTTACATCTTTATGTCGACCATAGTTTGTATCTAATTTATTTCTACCTTCCCAGACTGATAAGTCAGTATCTTAGGAATTGGAAGTCTGTGAGTAAAAATCATCGTCATCATTATTCTCAGTATTAGCATCATTAAATAAGATGGAACTATGAAATTTTGTACCTTCTGCTAGTTTCTTTGGTGTACTTGTCTCTATCTTGACTGATGGGTTTTCAGGCTTTAAACTTGTATTATTTTCAACTTCTGTCTTGATTTTACTTTATTTTTTCATGGACATTCTATTAATTTTTTTAGAACTATTTATGAATTCTTTGAGAGGTTCTGTTATAAGTTTAAATGTTATTTGTCTCTTAGTTGTTCACGTGTATCTATTTCACCAGTTTTTATACTACGAAGCTTTTTCTTCAATACATTTCTTGTCAACACCAACTGCTTTAAAACTTTCTCATCCATGTTTGATAATTGTAAATAACAGGTATCAGCTATCAGCTTATCAGGAGCTGGTCTGGTTTTCAAATTAGCTTTTTAGGACCTGGTCTGATTTTCAGATCAGCTTTTCAGGACCTGGTCTGGTTTTCAGATCAGCTTTTCAGGACCTGGTCTGGTTTTCAGATCAGCTTTTCAGAACCTGGTCTGGTTTTCAGATCAGCTTTTAAGGACCTGGTCTGGTTTTCAGATCAGCTTTTCAGGACCTGCTCTGGTTTTCAGATCAGCTTTTCAGGAGCTGGTCTGGTTTTCAGATTAGTTTTTCAGGAGCTGGTCTGGTTTTCAGATCATCTTATCAGATATCAAATCAGCTTATCAGGTAGCTAGTCTGGCTTTCAGATCAGGCTATCTGATTCAGATTGAATTATCAGTTTACAAGTAGCTGACCATTTATAACATTTATATGAATAAAGTTTAGGGTCAGATGAAATACGAAAAGGTAAACTTTTATGAACAGTAATTTTTATTTATTTTTTTTTTCTAAAACGAAATTCGTTTAATACAATATATTTGCTTAAATTCAAAATCCCATATTTTTCCTTCCAACACTCCCTACAAACTTCTTAAAACTTTTAAAATTTCATATTACATACAACATGATGCCTATAAACGTGCTTATTTTTTTTTCTCATCTTGCATAAACATTATAATTACATTTGCATTGTCTCTTATTAAATGCTTACAACCATATTCATAAAAATATTAAACAGCATTTCGAATTTTGTTTAAGCAAAAAATTGTATTCATAATAGAAATTTAGCTTAAAAAATATCTTTTAAACCTTATATAAATCACATAATTTTAAAATTGACTGCACTCATATTTAAAATAATTTTGAGTTGACCTTGGTATAATTTTGCTTCATGTTTATTTGTATATTTAACTTTGCTTGTATGAATGTGCGTATGTATACATGTATGTATTAGGAATAATGGTACAAGTTTGGCACAAGTAGAATGATGACTCATTCTACTTGTGCCCCCATACAAAAATATACACGTACATATATGTATGTATATTATTCTGCTTTTCAGATGCAAATATCATAATTAAAATGCTTTAAGCTTTATTATAATATCTCATTCTTTTAAAAATGAAATTAACTTCTTCGGAAAATTGTTGGCTGAAATTGTTAAATTGTGGCTGAAATTGTTAAATTTGGGTAATTAAAATTTGAAAATTCTTGGAAATTTGTGAAATTTGATACCTGCGAGGGTGGTTCAATAAGTCCGTCCAAATTTTTGTTTACATAAGGAGTTTTTTGTTTACATTAACTTTGTGGGAACGGGTGATTTTTTTTGGGTAATATTAATTGTGATAACGGGTGATTTTTTTGTGGGTGTGGTTTAAGGGGTTTTATAAGATTAAGATTTCACAAGTGTATATGCCGACGCACAGTGGCTGAAAATCGTTTTTCATTGGCCAAAAGTCTAACTTTTTTTGTCACCGATTTTTAAAATTTTTACGCCTTTTTGTAGCTAATATATCCAGATTAAGGTAGCCAAAAACTTAGGTTAAACTATTGATAATTGTGGGCGTGGCATGCTGTCAAACTCAACCGTTTTTTTAATTTCAGAAAAAGGTGTTTTTCTTTTGTTTTTTATCAAAAATAAATGGTTACTACTCGCAAGCTATCATCGATAACGGCCTGCGGTCTTTTTTATAATGTTGGTAGGACTATAGTCTTTAGTTGTTGTAAGTGGTCACAGCTCTAGCGTTTAATATTACGGGCGTTATGAAATATTTATGAAACTACTATATTTTTCTCAAATTTAAATTTTAGTGGAATAGAACTTCTAGGGAACAAAAGGGAACAAGAAACGTATACCACCAGGAGAAAGGTGAAAGTGTCCTCTTTAACGCTATATATACTTTTGCACCCGTGACGACCCGTGGGTAGAACACTTTTTTCATTTTAATGAAATTACTCTAAAAAAAATTCAAATTAATTTAAACAGCCCTATAAGTACTCGTATACAATAGTGTCTTAAATTTTCACTTTTTTGCCTAAAAGTTTGTTTTTTTTTACTTTAGACTACGTAAAACGAAAAAAATTAAATATAATACCTGCGAAAGGGTTTAATGGCTTTGTTTTGATCAGCAAAAAATAAGTCATAAAATTATCACAATAGGTTCTACAGTAAACATATGATCTCTTTCTGAATTTACCTGTTATCAAATGTTAGGGTCAACCAAAGTCATAAACATTTTTATAACAATAATGGCGACATTAAACCACTAAAGATAAAAAACAACCCCATATTGGCGAGATACTAATCAGTTTTACCTGATATTAAGGTCTGAATAACATGTGCAGTTTTGTTCAATTTAAGCACTACCTGCTATGAAATTGAAGATCAATGTGTGAATAACATGTATCTAAAAATGTATAAAACTACGGATTCCATAAGGGATTACTCAGTAATAAGTTAATCCTTTAATTGTACGGATAAAATATAACAAATAAAAATATTCAGATAAATATGGAGAGCTTCAGTTATAAAGAACTGGCCGAAGAGTATTTTAGAAACAAAAACCAGGAAGATGTTCTTAGTTACGTTAAAATAAAATTAAACTTAAATTCGTGTAGCACCGAAATGCAAGAGCAATTATCTAATTTCGTCAAAGCATGATGGCAATACCGCAAGAAGATTCTTTTCAGATCCAGAAACAGCATCTGAAATAACAGGAGTGGATTTAAACCTTATTTTCAGGTTTAAAATAATCCTAGAAGTACTTGCGTGCAATGAAGAAATTGACTCTAGAAAATTTGGAGATTATGCTAAGGAAACTGCAAAAATATATACAACCAACTACCCATGGAGAAATATGTCTGCAACAGTTCATAAAATCCTTTATCATGGAGAAGATATCATTAAATATCATTTGGTGCCACTTGGAGATCTATCAGAGGAGGCTCAGGAAAAAAGAAACAATGATTACAGATTTTATAGAGAGCACAATACTAGAAAAATTTCACGAAATTCAACAAATGAAGATCTATTTAATATATTATTGGCAACGTCAGATCCGTTCATCTCCACTATTCGAAATCAATGGAAAGTGGAACATCGGGATTTAGATGAAGAAGCCAAAAAACTACTAAAGAACAGAAATAGCACAGAACAAAATATGGAATATTTACAATCAATATTTGAGTCAAATGAATAATTATCATAATTGCCTTTCATTGTTATTTAAGGTACGAAAAGCATACTATTAGTAAAAAATAATAATAAACAGAACCTACCATTGTTACAAATGCTATTAAAATTTATTGCAGTTTTTATTTTTAATATGTTTTTTAAAATGATCAAATTTGACAGCAAAAAATAATAAATTTTTCTGTAGTAATAGCAATATTTTTAGATAATATTATTAAAGTTTTTTTTTTAAGTGTAACTATTCTTTGAGTGTAAACAAAATTGCAAATTAGACAGCAAAAAATTTTTAATTTTTCTGTAATAATAGCAAAATCGTTGATTTTACTATTTTTTTTTAGTGTAAAATTTTTTTTGAGTGTAACATTAAATAAATTCCATTATTACAAAACATATTTATAATTATTACTAATTTCCATATATTAAATTTTTTAATAAATAAAAAAATAATAAACCCATATTTCACTCTAAAAGTTAAAAAAATTCAAAAGTTCAACTTTGAGCTAGAATTCCTTAAAAAGTCCTCAATCAATTTTAATGTAATTAAAACTGAGTCAAACTGAACTAAATATCTATCCACTAAAATAAAAATTACTTCAATATTTTGATCAGTTCAAAAGTTACAGAATTTTGGCCAATGAAAAACGATTTTCAGCCACTGTGCGACGGAAAAAAACGTGAAAAAAAATATTTTTAAAATACCGACGGGAAACACGTGAAAAAAAATATTTTTCCTAATGCCAACGGTAAACCATAAAAATGATTTAAGACGGCAAAAATGTGAAAACAAAAATATTTTTGTAATGCCGACGGGAAAAACTTAAGAAAAGAAATAAAAATATTTTTCCTAATGCCAAGGGAAAATCCTAAAAATGATTTTTGTAATGTGGACGTTAAAAACGTAAACAATTTTAATCAGCGCCGAATGCCCATTCCACTACTACTAATCAAGTCCGAATATTCCTATTTATACTCAAATTATCTATATCAAGCCAAATATGAATATCCGAAGAAGTTAATTTCATTTTTAAAAGAATGAGATATTATAATAAAGCTTAAAGCATTTTAATTATGATATTTGCTGATGTTGCATCTGAAAAGCTGAATAATATACATACATACATGTACGTGCATATTTTTATGTGGGGCATAAGTAGAATGAGTCATCATTCTGCTTGTGCCAAGATTGTAGCATTATTCCTAATACATGCATGCATACATATGTCCATACATACAGACAAAGTTAAATATACAAATAAACATGAAGCAAAATTATACCAAGGTCAACTCAAAATTATGTTAAATATGGGTGCAGTCAATTTTAAAATTATGTGATTTATATAAGGTTTAAAAGATGTTTTTAAGCTAAATTTCTATTATGAATACAATTTTAGTGAATTTTGCTTAAACAAAATTCGAAATGCTGTTTAATATTTTTATGAATATGGTTGTAAGCATTTAATAAGAGACAATGCAAATGTAATTATAATGTTTATGCAGGATGAGAAAAAAAATAAGCACGTTTATAGGCATCATGTTGTATGTAATATGAAATTTTAAAAGTTTTAAAAAGTTTGTAGGGAGTGTTGGAAGGAAAAATATGGGATTTTGAATTTAAGCAAATATATTGAATTAAACGAATTTCGTTTTAGAAAAAAAATAAATAAAAATTACTGTTCATAAAAGTTTACCTTTTCGTATTTCATCTGACCCTAAACTTTATTCATATAAATGTTATAAATGGTCAGCTACTTGTAAACTGATAATTCAATCTGAATCAGATAGCCTGATCTGAAAGCCAGACTAGCTACCTGATAAGCTGATTCGATATCTGATAAGATGATCTGAAAACCAGACCAGCTCCAGAAAAACTAATCTGAAAACCAGACCAGCTCCTGAAAAGCTGATCTGAAAACCAGAGCAGGTCCTGAAAAGCTGATCTGAAAACCAGACCAGGTCCTTAAAAGCTGATCTGAAAACCAGACCAGGTCCTGAAAAGCTGATCTGAAAACCAGACCAGGTCCTGAAAAGCTGATCTGAAAACCAGACCAGGTCCTGAAAAGCTGATCTGAAAACCAGACCAGGTCCTAAAAAGCTGATCTGAAAACCAGACCAGGTCCTGAAAAGCTGATCTGAAAACCAGAAGAGGTCCTAAAAAGCTGATCTGAAAACCAGACCAGCATCTGATAAGCTGATAGCTGATACCTGTTATTTACAATTATCAAACATGGATGAGAAAGTTTTAAAGCAGTTGGTGTTGACAAGAAATGTATTGAAGAAAAAGCTTCGTAGTATAAAAACTGGTGAAATAGATAAACGTGAACAACTAAGAGATAATTAACATTTAAACTTATAACAGAACCTCTCAAAGAATTCATAAATGGTTCTAAAAAAATTAATAGAATGTCCATGAAAAAAGAAAGTAAAATCAAGACAGAAGTTGAAAATAATACAAGTTTAAAGCCTGAAAACCCATCAGTCAAGATAGAGACAAGTACACCAAAGAAACTAGCAGAAGGTACAAAATTTCATAGTTCCATCTTATTTAATGATGCTAATACTGAGAATAATGATGACGATGATTTTTACTCACAGACTTCCAATTCCTAAGATACTTATACTGACTTATCAGTCTGGGAAGGAAGAAATAAATTAGATACAAACTATGGTCGACATAAAGATTTAAATAGTAAATGGAAATTTGTTGATAGCAAACTCAAACTGAATGAAGATAAAATACAAGTTGGTGGCCAAATATGGGCTCTAACACCAGGGCTATTTTATCTAATGTTTTATAAAATATCAAAAAATCATAATAAATTTTAACTCGAAATCTATAAAAAGATTTTAAATACTACTAATGTATACATACAGAATCATCATCGTTCACTGATGGAGAACGATGTTATCAGAAATTTGTTTCTGGAAATTGAAATCGACAAACTAAAGGAAAATTTAATAATATGGCTTAGGTCATTAATATTCTAGAATGTTTAAATGCAAAATTATGGACTAGAACGTGAAATAAAATTAGAGGTAAAAGACGGTTATTAAATTGAAAAAGCCATTCTAAAAATTAAATCATGTTTTGAAATATAAATTTAAATGAAATGAGAATGAAAATGATTGGAAATAACTAGATGTTATAGCTGAAAGGGCATCAAGTAGGCCACAACACTCCAAAAAAATAAAAAATAAAAAACCTAAAAAACAACTCAATTTTAAAAAGAAATTTAGTAAACCAACTCCATAAGCAATCTCTAAAATGGATTGTGTATTGTAAAAATATAATGAAAGAAATAGATGATATTTTGGGAGCTGATTTAGTTGAAATGGGGAACTATTCTAAAGAAAATAAAAATTATCGATTTTTGTTGACTGTAATCGACACATTTTCAAAATTTGCATGGGCAGTGCCGCTAAAAACAAAAACTGCACTCGAAACAACCAAGGCAATGTCAGATATTTTTGAATTGGGGCGAGTACCAAAAAACTTACAAACAGATGATGGTAAAGAATTTTTCAACAAAAACTTTGAAAAATTAATGCATAAATACGACATTAATCACTACTCAACATATAGCAGTATGAAAGCATCAATTGTAGAACGATTTAATAGAACATTGAAAGGAATGATGTGGAAAGAATTTAGCTATAATAGTTCATATAAGTGGATTGATATACACATAGATTTAGTTAATGCATACAATAAAAAATTTCATCGCACAATTAAAATGTCTCCTATTAAAGTCAACTCAACAAATGAGCAAAAGCTGCTTAATACAGTATACAGTCATTTGAAGATGTATAAAATGTCGAAATTTAATGTAGGAGATCATGTTCGCATAAGCAAATATAAGCATATCTTTGAAAAAGGTTATACTCCAAATTGGACCACAGAAATATTCACAATTACCAAAGTTCAAAATACAAATCCTGCAACATACATATTAGAAGATTATCTTGGTAATCCTATTAAAGGTGGATTCTATACTGATGAACTTTAAAAAACTAGATTTCCAAATACACATCTAGTTGAAAAGGTTCTCAAAACTAAAACGAAGGAAGTATATGTTAAATGGGTAGGATTTTCAGATCAACACAATTCTTGGATAAGTAAAGATGAAATATTATAGTTGAAAGAAAAACTAAATCACCAACAGCATCATATCAAGAACAATAATAGCATTAATATTAAGAAACTAGAGTTAATTTTAAAATAAGAAAATGAAATAAATATGTAAATTATGCTTATAAACCATACTGTGTACTAAACTTTATTTAATTGTAATCAGTCTGTTATAATGTCAATAACACTTACTCTGAGCTCTAACTCATCAGAATTATCTGCTAGTTACTTTCCTCCTATTGAATTACATGGTGCATATGAGTGTGCTCTAACTGATTTTCATTCATACAACAGGATTCCAAATGTAGACACTTACAACAATATGTTTCATATAGGAGAACATAAAAGTGAAATACCAATTGGATCTTACGAAGTAAATGATATAGTTGATTTTATAGAAGAGCAATACAAACGACTTTGCATAATATTTTTAAAGTGAATCTCTTGCGAATTGAAAGTAGTATCGCTATTAACACATATATGAATAACTCCAAATCGCATACACTTCATGAATTTCCGATAAATGTGCCTCCAGGCTATAAAATAGATGAGGTTCAAAGAAATCTCATCTATTTACCTGTGAACACCAGAGAGATAAGTTCACTAGCGCTGCGCGTACTTGATCAACACGGTGATTTAATTAATTTCCGAGGAGAGGAAATTACAATACGAATACATTTAAGGTCAACTAAATAATGGTAATATACAACACAAATACATTGAAAAATATAGCAGCAAAAACAACAACAACATTAAAGCGAACAGCTCAACAAAAATCTCTAACAACATCAAATAGAAATTTTCTGAAGTCATTGAATTTGAAATTAAAGACAAAATGAGTTCAATAATAGATGTCTTAGATAAACCTTTGTCTGATGAAAATATAATCAAAAAGGACTATCATACATATGTACCATACTTACAGTCTTACAACAATAATGATGAAATTAGAATTTCAATACAAAATCAAGATTTGTACGTGCTACCCAGTGAGAGCTACATTTATGTGGAGGGGTTTGTTGCCGATGATAATAAGACCAAATCTTCATCATCTTCAGAGAACTTTATACTAAAAAACAACTTTGTGGCATATCTGTTTGATGAAATTCGCTATGAGCTCAATGGAATTGAAATTGATCATACAAGATATTTTGGAGCCACAAGCACCATAAAAAATTTGGTTTCTATGTCACCAACTGAAAGCAACGTGAAACAAATGCAAAACATGAATTAATACTCTTGCGCAATAAGAACGATGAAGATCTTGTGCGCTCGAGTGTTTCTACTGAAAAAGCTAAACTTACAATTTCACTCATCTCATGGAGAATCCCACATGTACAATTATCGGACTTTAACAAATTAAATATGATAAAAATTATTAATAATGGTGCTTCTATACCTATGGCATTTCGCAGTTGGGATTGTCATATTAATCCACAAGTAAACATAGGAACTAGCCATATTTGGAATGTTAAACTGGTTGCAAATAGAGAACGCCCACGTTTTGTATTGATTGCTTTTCAACAAGAAAATAAGTTTGTTCATTGTGATTTGACTAATTTAAAAGTACATTTAAATTCAGTCTCATATCCATATGATGATCTTAACATAAAGTTTAAAAATGAACGATATTTAATTCTATATGATATGTATATAAGATTTCAACAAAGTTATTATATGAAAGAATCTCAACCGCTTCTAACTGCACCAGAGTTTAAGACAAAAGCTCCTATTATTGTAGTAGATGTCAGTCATCAGAATGAATCACTCAATAATGGACCGATTGATATAAAAATATAATTTGAAACAGCAACTAATATTGCAGCAAAGACAACAGCTTACTGCATTCTTATTCATGATCGTATAGAATATATACCTATCAAAGGACAAGTTCGAAAAGTCTTATAAATGGAGTAATATGGATAACAAAATAATTTTTATAGACGTACAAGGTTTCAAGAGTAATTCAAATGATTTCATCGCAAAAGAAGTAGCGATTGTTTTCAACAATTATGAATATAACCATTTCATTATAAAATCCCCATTTGATTTTAAATGGTTATCAATAAAACAGCAAAGAGAAGTGGGTAACAAAAAACTATCATCACCTACACTGGACTGCTGTATCAGTTTCATTTCAAAGCGTTTGCAATTTTTTAAAAGCCAATGCAAGATGTTCAACAATTTATGTAAAAGGTGAAGAAAAAAGACGATGGTTGGAAAAAATGTTACACCGAAAAATTTCTAACGTTGAGGATATAGGCTGCATCAACTTTAAACAAATGGAAATCAAGTATCCAGAATTTCTTTATTGTAGTTATCATAATTTTGGTGTTTGCGCATTAAAAAATGCTATTTTACTAACAAAAGAAATGTGTTGCTTTAAATGAACTTTTTTACTTCTTAAAATATGAATTTACATATGCATGTATTATTATAAAATTTAAAAAATGTTAAACAATAAATGAAAACAAAATAAAAGAATGTACAAGTGTTTTCTTATTTCAAATACAAACTACATAAATGAAAGAGAAGAAAGTGGGGAGGAGGAGAGTTAACTTTATTGCTTACTTGCAAATTTTTACTTTTTTTTGTTTCTCTGCTGATGATTGTACTTAATTGAAACTTTGCTGCTTTAAAATAATCGTAGACAAAGAAAATGATTACGATGCAAAATATAAATGTATTCTACAAAATATTTTACGCACAAGCATCCTGTCATACATACAAATACACATACATACATACACATACAAATATACACACATACATATATACATACAATTATATTTCTTAAACAAATAAATAAATACCAGCGACAAACAAGCTGGATCATGTGTTTTGCCGTCGGCATTTGAAAAAAATAATAATCATGTTTTGCCATCGGCATTTGAAAAAAATAAAAATGTATTTTGCCGTCGGCATTTGAAAAAAATAATTATCATGTTTTGCCGTCGGCATTTGAAAAAATAATAATCATGTATTGGCGTCGGCATTTGAAAAAAATAATAATCATGTATTGCCGTAGGCATTAGGAAAAATTATCATGCATTGCCGTTAAGAAAAATTAATAATCACTATTTCACCATTGGTATTAGGAAAAATCATTTTTATGATTTTCCTGTCGGCATATCCTTAATCCACACCCACAAAAAAAATTACCAGTTATCACAATTAATATTACCAAAAAAAATCACCCGTTCCCACAAAGTTAATGTAAACAAAAAACTCCTTATGTAAACAAAAAATTTGGACGGACTTATTGAACCACCCTCGCAGGTATCAAATTTCACAAATTTCCAAGAATTTAAGAATTTTCAAATTTTAGTTACCCAAATTTAACAATTTCATTCACAATTTAACAATTTCAGCCAACAATTTTGCAAGTTTAATTGGCGCCGGAATGGTAGTTCACTACTACTTATCTTGTTTACCAAAAATAACGTTATCAAATATTGTAATGGAATTAGAATTTGCTTTAGCGGGACTTAAAATGTTTTCATTTTCCGAAAATGTAAAAAGATTAATTCCTTTAGTCGGATCGATCAGTTTCTTAAGGTAACAGTATTTTGGTTGATATATATATATATATATATAGTTTCTGAAGGTAAGACCATTAGTACTTTCTATTAGACTAATAATTACGTTAGTTTTACCGCATTTTGAAGTTCCTACTATTAGTGCACGTATTGAATTGGGCAATAATGTGCTATCTTTAATTTTAGTTTTCTGTTCTTGTCGTCAACATTTCTTATAACAGTTTGTTTTGCTTGCTCTACTAATTGCATATTGTAAACTAATATGTGTTTGCTATAAATTCAATCTTATATACGGAAATCTCATCACTTTAATTTTTAGTATGGAACGCATAAGACATACATATGCATATTAAAGAAAAATAAACATTAACATGGTTATAAGCTATATCAAAGGAGTTAGAGATAATCAGTGCAAGGTTGGTAGCGGCTTAGAAAACAACTTAATAAACAAATTACCTATTTAACTACACTTACCTGGTTATCAGTTTTGTGGACCTGGAATAAAACTTGAAAAACGTTTAGCAAAAGGCGAGAAGGGGATAAATTTATTAGATGTAGATTGTAGAGAGCACGACATTGCATATTCAGAAACAAGAGTAATATTAAGTACAAGCTGAAAAATCGTGACAACGAATAAAATCTGAAGATAGTGGCTGAAAAGAACAAGCACACGCTTGGCTCGTAACGAACGCAATGAAAGCAGAAGTTAAATTTGGATTAGGCATGAAGAATACTAGTAATTCTAAATGTAAAAAATCCAAGAAGAGAAACTGTAAATAGAGAATGCCATGTGATGCAAAATTGTTTTCAACCACTGTAAAAAATACCCTGAAACTCTTGAAAAATTAAAAACCAGACAATTTAAACGCTATTGTTAAATTGCTCAAAAAGGCGTCACTTCAAACTTGAAAGGGAAAAAGAGAGCTAATATTGTAATACCAAGATACCAATACCAAAAATTTGTGGATTTCTTCCACTAATTCCAATCTTAACAGCTTTATCAGCTTTGGATCAGCTATTACTAAGGCTGTAAATGATATAAAAAATGGAAAGCAATAGCTAGCAGAGGCTACAAGACATAATAGACATATGGAATCAATTGCTATGAGAAAAGGTCTATACACTAAGCCATACAAATCTGGATATGGCCTTTGTTATAGCCCAGCTTCAAAAAACTTTTAGATAGTCTACCCAATCGACCATTAACTGATCTAGATTTAATGAAATATGCTAAACAACTCAAGAATTTTAGAGATGTTTCTATGCGTGATCGTTTACCTAAAAATGCATTAATTCAAGAATGTGGTATTGTCAATTTAAGTAGTTCTACTGGTCCTGGAACGCATTGAGTAGCCTATTATAAAACTCGTAATTATAAAGAATACTTTGATAGTTTTGAAAACTTACATCCACCAGTCGAAATAGTTAATTACTTAAAAACACCAATTGAATATAACTATAAACAAAAACAAAAATGCAATACATTTAATTGTGGACATTTATGTTAAAAATTTTTATTCAATAATTATAATTTGAAATAATAACAATTACAATTACAAAATTACAATTACAAAATTACAATTGATTCTTCTTATTTTAACAATTTTAGGTTAATTACATATCTATATAAACATTAAGAAAAAGATCATCATCATAGTCCATAAATTCTACATACATATTTAAATTTGTTGTTTCTTGTGCTAGTTCTCTTGATGATGATGACGGTAAACAAATATTTAAGAGAATATCATCATCTTCTTCCATAAATTCTTCATACATATTTAAATTTGTTGTTTCTAGTGGTATTTCTGGTGTTGATACTGATGAATGATAATTTAATCTATAATGCAACCACGCATAATTATCAACACCATTTTCACGTAAAAATCTCTTATCATCTAAATAACTTAATGTCAACTTACTAATGTATTCCGTATAAATATTATGCACATTAGACATAAATAGATAAATAGAATCATAAAATAACTGTTTACAATTTCTAAAATCATTATTACTTAACTTATTTGTAACACATTGTTTCACACCTTTTATTTATTTTTTATTTCCTTATCTACCTTATCAGTTTTTACAAAATACATTTTAGCACGTAAATCAATTAACTCTTTGATTAACTTACCATTGAAATCGTCCTTCATCATCCTTAATACTTTTTTATTCATCAGAGGAAAATTGAATACATTAACTTTCGGATATCCAGATGCATTGCAAAATGCATTTTAATATTATCATATCATATCATAGGTCATTTGTTTTGATATCATATATAAAAGAATCAGTATCCATATAATTAAGATTAATATTTTCACTTTGGTGAGATATTCTATATCTACCTCCAATATGTAACCAACTTCTGAATCTTCTTTTATATTATTTACATAAAAATTTTTCACAGTTTTCCTCCCATTTGAAATTTTTAAAGGGTAGGTATTGGGACATTGCATGACCATATAAGTTATTTATATCTAAATGTATAGTGTTAGAATTGAATGTATTCCAAACCTTTTCGGCATGTTCGTAATCATTAACACTACACGACCCATTCGATGCTCAGATGTTGCCCACATCAACAAAAAAAATATTAAAATTTATATTTTTACTCGTAGGTCCCTTTCTCTATGCGCTGTCACATATGTAGATTCAAACCAACGATATAACTCAACGAAACTTAGCACTGCAGTGAGATAATGTATATAAGAACAGGAAATTTTACATAAGCTCAACAAGAACTTAAGTATATAAAAAATAAGAAAACATTAAAGTAGTTCACATTCTGTGATACAAATCTAATTCAAAACGTAAATCATATTAAATAAAGCAAATTAGATATGCAAATAAATCGAAACAAAATCGATATGCACCTAAGTGGTAGAGCCAAAAAAAAACTTTTCCAAAGCAAAAAAAATCGAAAAACTAATGACAAAAACAAACAGTTTAAAAAAGTTTTGCTCAGATGAATTTTTAGCTAATGTTCTATGATGATTAATATATTTTTTCAACCAATTCGACTGATTAAATTCAAGAATTCTATGAATTTTCTTTAAAATCAGACCATGCTTCATACATTGTTGAAGATTGCGATAATGTATTATATAATTGGTTTTATCGTTTAAATCTGTTATTAACATTCGTTGTTTCATGCTTTCAATTTTCGTGTTTTCTGCACAAAATGGGAAGTCACTATGAAAGTCGTGTAATTTGGTGAGATATTCTATATCTACCTCCAATATGTAACCAACTTCTGAATCTTCTTTTATATTATTTACATAAAAATTTTTCACAGTTTTCCTCCCATTTGAAATTTTTAAAGGGTAGGTATTGGGACATTGCATGACCATATAAGTTATTTATATCTAAATGTATAGTGTTAGAATTGAATGTATTCCAAACCTTTTCGGCATGTTCGTAATCATTAACACTACACGACCCATTCGATGCTCAGATGTTGCCCACATCAACAAAAAAAAATATTAAAATTTATATTTTTACTCGTAGGTCCCTTTCTCTATGCGCTGTCACATATGTAGATTCAAACCAACGATATAACTCAACGAAACTTAGCACTGCAGTGAGATAATGTATATAAGAACAGGAAATTTTACATAAGCTCAACAAGAACTTAAGTATATAAAAAATAAGAAAACATTAAAGTAGTTCACATTCTGTGATACAAATCTAATTCAAAACGTAAATCATATTAAATAAAGCAAATTAGATATGCAAATAAATCGAAACAAAATCGATATGCACCTAAGTGGTAGAGCCAAAAAAAAAACTTTTCCAAAGCAAAAAAAATCGAAAAACTAATGACAAAAACAAGCCTACAAGAATAGGATTCTATAACAAAAGGAGTTGAAGACTAAATTTGAGGAATTGACATCAAAAGTATCCCAGGTAATAATATTCATCATAGAAGTGAACTCCGTCAATACAGATTTCAAATAACAGGACTTGGTTGGAACATTATAAAAATTATATATCGAGTTTCTCAAATGACTAGAACAAAATGACCTATCAAAATAAATTTTTTTTGGACAAGAAACACACCTATCAATATGGGTTACAAATAAAACGGCCTTATGAGTAGGCTTAATGCATCAATATGAAGAAGGTCTCAGTTGAACACAATATCAAAATGAAAAGTTTCGCTTATATTTACATTTAAACCTTATATATTTGGATCTGAAATGAAGGAGCTTAGTTAATACATATAGAATATCCATTAATGAAGTAGCGAGAAATATGCTTGTGACGTATCCAGAAACATGTAGCATATACAGTTAAAACATGAACTAATGGTACTATCAAAAGCAAACATTTGCGATGCTTCTGAGATTGTCTAGACGTTGCTGTCACATATAAAGGCGAAAAATCTGCGAAAACCATCAGAATCTCTTGTCTATTTAGACGCTAATAATTTGTATGGTTGAGCGATCTCGGAATATCTTCCTTACGGTGAATTTGAGTGGGTATGTGATACTGATTTTGATGTTAAAAAGATTTCTGATACTGCAGAGTATGGGTACATTTTGGAAGTGGATATATATTATCCCGATTCAGTGCATGATCTGCATAATGATTTGCCATTTTGTCCTCAAAAGAAGCCCGTGGGGGATCCAAAATCAAAAAATTAGTTGCAGACTTACAGTAAAAAACAATTTACACCATGCACCATAGAGTTTTAAAACAAGCCATTTCAAATGGCCTCATCTGAAAACAAATCCATAGAATACTCAGATTTAAGCAATCCCCTTGGCTTAAAAAATATATTGACTTAAACACATTCCATAGGAAAGTGCTAAAAATAATTTGGAAAAGATTTCTTCAAACTTTTAAACAACGCTGTTTATGGGAAGACAATGGAAAACATTGAAAAACGTAGGGACATTAGAATTGCTTCAACTTGGGAAACAACAAACAGGAATCATTTAGGTCTCAGAGTATTAATTGCGAAACCAAATTGTATGCAGTTGACAAAATTTTCTGATGATATGTATGCGGTGGAGTTAAAATAATGTAACCACTATATGATAAACCCATATATGTTGGCTTTTCAGTACTGGAGTTATTTAAGTGGCTTCATGACGCCTAAATTTGGAGAGAACATTTCTCTCAACTATATGGATACTGACTCCTTTATTTATACAATTAAAACTGATGATTTTTACGATGACAATGAAATGATATTAGTTTGAATTTTGATACGTCAGAATATCCTATAGATAATCAATTTCGTTTGCCACTACTCAATAAGAAGGTTTTGGGAATGATGGAAGATGAAAACAGTGGGGATATAATGACAGTGTTTGTTGGTTTAATAGCAAAAATATATTCTGTAATTAAAAAGTTGTCCATTAATGTTTACAAAAGTTGCTTATTTGAATCCAAAATTATCTCAAATGAAATGTTTTTGTTTAGATCTAAAACACATCAACTATAAAGAAATATAATTAAAGATAAAATAAAAACTCGTGCTTGGGACATTACGTAGACCAAAATAATGAAACAATGGATGTAGAATAGAACTGCATGTAAGGTGACAACTAGAATTTAATTTTGTACTAATTATATTTATTTAATTATATATTAATTTATTTATTATTGAGAAATTTTTTTAGATATTTTAATTGAACTGTAGTGAATTTTAATCAGAAATAATTCATAGTTAGGCTCAAGTTCAGTAATTTCAATTCTTATTGAATGAAATATTTTTATTAATTAATGTGAGTTTCTAAAGAAGAGAAGAAAAATTAAACTTAGACTTTAAGCTGGGGGAAATACCGATACTTTTCTGTGCAGCCACGCACTTCATCAGCACCCTAGTCTATCTACTTGGGTAGAGATTCTTATTAATATCAGCTATTTAACTTAAATGTACAATGAACGGAATATGAGAAACGATTGTTGTGTATACAATTGATTTACCTTTGGTAAACACATTTATAAGTATCACTATTAATTTTCTGTTTTTTCCAATTTTTCATTTTTCTATTTAGGTTAGCACGAAATTATTTTACTCTACCTCAGTATGTTTAACTATTCTTACTTATCTTTTTACGATCATCACATTAATTATTTTTACTTATTCGATGTACCATCGGTACATGCATGTAAATATTATTGTAGTGGTCTATGTTACTTGTTGTTGCATTCTACAGTTTTTACTTGGATTTCCAGCATTCTGAAACTGTGATGGCCAAGTGAACAGTGATTGCCAAGTGAACATATTTTTGTCACGTGCCCATGATGTATTAAGTGAGAAAATTTTTAGAAACTCACATTAATTAATAAAAATATTTCATTCAATAAGAATTGAAATTACTGAACTTGAGCCTAACTATGAATTATTTCTGATTAAAACTCACTACAGTTCAATTAAAATATCTAAACAATTTTCTCACTTAATACATCATGGGCACGTGACAAAAATATGTTCACTTGGCAATCACTGTTCACTTGGCCATCACAGTTTCAGAATGCTGGAAATCCAAGTAAAAACTGTAGAATGCAACAACAAGTAACGTAGACCACTACAATAATACTTACATGCATGTACCGATGGTACATCGAATAAGTAAAAATAATTAATGTGATGATCGTAAAAAGATAAGTAAGAATAGTTAAACATACTGAGGTAGAGTAAAATAATTTCGTGCTAACCTAAATAGAAAAATGAAAAATTGGAAAAAACAGAAAATTAATAGTGATACTTATAAATGTGTTTACCAAAGGTAAATCAATTGTATACACAACAATCGTTTCTCATATTCCGTTCATTGTACATTTAAGTTAAATAGCTGATATTAATAAGAATCTCTACCCAATTAGATAGACTAGGGTGCTGATGAAGTGCGTGGCTGCACAGAAAAGTATCGGTATTTCCCCCAGCTTAAAGTCTAAGTTTAATTTTTCTTCTCTTCTTTAGAAACTCACATTAATTAATAAAAATATTTCATTCAATAAGAATTGAAATTACTGAACTTGAGCCTAACTATGAATTATTTCTGATTAAAATTCACTACAGTTCAATTAAAATATCTAAAAAATTTTCTCACTTAATACATCATGGGCACGTGACAAAAATATGTTCACTTGGCAATCACTGTTCACTTGGCCATCACAGTTTCAGAATGCTGGAAATCCAAGTAAAAACTGTAGAATGCAACAACAAGTAACATAGACCACTACAATAATACTTACATGCATGTACCGATGGTACATCGAATAAGTAAAAATAATTAATGTGATTATCGTAAAAAGATAAGTAAGAATAATTAAACATACTGAGGTAGAGTAAAATAATTTCGTGCTAACCTAAATAGAAAAATGAAAAATTGGAAAGAACAGAAAATTAATAGTGATACTTATAAATGTGTTTACCAAAGGTAAATCAATTGTATACACAACAGTCGTTTCTCATATTCCGTTCATTGTACATTTAAGTTAAATAGCTGATATTAATAAGAATCTCTACCCAAGTAGATAGACTAGGGTGCTGATGAAGTGCGTGGCTGCACAGAAAAGTATCGGTATTTCCCCCAGCTTAAAGTCTATGTTTAATTTTTCTTCTCTTCTTTAGAAACTCACATTAATTAATAAAAATATTTCATTCAATAAGAATTGAAATTACTGAACTTGAGCCTAACTATGAATTATTTCTGATTAAAATTCACTACAGTTCAATTAAAATATCTAAAAAATTTTCTCACTTAATACATCATGGGCACGTGACAAAAATATGTTCACTTGGCAATCACTGTTCACTTGGCCATCACAGTTTCAGAATGCTGGAAATCCAATTAAAAACTGTAGAATGCAACAACAAGTAACATAGACCACTACAATAATACTTACATGCATGTACCGATGGTACATCGAATAAGTAAAAATAATTAATGTGATGATCGTAAAAAGATAAGTAAGAATAGTTAAACATACTGAGGTAGAGTAAAATAATTTCGTGCTAACCTAAATAGAAAAATGAAAAATTGGAAAAAACAGAAAATTAATAGTGATACTTATAAATGTGTTTACCAAAGGTAAATCAATTGTATACACAACAATCGTTTCTCATATTCCGTTCATTGTACATTTAAGTTAAATAGCTGATATTAATAAGAATCTCTACCCAAGTAGATAGACTAGGGTGCTGATGAAGTGCGTGGCTGCACAGAAAAGTATCGGTATTTCCCCCAGCTTAAAGTCTAAGTTTAATTTTTCTTCTCTTCTTTAGAAACTCACATTAATTAATAAAAATATTTCATTCAATAAGAATTGAAATTACTGAACTTGAGCCTAACTATGAATTATTTCTGATTTATTTATTATTTTCTGTATTTATTTATTAATTTATTTATGGGTTATATATTTGTTTTTGAATATATCTATTAATTTTAGTATTTTATTCACACAAAAGCATGTTTTTGCGGTGGGTTTCATATGTTTCTATGAACTGTTACCATGACTGACAAAAACAGCTGCATATAGTCGACTCTCTACTAAGCCCTTACTAAACAGTCGATTAAAAAGTACCAGAACGCCAGAAGCAAATTTAATAAAAAATATTTAAATGGAAGGAATTAAAACAGTAGATAAATAATGAGGACCTCAGTCCTGTTTTGGGTTGTTGTGTGTGTGTGTGTGTGTGTGTGAGTTTGATTCTTTCTATGTATGTATGTACTTGTGTGTGCAGCTCTTGTTGTTTTTGTAGAGAAACGTTGTGCTTACAATAGATTGATGTATTTGTGGGGTGTTTGTATGTGTGTGTGTGTGTGCATATATGTGCGTTTTTCTATTTACTTGTATTTTTGCTGGTGTCCGCTACTTTTGTTGTAGTGGTAGACCCCTGTAGAAAATACCGATTTTGAAAATGTACTGACTCGCTTTTGACTTGTCACCAGTACTACTCTCTAATTATCACACATACAAAACTTTGTACTATGCACATTTAACATGTGCTTGCTATTGAAAACCTGCTACTAATACTAAAACAATTGACTAAGTAGTGACAACGTAGGCGTTATGGAAAGCATAAAGAAATATTAACCAGACAGTTACTTACTGATAAATATCTATAATTTAATGTAAATATGTATATTGATAAGTTATTTTCAATTCCACCACAAATATACCATATTTGTTTTCTCTCTTTCTTTTATAATGATGGATAGAAAATAACTTATTATACTACAATTGTCTCTAGAATAGTGTTGCAACAAAGACATTTCTTCCCACTCTGACTGCAGGGTAGTGACAAGGAATCGGTGCACTTGTAGGTATGTAGTAATCGATATTTGATTTACTTTGGTTTGCTGTTTTGAGTTATCGTTGGTATACTTATGTAGGGTTATTGTATGTATGCATTTATGTTTATGATCTATGGGGAAATAATCTAATAGCTGCAGGTAGTGGCAACCCTGATAGCTGTTTGGAATGGAGGTGGATAGGGAATGTATTTGGTAATATGTGGTATATGTTATTGGCGTAATGTATGTGATGGTATCTATTTTTACTTTAAATAATATAGTTTCTTGTGTGAATTACATCAATACTTTTTTGGATATATGTATGTTTTCTAGGCTATTTGCGTTGTTATTCTTATGGAGATAGAAAATATTGTGTTGGCATAGGTTTTATATATATATATAGGTGAATTTCAGATGTCAAATGCTTTGAATCCTATCAGGTTGATAGGAAGAGCTTTTGAATAGGAGTAATGATATATATATTTCAGTATATTTAACTTTAATGAAACAATTATAGGAAATAGCTTTTGGAGAAATATAACAAAAAATTATAAAAACACCTAATTTCACGTCTTCCGATTTTTCTCGTACATATGTATTAAAAACAAAATCATAGCACCAGTGATTTTGTTCTGGGTGTTGCTGTGTATATGAATTTCATCATATATCCAACAGAGAATTGTGAAAATGTTTAAGTGTATGTGTTTTTGTATGTGTGTGTTTGTGGGTGTTTGTGTGTGTATGAATTGTTTATAACTGAAGTAAATTGTTTATAAATAAAATAATTACATTAATTAATAAATTTAAGAAGTTTATTATTCGACATATTGTCATAATTATATTTTAATTTGAAATTTATTTGCTTGTGGTTTATTTTTCAAAAATATTATTATTCTATGAATTCTCATATAGTTTTTGAAAGTCTGTGCATAAAGTAAGAGGTTTGTGACTGTTCAAAATTTGTGGTTGAAGTCTACTGATGATTTGGTTTAAGCGCCAATGAAATACGTATATAGACCAAGCTAAACCACAAGCAAATAAATTTCAAATTAATTAATAAATAAATAAATAATTAAATAAAATGAATACTACAAGGTGCAATAAAGTCTTTATGGAACTAGTAAGCTAAATCTTCAAAACGAATATTGTGAGGATTGTGATGAGATGATCCCATCAAATGGTTATATGGCTCATGTCAGAACCACAAAACACAAAAACAGTTGTCACCAAGAACGGATTGGTGATTTTTTCACTAAAAGAGTAAACAACTTCAATGGGCGGATCGAGACATATATCGTCCTCAACAAAAATGTGGGTATCTTGTTTCCGGAGGAGTTTTTGAAATCTGCCAAGAGCTCCATAGTACAACAACTCAATGAATGTAGTAGGCTACATACTACATTTAAATTTAATATGGAGCTCACATGTGATTATATGAAGATGGTGAATGATGAGATAAATGTTCCCCAACTTGTACATATTTCGAAAATGATGTTGGTGACTTTGTCTGCTGCCATAGAAGACATGTACAAGAAACAAACGGAGGAGCTAAGAGCCAAAATGGAAGAATTTCAAGAGAGCGATAGCGGATGGGCTTTGACTTCAATACATTTTCTAGAAGTTAATATAAACAAGACGTCCATAATAAGAGGATTGAGCTTTATCCCTCTCCCAAAAAATATTGCAATGAAACGTGCATGCTTAAATGATGAGAACAATGACATTTATTGCTTTAATTGGTGTCTAATTGCGGCTTTAAATGTAAATAGTGGTCTGAATCCTAAACCACAGAAAAACTATAGAAATTACAATATTGCTGACATTTCTGATGAGAATATTAATATACGAGCAATTCCATTAAATTTTTATGGCCTAGAGATTCCACTCCCGTTAAAGCAGATAAAAAAATTTGAGAATCAAAATGATATGATCATAAATGTATTTGGTCACAATGGAACATCGCTTATAGGAGAAAAACACATTCATATTAATCTCTAATGACTCCAGTCCAACGAGAACTTGCACTATGTGCTCATCAAAGATATATCAAAATAAGTTTCATTTGCGCATTTATGCAAAATGTATTCCATATTTAAAAAGTTACTTCTTATAAATTTATTAATTTACATATTATTTTATTTTTCTCTATTCTTCTTTAGTCTTCTTCGTTCCAATATGACGTCACACAGATGTAAGATTTATATCTGCAATACCTGCCTATATCATACACATGATGATTATGTGTATAATAAACATAATAATTTTTGTGGTAAAAAGTCATCAGGATGCCCGAAGACGGATCTATTATTAAGTTTAAAAACTACTACAAACAGCTAGATGTACCGTTTGTAATCTACGCAGACTTTGAGTCTATTTTGGAAAAACTCGATGACCTTGTAAGTAAAAGCACAACAAATGTACAGAAACACCATGCGTGTGCATTCGGCTATTTTATTAATTGTAGTTTTAAGAGGGAAAACAATTTATATAGACATTATTTTGGTGAAGATTCGGCAATTGTATTTATCAAAAAAATAGTTGAAGATTGTACAGAAATCTATCTAAATTATTTACTAAAAGCTTATCAGGACCTAGTCTGCTTTTCAGATCAGCTTTTCAGGACCTGGTCTGGTTTTCAGATCAGGTTATCAGGTATCAAATCAGCTTATCAGGTAGCTAGTCTGGCTTTTAGATCAGGCTGTCTGATTCAGATTGAGTTATCAGTTTACAAGTAGCTAGCCATTTATAACATTTATATTTCAATTAACAATTAATAATAATTAATTATTAATTAATTTATATTAATAACATGCTTTTGTGTGATTAAAATACTAAATTAATAGATGTATTCATAAACAAATATATAACCCATAAATAAATTAATAAATAAATACAGAAATAAATATATAAATAAATTAATAAATAAACAAATAAGTAAATAATAAATAAATTAATATATAATTAAATACTAATTATAGTACAAAATTAAATTCTAAGTGTCATCATACATGCAATTTAGTAGGAAGCATTCTATTCTACATCCATTGTTTCATTATTTCGGTCTATGTAATGTCCCCAAGCACGCGTTTTTATTTTATATATCATTATATTTCTTTTATCATCAGAAAAGATAAGTGCTATTTTATTTAATTTTTGAGTATATAGTTGATGTCTTTTAGACCTAAACAAAAACATTTCATCTTAGATTTTGGATTCAAAGAAGCAACTTTTGTAAACATTAATGGACAAGTTTTTAATTACAGACTTTTTGACACCTTTAGATTTTTTAACAGCTTCCGAGCGAAGAGTCGACAGAGAATATATTTTTGCTCTTAAACCAACAAACACTGTCATTATATCCTTACTGTTTTCATCTTTCAGCATTCCCAAAACCTTCTTATTAAGTAGCGGGAAATGAAATTGATTATCTATAGGATATTCTGACGTATCAAAATTCAAACTAATATCATTACTGATGTCATCGTAAAAATCATCAGTTTTAATTGTAAAAATAAAGAGAGAAATGTTCTCTCCAAATTTAAGCTTCATGAAGCCATAATGGAAGTCATACATTCTCCACTTAAATAACTCCAGTACTGAAAAGCCAACATATATGGGTTTATCATATAGTGGTTACATTATTTTAACTCCACCGCATACATATCATCAGAAAATTTTGTCAACATAAAATTTGGTTTCGCAATTAATGCTCTGAGACCTAAATGATTCCTGTTTGTTGTTTCCCAAGATGAAGCAATTCTAATGTCCGTACGTTTTTCAATGTTTTCCATTGTCTTCCCATAAACAGCGTTGTTTAAAAGTTTGCAGAAATCTTTTTCAAAATTATTTTTAGCATTTGTCCTATGGAATGTGTTTAAGTCAATATATTTTTTAAGTCAAGGGGATTGCTTAAAACTGAGTATTCTATGGATTTGTCTTAAGATGAGGCCATTTAAAATGGCTTGTTTTAAAACTCTATGGTGCATGGTGTAAATTGTTATTGACTGTAAGTCTGCAACTAATTTTTTGATTTTGGATCCCCCACGGGCTTATTTTGGGGAAAAATGGCAAATAATTATAAATTAGTGTTTTTATGGGAATTTTTACAATTTAAGTTTGAAGTTTTGTAAACGCACTAATAATCCCAAAATTATATTTTACTTATTCAGTAAAATATTTTTTTAATAAAATACATTGAAATTGATTATTGAGGGGTTTAGCTGGATCCTACTGAATAAGTAAAATATAATTTTGGGATTATTAGTGCGTTTACAAAACTTCAAACTTAAATTGTAAAAATTCCCATAAAAACACTAATTATTAATTTGACGGCACCCGGTCAAAAAAATACTTGTGTGGCAACACTCTATCTTGAATAGCTGTTGTTGTTATTTACATTTATTTTCTTTTTACATACTCTTTATATCTACAATTTGATGCTGAAAAAAAGTCAGCTATTGTAGTAATGGTAAAGTAAGAAAATAAAAAACATGTTGATTATTGAGTTCTTGTTTCAACTTTGTTATTTGTTGTTGAGCTTCTCATTTATTTAAATGAAAGTTTATAACATAATGACTCTAGTTGTTCTAAGAAACTTTGGGTAAAGGTTCCCTGATGATCTGCATTAGCAACAGTGAAATGCGCATAGGATCCAGCTAAACCCCTCAATAATCAATTTCAATGTATTTTATTAAAAAAATATTTTACTGAATAAGTAAAATATAATTTTGGGATTATTAGTGCGTTTACAAAACTTCAAACTTAAATTGTAAAAATTCCCATAAAAACACTAATTATTAATTTGACGGCACCCGGTCAAAAAAATACTTGTGTGGCAACACTCTATCTTGAATAGCTGTTGTTGTTATTTACATTTATTTTCTTTTTACATACTCTTTATATCTACAATTTGATGCTGAAAAAAAGTCAGCTATTGTAGTAATGGTAAAGTAAGAAAATAAAAAACATGTTGATTATTGAGTTCTTGTTTCAACTTTGTTATTTGTTGTTGAGCTTCTCATTTATTTAAATGAAAGTTTATAACATAATGACTCTAGTTGTTCTAAGAAACTTTGGGTAAAGGTTCCCTGATGATCTGCATTAGCAACAGTGAAATGCGCATAGGATCCAGCTAAACCCCTCAATAATCAATTTCAATGTATTTTATTAAAAAAATATTTTACTGAATAAGTAAAATATAATTTTGGGATTATTAGTGCGTTTACAAAACTTCAAAGGCAAATAATTATGTAGGTCATGCACTGAATCGGGGTAATCTATATCCACTTCCAAAATGTAGCCGTACTCTGCAGTATCAGAAATTTTTTTAACATCAAAATCAGTATCACATACCCACTCAAATTCACCGTAAGGAAGATATTCCGATATCGCCAAACCATATAAATTGTTAGAGTCTAAATAGACAAGAAATTCTGATGGTTTTAATGCATCAAAATCTTATAAATATTTGTTATTCGCTTTCGAATATCTTTGCGAGCATTGAACTAGTCCACCTCTAATTCCGTTTTGCATAAACATATACATTTTGGAAACGTTGAACTGTTCCAGTGAAACTTCCGTTGTTTTTAACATTGCATCTCTGGATAAGCCTGGTGCTGTATAATAATGACATATGTCCAAATCGTATATACCTATACAAATTTTCAAACACGTCAGTTAGAAGAAGAACATCTGTCTTTAAGTAGAGTTCAGTATAGTCAAGGAGGGTTTTACAGTTAAACTCTCTCCAACTCTCTCTCTTTTTAATTTTGGCAATTTTTTTCGTTTTGGCTATTTTTTGTTAATTTTGGCGAATTTTTTTTCATTTTGGCGATTTTTTTCACATAAACAATTATTTTGGTTTTGGCACATTTTTCGCCTTTTTTAGATTTTTTTCGGTTTTTGGCGTTTTTTTCATTTTGGCGATTTATTTGAGTTTGGCGATTTATTTTTGTGCTCGAATTTTTTTTAATTTTGTCGATTTTTTTGATTTTGCGATTTTTTTTTTAATTTTTGGTGATTTTTTCAGGTTTTGGCGATTTTTTTCAATTTTTAGCGATTTTATAATATTTGAATTTTTTAGTTTAACCGTTTTTGAAAATTTCAAGAGTTTACCCTTTACGGTTTCCAAGATATTGCAAGTTGTCAAAATTACATAGTCAAAATTGCATTAACTGATGGACCACCCTTTAATTTAAATTTTTTAATGTTAATTGTTGTAGTCTATATAAAAATACACTAATTTTACAAATTTCAAGTGTCAATATACATATGTAAATACAATTGTATGCATATTACATGGGATTTTAACATTTTTCGTCGCTCATTTTGGAGCACCCTTTAATTTTTAATTCTAAAAACGAAAATATAAGGATTCCTTTTTTCACCTTTGGTGTACGGAACCCTAAAAAACGCCAAAATAATAAAAATCGCCAAAATTAAAAAAACTTCAAAAAGCAAAAAAAAAATCGCCAAAACGAGAAAAAAGTGCCAAAACTCAGAAAGCGCCAATAAATTCAAAAAACCCCAAAACTAAAAAAAACGCTTAAAACCGAAAAAAAACCCAAAAACGAAAAAAATGCCAAAACTATAGTTTATATTGGCTAAAGTTCGTATTGAATTACATATCTCGTTTCTATTTAGGTTATGAACATTTTCTTAACTTTTATTAAATAATTTTTTAATTTAATTTAATAACTTCTGTACAATCTTCAACTATTTTTTTGATAAATACATTTGCCGAATCTTCACCAAAATAATGTCTATATAAATTATTTTCCCTCTTGATACTACAATTAATAAAATAGCCGAATGCACACGCATGGTGTTTCTGTACATTTGTAGTGCTTTTACTTACAGGGTCATCGAGTTTTTCCGAAATAGACTCAAAGTCTGCGTATATTACAAACGGTACATCTAGCTGTTTGTAGTAGTTTTTAAACTTAATAATAGATCCATCTTCGGGCATCCTAATAACTTTTTTACCACAAAAATGTTTATGTTTATTATACACATAATAGGCAGGTGTTGTAGATATAAATCTTACATCTGTTTTACGTCATGTTGGAACGAAGAAGTCTAAAGAAGAAGAGAGAAAAATAAAATAATATGTCAATTAATATAACAATAAGAAGTAACTTTTTAAATACGGAACACATTTTGCATAAATGCACAAATGAAACTTACTTTGATATATCTTTGATGAGCACATAGTGCAAGTTCTCATTGAACTGGAGCAATAAGAGATTAATATGAATGTGTTTTTCTCCTTTTGTTATGTAGTATGGTCCTATAAGCGATGTTCCATTGTGATCAAATACATTTATGCTCATATCATTTTGATTCTCGAATTTTTTTATCTGCTTTAACGGGAGGGAACCTCTAGGCCATAAATATTTAATTCTCATCAGAAATGTCAGCAATATTGTAATTTCTATAGTTTTTCTATTGTTTAGGATTCAGACCACTAATTACATTTAAAGCCGCAATTAGACACCATTTAAAGCAATAAATGTCATTAATCTCTACATTTAAGCATGCACGTTTCATTGCAATATTTTTTGGGAGAGGGATAAAGCTCGATCCTCTTATTATGGACGCCTGTTTTTGTGTTTTGTAGTTCTGACATGAGCCATATAACCATTTGATTGGATCATCTCATCACAATCCTCACAATATTTGTTTTGAAGATTTAGCTTAATAGTTCCAAGGACAGCCTTTGATTGGGTAGCATATGAGTGCGTTTCCATATGCTGATTTAGTTTTGTTTGAGTCATTAAGACTTTATTGCAGATGGTACAACTTGTAGTATTCATTTTGTTTAATTATTTATTTGTTTATTAATTAATTAAACTATTTTATTTAAATATTTTATTTATAAACAATTTATATCAGTTAAAAACAATTTATTTAATTATTTTTTATACACTATAAACTTGTTTAACACACAGTAGTTAGTTTTATTACTTTTATAGTTTTTGGATTTTAAACACTTTAGAAATTTTTATTGGAAAATACGTTGTCACTTGTTGAGATATCAGTAGTAGTCATCAAATCTAAATTATTACGACATATGATAAAATTCATACACACACCCACACACACAAACACACACATGCACATACTCATACACACTTAAACATTTCCACAATTCCCGGTTGGTATAACGATATATAATGAAATTCATTTACACAGCAACACCCAGAACAAAATCGCTAGCATCAGTGAAAATAGGTGCTTCTTTAATTTTTTGTTGTATTTCTCCAAAAGCTATTTCCTATAATTGTTTCATTAAAGTAAAATATACTGTAATAAAAATATCATTACTCCTATTCAAAAGCTAATCCTATCAACCTGATAAGATTCAAAACATTAACATCTGAAATTCACCTACAAATATAAAACCTATGCCAACACAATATGTTCTATCTCCATAAGAATAGCAACGCAAAAAGTGTAGAAAACGTACATATATAAGAAAAAGTATTGATGGAATTGACACAAGCAATTTTATTCTTTAAGGAAAAAATAGATACGATCACATACATTACGCCAATAACATATACGTACATACATTACAAATACATTCCCTATCCACCTCCATTCTAAACAACTATCAGGGTTGCCACTACCTGCAGCTATTAGATCATTTCCCCAGAGACCATAAACATAAATGCATACATACAATAACCCTACATAAGTATACCAACGATAACTCAAAACATCAAAACAGCAAACCAAAGTAAATTAAAATCTCGGAATGAAAATCCCCAAAATCCACCATTCATAACAGGGTTGCCATCACTGTTGTAGTAGTGGGAGTCTGAGTCCTGTTCCCCAAACAGGTCTCAGGTGGCTTACTTATCTACTTAAAACGTATGGCTGCACAGAAAACTATCGGTATTTCCCCCCAGCTATAAAGTCTAATTTAGTTCTTCTCTTCTTTATAAACTCACATTAATTAATAGAAATATTTCATTCAATAAATATTTAAATTACTGAACTTGAGCCCCAATAAGAAATTATTTCTGATTAAAATTGACTACAGTTCAATTAGATCTAAACAATTTCATATATATTAACCAAATATAATTTGTTTTTAGTTAAACGTATTTCATGTTGCAGGAAGATCTTTACTCAAGATTTTTTTATATATGTTAAATTTTTAAATGGATATATTATTGAAGTACAAGTTTAACAAAAAATTATAAATGTACTTATGTATATATCTGTATACAAAATATACACCCGTACTTCGTTAAAGGGTATATAAGTACTCTTACTTGTTAATTTAAAAAAATTCAAATTCTTGATATACCCCCTTATGCACAAAAAATATTTTATTTTAGGTTTAAAGTTCATAGTAGTGGCCAAGAAATTTAATATTGCTTTGTTAAGAAATTATGTGCAAAACACAACTTTAATTATTTTTTTTATTTTTTACCATCGTGTTCAACAACCATAGCTTATGATATACAAAATCGAATACAATTTCATTCGGCTATTCAAATATTTTTTTTATTTTATTAAATAAATTTTTATTTTCTTGAAGTAAAGCAACCTAATTTAAACAATTTGAGCTTCTGACATGGTAAGAAAACATTTAAACATTTCTATGAAGTATACGAAAAAAAAATATGAGGAACAAAGAAGAATTATCACAATTTCTTTTATTCGAATGAAATGAGTATTTGAATATAAAGCTTTTTCAATTTGTTGTGATTGTATGTACATCACTAAAACATTTTTGTACAATTGTTATTTATTTTAATATTTTTTTATGGATTTTACCATGTATTTTGAATAAGTTGGATAATTTGATGATATTTTCCATTACATGACAGAAATAGTAAATCTAGGCTAAGAGCTAACAATTCTAGCATCATTTTCAAATGTAACATGAATCAATATGTGCTATATTAACAAAAATATTTGAAGTACAAAATACGCATTTTGAAAATATCAACTTAAAGTAAATTTTTTTAGAATACAACTTTACTTAATATTGTTATGCAAAGCTTTGTTAAGTTGTTTTGCATAAGACCCATAATAATTAAATATTTTTGATTATAAAATCGTTAAAAATACCTTTTTTTCATTATTATCTCATAAAGGGTCGCTTCAGACTGTAATACAAGTATTAATACTTTTGTGGAAAATGCAGCTCTGACATGTTGAGTTGTTATTGAGTTTTTTAATTTCTTAAACAAATATAAGACCAGGGATGAATTTTCGTCAAAAGTATTAATACTTGTATTATAGTCTGGAACAGCCTTAAGTAATAATTTTTATTTTAGTAAGAAAACATTATTGCATTGACATTTTTCAAATGAGCACATTTTAGTTTTAAAACTGCTTCGTTTTAAAAATCAATGTTATATATTAATATTATAATAAACATTCTTATTTTAAAAATGCACCATTTTTAACACAAAAAACGCAAGTTTTACGCGGTAACATATAATTTTAAATTCGACTACGCCTACGCCAACCACTATAAGCGTGGTTATTATTGTAGAAAAAGTGAGCGTCGGCAGAGGGAAGAACAGCAGATTGTCGGTATTGTTTCAAGACCAGCGCAGTCAGTGAGACGTGTATATACAACAACGGAGTAGACGCCGTACTGTGATTCGTTGCCATATAAAAAGTGGGCAAACTTTGAAGAGTTATCCTAGTTATAAAATTTGTCAGACAGTTTTATATTGGCTTCGATAAAAAATACCCACTTATTTGAATTTTGCAGAATATCGGAGCTGGTTTGGAGAATATGTGAGCATATCAAAATTCACGCGTTTTGGTGGTGATTTTTCATAAGGGAGGGAACTTGGAGATGAAAAAAAAATAAAAAAAATATGTCATACTTTTTTTGTTTTCTTTATTTATTTATACTGGAGACCTGTTTAAGTATTATCAAAAGAGAAAAGTCGCCCAAATTTAGTAACAAAAATTAACGCTTTTCTGTAGAGATTCTTATAATATCTGATATAATATTAATATAATACTAATATTGCAGTTATATAATTATCTCTGATATGAAATTTACATTTGCTGATAGAAATATATTTAATATTATATCAGGAATAGATGGTATGTTAGAAAGGGTTGTTACCCGTCCTCTTTTTATGATCTCTGTCCAGGAAATTCCTACTTTTTAAAGAAATTTTTTCGCTTTTACATTGGTTGACATAAGGTATTTATTAAAAACCAAGCTTAAATGGGAAACAAGTTGTATTGGATGTCTCACAAATAACACTGTTCATGAGGGTTGTGGTGTGTTATTTTAAAATCGATGGAGTTGCGTAAAAAACGCCAGAATAATATAGTACATATATAGTTTTATGCAATAATTCAAAATCTTTATTTTATGAACAAATACGACACTTTAAATAAACTTTAAATAATTTTGGTATCTCAGTTAATGAAAACTATTTTTTAATGAATTCTTGTGCTATTAGCTTTTTTTGATAAGTATAAACGACAAAACTATAAATTAAAAAAAATTTCCAACATTATAAATGTGTTATTTCTGGGCGTTTATGTATGCAAATATTTTCAGATGTGTACTTACATATATACATACTAATGTAAGTACGAGTACAATTTAATGTCAACATGTAGATGGTATTGGGAAACAGGATTCAAAATTCTATGTAAATTGGTGCGAGATTAACCCTTTTTTATGCAACACCACCGACATTTTATTGGCAGTAATATTTTTGAAAGAAATCAATTTCGTTTTATTTTTATGTCCTGCTTTTTAAAGCAAATGTTCAGGTTTTTTCCCTCTGCTATCCTCTTTTTATAAATTAGGCGATAACAACTCTATGTTAGCTAACATGGTAAGCAAATTTTAAAAGATTAAAATTGTAGCGACTCAAATAGAAACTGAGAGTTTTAGTTTGCATTTATATTAGGGTTTCTAATTTCCCCGGACTTTTCCAATTCCCAAGAATTGAGAACTAAAATTTTTTTATTCCCGGGAATTCTCGGGGGTTTCAACAACATATGAATTTAATTAAATGACCTCATTAAAAATATAATTTTATGAAAAAACATAAAACATTTATATAAGTAACAACAATTTAAAATTTTAAGAACACACAGATTCAACAGAATAATACACCTAGAAGTGATATCTTCTAAACGGCTGAATCAATTTTGTAGCTAACAACACTCTTGATCAAGTGACCTTTCAAAGAGAAAAACTAAATCAAAATCGGTCCAGCCCTTTGGCATGTACGTGGACTAGTACAGACACACACTACAAACTTATAATCACCTAGAAGTGATATTTTCTAACCGGCTGGATCGATTTTGTAGCTAAGAACACTCTTGATCAATGGTGGACACTGTCAATGTATTAGTAAATTTTTTATGTGTTGAGGTTGCGAGCTACCCACCAAACACAAAGCCAAGCGTTTGAAAGATAATGGTGCATTATATATTTATACATAAAAAGACATATTTTTTATCTTGATTGATTAAGTAAAATTATTAATTGAAAATAAATCTTTTTCTAAGTAAACAGTGAAATAAAAAAATTAAAAAAGATAGGACAATAATTCATCATGTTTTCTATTCAATAAAAAAAATAAAAGAATCGTTGCTTGGTGGAGCACAAAGGTGAAAATTCACCAAATAAAAATATGCGGTTGGATGTATTATGATGACTACAATATGTAATATTGTAGTCATGATCTACGCAGCGAATACAAATCAGAAGTTGGCAAAGGTCATTAATGTCTGTGCTTTCATCTAAACAAAAAGAAACGAATTTGCAATTTATTAATTTTTCTCTAATAACAGACTCTACTAATTCTCCTAATTTAGTAATATGCCGTACTACGCTGCGGCGAGACAAAGAAAGAGATTGTAAAGTCTTATTTTTTTGAAAAACTTTATTAATCATATTTTTAAAAAATATCCCATCAGAAAATGGTCTTCCTTGTCTAACAATATCCAAACTTATTAAATTTGATACTTCCAATTGCATTTTTTTATTTTCAAACTTTAGTTTGGTATCGTCCACTGATAGCATCCATTCTTTTATTTTTTCAATATAAATGTTTTTATTCTGATTTAAAAGGTTTTCCCTTTGCTTACCATTAAACTTATTCATATCACTATGAAAAGCATCATAATGTCTTTTAATGACATACCTATTCCTTTTTTTTTCCTTAAAGCTTTGATAACATAAAAGGCATTGTATGTTACCAAATGCATTATTTATAACAAAATATTTTTCGCATATTATCATCAATTTGAAATGAGACAAGTATGTTTGCTGGACAAATATTCTTGAAAAAAATATAAAAAAATATGTAAGCATCCGCCTGATGTGCATTCATCGCTGTCTCATCGACGACTAAATTAAAGAGGGTAAGAATACGTGTGAATATTATTTTCACAATTGTGCCAAGAAACGCCCGAGTCTGCTCTTGATCAAGTCACCTTTCATAGATAAAAACTAAAGCAAAATCGGTCCAGCCGTTGGGCCTGTGCGTGGACTAGTACAGACACACACTACATACTTATAATGCCCCTTTTTTGGTCGGGAACTAAAAACGAAACAACTTCATTCGTTCATTAATAAACAATTGTTAAAAACCAAAACTAAAACAAATAAATTCATTTGCTTCGAGTTATAGAATAGACGGAAATTCCATCTACATCTGCCTATATAGATACTAATTCCTATAGAAACTTTTAAGGTTGAAAATATTTCGTAACGCTTGACGTTGTTGGAGTCACTCCGGAATTATCTATTACATCTGCTTCCATGCTTATATTATGCATCGTTACAGAGTTGTATTTTAGGCAGGGACTGAATATAATTGTTATTTTTTTATTTCAAATGAAAAGGTTACTATAAAATCTGTTTTACTTGGTTTGGGTTATTTTTAACCATTGTCGTAAGAGATATTTCATTTTGGCAATTGTAACCAATTCAATTGAGAAATGTTTTTTTTTGTTAAAAATAACTATTATAGCAACCAAAAATTTTTTTGGTTAACAATAACTATTATCTAAAGAATTTAAAATTCTTGGTTATAGTAAAAGATGCATTTGATGGAGAAGAAATCTGAATATCTTTGGCAAAGTTAACAAAACGGTTAGTTTTATAAGAAATTTTTATCAATTTCATAAATATAAAAATTGAGATATTTAAACTAATAATTTTGCTTTTTAATTTTTTTACGACAAAATGTCCGATTATGTTTAAACACGTAGCGTTTTTCTTTAGTAAATTTCTACTAAAAGCATTATATATTTGAAAAAATGTACTAATTCGCAAGGGATTAAAATAATGGAAAACATCTCTCAAAACTGGTTATATAGACCGGGAAAAATTCAATAACTTGATAATAAGCGTACAACATATATTTAAATCGCGAAAACTTGGAAAAATTTTAATATCAGTAGAATTAAAGAATCAAAAATAATCTCATGTGCAAAAACTTTAAATTTAAAAATTTAAAAGTTTTAAACGCTAAAATTAACAGGAATGCAAGAAACTAACATCAAATAGATAGATGGATTAAACTAACATCAAATAGATAGATGGATTAAAAATTGGTAAAATAGCAAAAAAAAAGATTTCTCTTTAAATCACTTTTATCGCGAAAATAACGAAAATTGGCGACAAATTGCAAACAAGTCCTAAAATTGTTTAGATGAAATTATAAGGAATGCCAAAAACTCGGCAAAATTTGCGAAAATTAAAAAAATTTGCAATAACTTGCTTACATCAAAATGATAACAAAATGTGATATTAATTAAAAGTCGGCAGAACTATAAAAAGAAATATTTTATCAACCCTAATTTGTTAAAACTTACTAAAATTTGCAAATAAATACAAAAGCCCTAAAATTTTAAAAGGGCTCGGAAAAATTTTGTTTCACATATTGCAAAAATTACAAAAATTCAAAAATCATTTTCGGATACAGGTAGTTAGAAGCCGTTTAATAATTTTCTCATAATTTTGCATTTCGAACCAAATATTATTTTGTATCTTTACATTTAAAATACCGTATTTTACGTAGCAACAACTATAAAATTAAAATTCTGTAGATAATAGTTATTGGTAAGCAAAAAATTTTTTGGTTGCTATAATATTTATTTGTAACAAAAAAAAGTATTTATCACTTTAATTGGTTAGAATAACCAAAATGAAATATATCTTACGATAATAGTTAATTATAACCATTATTTGAGTTCATAAATTTTAATGGTTAAAAATAACCTTTTTGTCATTTCTCTTATAACTGTTATGTCCCTGATTTTATGTAATAGAACTACGAACAGCAATGTAAAAAAACCCGATTCCAAAAACATAAATATTAAATTTCCGAAAATTCCCGTTGAAAATTTCTCAGGATTTGGAAACAAAATTTTACGGGGAATTTCCGGAATTTTTTTCCCGCGTAGAAACTATAATTTATATACATATACTTCCTGCGATCATTAGAACAGGTATATACGATAAAGTAAAATTTTACACATTTTGGAACAATGCACACTTAATATAATTTTCTGTACACAAGTCCAAGCAGTTTTTACATACCAGGTATATAAGGCTTTTGATTATTATAGGACGTTGGTGATGATATTGTACGATTTTGTTGCTTTTGGTGATTTGTTTTACTGTGCGTTGTTACGCTGTTCTTACAATTATTGTGATTTTGTGTTCGTTGTTGTGGCAATTGATGGTGATTATTCGAAACATCAGTGCTATCTATTGGACTTATGGGTGTCATCTCACGATCTTCAATATATATTTCGCTACGGTCATCTGGAACATGACGATATTGGGACCATGGCCAAGAGGCAATACCTGACAATACAAATGATTCTAGAGCACACATGTAACCAATTATCTGTTAGAAGAAAAAATTTATTATTTACTATTTCAATAGATATACTCGTATAGTTTACCGATGATGCAAAAAGGGTGTCTTTTGTGGATTTTTGTACCCAGTTATACTCCTCGGCAAAGAGAACCATATGTATAATAAGTGTAGAGCTCAAAATCAATATTAAACCAATACTAAGGTAAATCCATGTATTCTAAAATAAAATTAAAAATAGCATTCATTTTAATCAGCTATAATTTCTTAGGCAAGTTGAGTTGAGTAAGAGAATCAAAGAAAAGGTTTTAAGTAATTTTCATTTTTATTTTTATGAAATTTTATTTTAAAATTTCAGTATACATACAGATGTGGTTTGTTCATTTACTAAAAATTAATACGAATTTGTAACAATTAATGGAAAGTGTTCATCAACTCAAAAAGATTTCAAGGAGAGAGCGTCAAAAGAGAGACAAAAATTGTTTACAAATTACAGTAGTTTACACCGAAAATGTAAATTTGATGAGAGGTAATTTTCCTTATATATTTTCTTCCGCTGAATTCGAAGATCAAGGTTTTTGAGATATTGTAAATTTTTCATTTTTTCAACCTTTTTTGACTTGACAAATCTTATCTCGAGCTAGAAATTTCCGATTGGGTCGTTCTTGGTATTCACATGCTAAGTTATAACCAATTGTGGTTGCTAAGTTATAACCAATTGAACGAATAAATACTAGTAATAAGAAAGTCAAAATACATAAAAATAACAAATAATAAATTCTATATACTTGCGTGTGAGCAACTGAACTCACAAATTGTTGAAAAAATAATAAATTCGAAAAATATGGTGTTGCAGAAACTAAAAATATATTCTGCACCGTTTGTAAAATCAAGACCTATTATTATTTTCTTATTATTGTTAATATACTTACATGCATACAACATTGTATTAATAACCCAGT